>VOIT01000137.1:0-16399 GCA_031010545.1 Laburnicola sp. JP_R_19 | reverse complement strand
CCCCTCACCGCCTCGAGCTTCTGCGGCATGTGCACGTTCACGTGGTGCAGGAGGACTGTATAGTAACGGATTGAATAGGTTAACGATCCGTCTACAAAGGATCTCTAGGGCTAGCTAGGTTTGTCGTGCTTCTGCAACAGACGTATGATCCCAGGGTTTCCCTTCTCTGCAGCCAATGTCTTCACCGTAGCTCCGTCACCATCCAGCAAGTCCTGCCTCGCGCCGCGTCGTAGAAGGAATTCAACCATGGCCTCTTGGTCGCGCACGGCAACGTGGAGGGGCGTGCCTATTATGTCCACGTCACGGTTAGTCTAATTCTAGCGGAGAACCTCGTTCACTTCCGCGCCTAACTTAAGCAGGAGCTCTGCAGCTTCGAGGCAACCCACTTCTGCGGCGCCTTGCAAGGCCATCGATCCTCGTACGGCTGCGCCGTGGTTAAGAAGCAACTGCATAATGGTCGTCGATTGGAGCAAAGCCGCCTGGTTAAGGAAGGAGATGGGGGGAAATGAATAGGGCCGTTTGGGTCCGCACCCTTGGCAAGTAGAAAGCGTATAAGGTCCAGTTTGCCATAGAGGATGGCGATGCCGAGCGGCGATCCTATTCGCTCCACGTCGTGATTGAGCCTAAGGCCAGCATCTAAAAGCGCTTGAATTACGTCGGGTATACCTCCAGCAGCAGCGAGATATACTACGTAGTCGGACATGGCTGCAACACGCCATTCCTGGGGAAGGTCGTCGACGAGGGGGACGACCGGGTCCCAGGGACCGTACGAGCCCTGCCAGTGATCCCTAGGGAGGCTGGCCATGAGATGGCGAAGACTGTTCGTATGGCCACCCATTGCAGCCTCGCCCATTACCATCTTCATCAGCGGATTAGTTTCTTTAGCGTTAGAGATAGCTAGTAGCTAAGCAGTGCAGGCCTTAACGTCTGCCAAGGCGCCTTGTTTGCACGCTTGAAGCAATGCTCGCCTAGCGTTTCGTGCAGCTATGGATGCGTACGTGTGCCTACTACTTATTAAGGCGAAAGGGCGTGCGAATTGTGTAGCCAGTTTTAATACCATAGTGCACAAGATAGGGCGTTGCTAGCGGCGTAGCTTTTGTGATACAGCAATTAGTACCTAGGGTTAGGTGTAAGTAGGTAAGGTCGACACTTAAGCGAGGACATAGTTACCTTTATAATAGATGCGGCAATAACACGACACTATGCTACGCATGTTTTGCCCTAAAACCTTCTAGTAAGACCGTGCCGATCAGGCTTTAGCGCTAATTAGCGCTAGTTAAGGCGAATGCTGCTATGCACCCTTTGGCATCCTCATACGCCGCCCCTGGCGTTTACTGGGGCCTAAGCGGCGTATACGGCGCAATGCTGATCGCGACCTCCACCGATTGGGCCTATTCGTGGATGAGTAGAAAGGCAGGTCTGCAGCCACTTCTGGGTTGCCCACGGCTTTATTTATTACTCTCTTAGATACGCTACCTTTTCTCCCCAAATAAGAGTACATAAAACTTGTCTCTATCTACCTATGGCTATGCTGTTCTCTCGTCTACTTACTTCTACCCTCTGCCTGTGGAGCGTGCAAGGGCTGCTAGTGCAGGAAGAGAACTTGCTTAGTACGCTTAATACTCGTGGGCTACCAAACGGCTTCCTTGCGCTTGCCACAACAGCTATTTGGAAGCATGCTATTAGTTCTACGAAGACGAGTGAGTATCCCTTTCTACTTACTATGCTTAAGGTAGCATTTAGGCTAATGTAGCAAATAGTGATGCACTCTGGTATTAGGCCCGTCAATGCTGCTCATATCGCTAGAGGCAAGGGCCTGCAGACTGTCGAGACAACTATGTTGTATGCAATCACGAAGGACCGTGAGCTGTACAAAGACACGCTAGCCCCATACTGCATACCTAAGGAGCAGTACTGCGCGCGTCCTAACAATATGTCACAGGACTGGTAGAGGCGTGGGCGCAGATATCAAGGGCGTGGGCAACGTATGCAGAGGAGCAGACTACGCTAGCAACGCATGCAGGAGGCCCTAACCTAGCTAGTTTCTACAAGACGATAGAAGAGCTGATCCTGCAGGGAAAGAATACCTGGATTAATATCAAGAATCAATATCCAAAAGGACCTTCGTAAGGTATTAGCCTTACTTGTTACTATTGCAGAGTGTGACGGTCCAGTATACTGGCAAGTCACATGAGCACCTGGCGCGACTGCCTTACGCCCTAGTGCGACTGCCTCCTACACCTAGGGCAACTGCTCGCGCACCCAGCGCAGCTACCTTGGATGGATAGTTATTCCGCCCCAACGGCTGCGCATAAAAGCGCGTAAGTCCTGTGTACCTAGAGTCTCCTTATCTTAGTGTAGCTTTTTAAAAATAGAGTCAACTTACCTTATCTACTTCTTTTAATGTAGGAGACTGTGCTTATTCTAACCCAGGGCTGCAATTCTAGTGAGATTGGACTGGATATTTACGGCGAACGCTTTGTTAGGGATAGAATATCCGCGCTAGCACGATTCGCGTGGGTACTTTTTAGCACAGAGACTCGCTGGAATATTTACTTAAATCCCACTAGAATAAGGTTCCCGCGGGCTAATTAACCCTAACCCAGGGCGGCTTAAACATGTTGGGTAACATGTCGATAGTATCGTTATAGCATCGTTAATTTGTTAGGGATAGAATATCCGCGCTAGGCCGATTCCCGTGATTAGGGTTAGGGTTAACCCTAATCCTAAGGGTAAAAAGAGTTAAAAAACAAAAAAAAAAGTAGGGAAAAAGATTAAGGGGATGAAAGAGAGTACATAGTTAGAATTTAAAAAAAAATAAAATAGTATAAAAAAGAAGAGTATTAAAAAAGAGTTATATAAATAGCAAAAAAAAAAAAAGAATAGAATAAAAAAAAGAAGAGTGTTATTAAAGAAAAAATAAAGAGAAGAGGGTTAGAATTTTAAAACATAAAAGGGTTAGGGTTAGTAAAAATTAGGGCTAGGGATATAGTCTAATTAATTTTTTTTTAAAACCAAAAAAAAGGTAAAATTAATCTTATTAGATATAATATTACGCAGAGCATAATAGTTAGAATACACATATAAAATATAAAATAAAGTAAGATAAAGGATTTAAAATAAAAGAAATATATTAAAAGAATAAATAGTAAATAAGTAAATAAGTATTAATATATAGCAGTTAAGAATATAATTAAAAAGATAAATAAAAAGTAAAGTGGTTTAGAAATATAAAATAAAGTAGAGTTTAAATTAGTAAAATTTATAAAGAGGTTAGTAAAGAATAAAAAATAAAGAGAATTAAAAGTTTATATTTAAATAAGTTTATTATAAAGGTAGAAACAAAAGGAATATAATAAAACTAAATAAAGGTATTAAATAAAGTAGTAATGTTAACGTATTTAACTAGTGAGCCGGTTAGACTACTTTGTCAGTTAGTTTTTTCTTAGCATAAATTTACATTTTAAAGCTTTAATAACTTTATAAATAGCAGGTTCTATAAAATAAAATTTTAATATTAGACTTTTATATATATACTTTCTATTTTTTTAGATAAAAGTCTATATTAATAATATATACGTAAGTTACTTAAGTTTAAAGTTATGTAGGCTCGCTTAAGGTTTATACCTAGTAACACCTATATATAACTTATAATAAACGTAACAACTATTTTTTATATATAATATATATATTATATTATACTATAGCATAGCTTACTAAGCGTGCAGCCTACTTATAAGGCTAGTTTAATTAACCTAAATAGGTAAAGGTCTAAAATTACTCTTTTATTTATATAAGCTATAATAATAAATTTTTTAATTTTTTTTTTTACTTTCTACTATTCATACCATTATATAAAATAGTTCTAAAGGTTTATATATAGTAATAATAGTTTATAATTATAACAAATTAATACTTTACTTTTTACTAATTTCTATTACTTAATTCTATTAGTATATAATTAAAATAAAACTAAAATAATTTTTTACTATACTTATCTATATATATTAAAGTAGTTAGAAAGTTAAAATATATTATATATATTTATATTACTATATTTAAGAATACTTTTTCTATTTTTAGTCTTTCTAAACTAAAACCTAAATAGTACTAGTAATACTAAGCTGCACGCTATATACTACTAATATGCTATAGATTATATATATAACTTTATATAAAAAAATTATTATAGTTTATTAGGCTAGTATAGTAGTGCTTAGTAGGTATAAACCTCAAGCGAGTACACTTAAGTTTAAACCTAAATATCTTACGTAATATATTATTAATCTAAAATTTTATTCTAAAAACTAAAACTATATATATATATATATAAAAGTATAATTTAAAGGTTTATATTATATAAGCTAGTATTTATAAAGTTATTAAGGTTTTAGAAAGAATATTCGTGCCAAGAAAAAAGTGGCCGGCGAAGTGGTCTGACCGACGTACTGGTCAAATACGTTAGTGGTAATAATAATTATATATAAAAAAATAAGAAGTTTAATTTTACTATTTTTTATATATAATATTTAGGAAATAAATAAAAGTAAAGGCATTATTAAAAAATAAAAAGAAAAAGTAAAATATTTAGCAGTAAAATAAATAAAGCAATTAATAGATAAATTAGTAGTATAGTATAGTATATAAAATTTTATATATGTACTAAAAATAGATACTTAGCATACCCTAGTAAACTAACATTAAAGTATAAAACTCATAATATATAATTAATAAAAACAATAAAAAATTAAAAATTCAATAATAGCAAATAAATAATAGTAAAATAATAGTAATAGCTAGTGTATTTTAGATTAATGTTTTAATAAAAATAAAGGTGGATAGGTATAGTTAGTTAATTATATTAAAGGTATAATTTAACTAACTATAAAACGAGTTATTAGGATTAGGGTTAATTTTTAAGCAAAAGTAAATTAAAGGGCTTTTTTTTGTAAAGTTGGGATATTATTTATAGCATAATGGTTAAGATTAAAGTAAAGATAAAAATATATAAAATAAGAGGAAAATAGTAAATAAGTAATTATATATTAATATATAGTAGTTAGGAAATTAGAGAAATACTTTAGAGTATAAATGTTAATGTTAGTAGAAAAGAATTTACATTTTTTAAATATTAACATAATTAGGATTCTATCCCAGGGCGTTAACGACATCCAGCCCTCCATGTCGTTTTTGTTTCAGATTTGTTAGTGATGAAATATTTGTTCCTCTGCGTAGATACAGGTACATAGGCTCCATGTCGTTAACTTCGAGGGGTCGGTGTCGTTAGGTTCCCGTAGGCCGATAGAGCTGAAATTTGAGTATGTTATTCGGCGCAGCGGGTTGTATTATGCAACTCATTTTCGCGTATAGGACGCGTGTGGTTAAGGATATTGGGGTTTGGTGTTCGTGGTTAGGGTTAAGCTGAGGCCGCGAGGATGCAGCGAACGTCAACCGTCCGGGGTCGGAGGACGTTCCGAGATGATGAGTCGCAACCACGAAACCTAAATATGCGTTTAGTCGCACAGCAGGATAGAGGAGGCTGGGGCCGTATATAGTATGCGTAGTAAATAAGGCCGTAGAATTAATATATTTTATATATAGCCGTTTCCCATCCGCGCGCACCCGTAACCCGTTATTATACCCGTTGTTGTTACCCGTTGTTAGCACCAGTCCGCCGCAAGCCATTCCATCGCCGCCAGCATGGCAGAGAAACCCGTTGCAGACGATTGTTTTGAGCATTTAGCTAAGTATTCGTTGGCCATATGTCGAGAGTGCAGGCACGCGGTGTTGCCCAGTCAGGTAGCAAGTCATTTGCAGCGTGCCCACCCCGTTAGACGCAAGCAGGCCAAATTAATAGCAGACGAGGTCCGCAGCTGGGCTGGGTTGATCGAGTATGCCAGCGAATTGGAGGTGCCCAGCCAGATTATTAAGCCCATACAGCAGTTACCAGTGTATACAGACGGGTTAATGTGTCGGATTAAGCCAAAGCATTGCCGTCAGATATTCCGAAGCGAGCGCGTGATGAAGAACCATTGGAGAGACGCCCATGATTGGTCGCCGACGGACAAAGGTGGCCGTCTAAGTCGATTAGAGGCGAAGAAGATACGCAACCGCATCAGCAATGGTTCCCAGATTGTCCATTGCCAGCGATTTTTCGTCCAGGGCCAGGTTCGCAGTATTTCAAGGTGCGGCAGCCCGGCGAAGGCGGCCCCGACACCGTACCCGTAGACGGTAACGCAGCATGGGCGCAGGTGGGCGAGCAGATAGCCGAGGCGTGGGAGAATATCAAGAGGCGGGCGCAGAACACCATCCAAGACGGCGAAAGAGACAAGGTAAACCCGTGGTTGGAGCGGACGCAGTAGCTGCCGTATTTGGTGGGCATGGAGAGGCCCAATTTATTGGCGTGCGTCGAAGAGCCCATTGCCGACGCCGATCCCAGGAAAGACGAGGAGGCAGAGCCAGTAGAAGCAGCGATTTGGGCGGCCATAGATGGGTTAGCGCGGTTCAGCCAGGCATCCGTTATCCACCGCATTGGCGTGTTTGTGCGATTAGAGGCGATCTGGACAGAGAAGCACCAGACGCGGTTCTAGCCGTTGCAGCCGTACATAGACAAGGAGGCCATTGTTAAGCACGCGCGGCTGTGGCAGCAGATGTTGATGTTTTTTGCACGCACGCAGAAGGAGCATACGTGGAAGAGCCCCGATATCGGTTCACGCGCCGGCAGAAGGAGGTATGGGAGGCGTTGGTCCAACAGGCAGAGAGGCAAGTAGAGGGGGAGGCGGCAGAAGAAGAAGAAGAAGTGGAAGAAGACAGGGGATAGGGACGAGGAGATGATGGAGGAGTTGACAGAGGACGTAGATGAGTCGATGGAGGAGGGAGACGCCGGGGAGGAGCAGCGTCAGGCAGAAGGTGCCGAGCGCAGCAAGCCCGAGAAGTTGTCGAAAATCCAGAAGGCGTGTTTGGAGTTTTGCATCGCGTTGTTGAACCAGTCCATTACGCGCAAGGAGTACGACAGCCCGTTAGTGTGTGCGTTGGCGGTGTTGGGCGTTAAGGAGGACGAGTGGAAGGGCCCCGAGCAGTATCCGCCGATATTGTCAGCAGTTACAAAGTGGCCCGTTTTATGGTCGTGCAACAGGCGTTGGAGTTATCCGAGCCGTTGGACGAGAACGAGGACGAGTTCGACGACGACAGCGCGTACGAGAGCGACAGCAGCCGCCCGCGCCCGCGCCGGCCCAAGGGGTGTTTGCAGTTTGTGCAGGAGATGGACAAGTTCATGGTGCGAGGCAGCCACGGACCCATGCAGTGGATGTTGGATTTGCGGACGTACGGGTTGAAGATCCATTACAACACCACGTCGCGCGGCCATGTCGAGTGGACGGGCGGGGACGAGTTGTTGTACAAGGGGTTGCAGTTCAACATGGCCCAGTTCCGCGGCATGGTGCACGGGTTGGCGACCGAAAGCCGGCGGTTGTTGATGGAGGAGTTGATGTTCGGCACCAGCAAGGCCGCCGATCCCATACCCAGCGTCCCGTGGGAGAGCATGCGAGACAACCCGACCGACGAGCGGCCCGGGTGGAATTTTTTGAAGGACCATCGCACCCGCATGCCCGTAGATGGAGAGAGGTGGTTGTTTGAGCGGGTAGGGGAGACGCCAGCATCCGGGACAGGTTCACGAAGCCCGGAACGCGTTCAGGGGTGGACCAAGAGGCCGTCGAGCGGTACATGGGGCGCATCGTCGAGTTCCAGGAGAAGTTGGCCGTGCTGATGCACATTACGGGCGGACAGCCAGCAAGAGGACCGGAAATATTAAGCGTCCGGCACAGCAACACCGTCAAAGGGGGGCACCGCAATATATTCATCGAGGACGGCATAGTGGTGTTTGTGACGCGTTACCACAAGGGATACAACGTCAGCGGCGACGTCAAGATCATCCATCGATATTTGCCGCGCGAGGTAGGCGAGTTGGTCGTGTGGTATTTTGTGGTTGGTGTTGCCGTTCCAGCAGCGTTTGGAGGCGTTGGTTTGGGAGAAGGAGAGCGTATCGTCACACATGTGGCCGGCCGACCCCAACGGACGCAAGTGGACGACAGAAAGGTTGCGGGAGGCGTTGAAGCGCGAGAGCCGGATCGGGATAGGACAGGCGTTGACGATTGCCGCATACCGCGAGATTGCCATTAGCGTGAGCCGGCGATTTTTACGCGGATCCACGGCATTTTGGACAGAAGAGGGAGACGAGAATGAAGAGTGGGAGGAGGAGAATATAGGAGCGTCGATTGCCGACAAGCAGGCAGGACATAGCGCGCACGTTGCAGGATTGATATACGCGCGAGGGATCATGGAGCAAGCCGGGGCCGTGGCAGACAAGCGGCAGCAATTCCGGGCGTCGAGCACAGATTGGCATCGATTTTTAGGGTTCCGAGCCGAGGTAGAGGAGGAGACGACGAGCAAGAAGCGGAAGAGCGCCGTTTGAGAGCGAAGCAGACGAGGCCAGGATCGATCGATGGGGGCGATTGAGGAAGATGGACACGACAGCGCAGTTGAAGCGGATGATGAGCAAGACAGCGGAGTTCCGTGGCGTGCAGAAAGAAGCCATCAACGCCATCATCGCAGGCGAGAGCCCCGTCGTGGCCGTAATGCCAACCGGCGGTGGGAAGAGTTTTGTTGTTCATGTTGCCGGCGTGGGCAGAGCAGGGCGGGACCAGCGTAGTCGTGATTCCGTTGATTGCGTTGCGGGGAGACATGATGCGGCGGTGCAAGTTGTTGGGGATATCGTGTGCAGCGTGGGATAGCCGGCGCCCGCCCGACGCCGCCGCGGTGGTGTTGGTGACGCCCGAGTCGGCGGTGGGAGAGGAGTTTGCGACGTTTTTGAACCGGTTGCGGGCGACGCGGCAGTTGGACCGGATCGTGATCGACGAGTGTCATATCGTGTTGAACCGGCGGTACACGTTCCGCAAGCAGATGCAGCAGTTGGGCAAGTTGGTGGCCGCGGAGACGCAGATGGTGTTGTTGACGGCGACGTTACCGCCCCGCGAAGAGGACGAGTTGTTCCGACGGATGCATTTCGATCCCGACCAGGTCAAGGTGTTCCGGGCCGAGACGGCGCGGACGAACGTGGCATACCGGGTGATCAAGGTGGGGAGGGCAGCGAAGAAGCAGGAGGTGGAGGGGATGGTGTTGGGCGTGGTGCGGCAGAAGTTGCGCAGGTATAAGAAGGGCAAGGTCGTGATATACGGCAATTCGGTGCGCAAGGTCAAGGAGTTGGCGCAGAGGTTAGGGTGCCATGCGTATTACCACGACGCAGTGGGCAAGGCAAGCATGTTAGAGGACTTCATGTCGGGCAGAGGGCGGGTGATTGTAGCAACGAGCGCGTTGGGCATGGGCGTCGACATTCCCGACATCCGGTGCATCGTCCACATTGATTGGCCGTTTTCCGTGTTAGATTACGCGCAGGAGAGCGGCAGAGCAGGACGAGATAGGTCGCGGAGCGAGGCAGTTATGATCGTGCAGGAGGGGGCACAGCGAGCGGCCGAGGACAAGCAAGAGGAGAAGGAGCATGAATTGGTGCGAGCGTTAGTAGGAGAAGGCGAGACAGCGACGTGCAGGCGGGTGGTGTTGGGCAGGTATTTGGATAGCCGAGAGGTAGAGTGGGTAGGGTGCAAAGAGGGAGAAGAGAAGTGTGATGTTTGCAGGGGAGCCGAAGAGGAGACAGACGAGGAGACGGAAGAGGAGGAGAGCGAGGGTAGTAGCGATGAAGAAGAGAAGGACGTGGTCGAAGCAGAGAGGGAGACAGAGAGGGAGACAGAGAGGGAGACAGAGAGGGAGGGGGTACAGCGTGCGTTCCGGCAGCAAGAGCAGACACGACAAGGTCCGCGGCAGAGGTTGATGCAGGACCAGCAGGAGGCGTATGCCAGCATGGAATGGTTGCGCAGGCAGTTGGCGAAGTGGGCGAATCGGTGCGGGATATGCGAGGCCGCGGGCGACGGACAGAGCGCACACGACGTCCGGCGATGTTGGCGGGCAGAGAGTCAGCAAGCGCAGGAGACGATTAAGAAGATCGAGCAGGGGATCCAGTTCGCGCCGTTTTCAGGTTGTTTTTGGTGCGGGGTGCCGCAGGAGATATGCAATCGATGGGAAGAGAACGGGCATGGGCGGTATTAGCGTGTAGAAGGTGGCGATTGTTAGTATCATGGCATTTTGGTGGGTGGGTTGATTGGGATTGCATTAGGAAACAAGGCGTTTGTTGCGTTGCATTGGGGCAGGCGATTGGCAGAGCAGGGGGTTGACATGGCGTCCATGGACGGGTTTATTCGGTATTTAGGAACGAAGCAGCCGTTTGATTTTATAGAGAGTAACCAGTTAGTGGCCGAGTTTTGTTGGGTCACCCGATTATTAGAAGAGTAGGTGTATAAGGGTTTAGGGTTAGGGTTATAGAGAGTTAATTAGGGTTAATATAAGTTTTTATATATTCCGGTAAATAGAAAATAAATATAAAAGAATTATAGTGTAGAAAAATAAAGTAATAAGTAAAGGTATATAGTAAAAATATTTAATATATAATATTAATATAAAAAAATAAAATATATAGGTAGAATAAAATAAAAAAATCTATATATTAGACTAGATAGATTATAAATAGTAAAAATAGAATTATAAATAGATAGTAAGACAAAAAAATAGTATAGAATAGAATTAAATAATAAAAAAAAATAGAAATATTTTATAGAATAGTAGAAATAATAATAAGTAATAGTAGGTAGATAGAAGATAAAGATAAAGAAATTATAGATAGAAAATAATATATATAAAATAATATAAAAAGGTAAGAGTTAGAAAATATATAATAAAGAAATAATAGTAAATATATATAAAAGAAATAATAATAAATATAAAATAAAATAAATAATAGGTTAAAGAATAGAAAAAAATAGTAAAAAAAATAGAAAGAAATTAAAATATAGTATAAAAATATAATAAATTAAAAGTAGAAATAGATAAGCAGATTTATTATATAATTAATAGTAATATATAAAGTTTAGTATATTTTTATAATAGAAAGGAAATTAGTTAAAATAAAATAAAAAAATATTTAGTAGATTTAAAAAGATTTAATTATAGAAAGGTTAAATAAAAAAATAAAACAAATATATAGTATAAGTATAATAGAGTATAAAATAAATATAACGATTAGGATTATTATAATAGAATAAAAAAAGAATATAATTAAGAGTTAGAGTTATAATAAATATAAAGATTAGAGTTATTAGTTATAATAATAATACAGAATATAAATAATATACAAAATTAATAAAGAATATATTTTATATAAATAATTTAATATATAAATAATATTAGCAGAATATAGTTAGTTATAATTTTTAAAATATAATAATTTTATAATTAAGTATTAGGATTTTAAAATTTAATAAACTAGAAATTAGAAAGTTAATTAGAATTAAAAGTATAAAATAGTATAGTAGTAGAGATAAAAAATAGTATAGTGTTAAAATTATAAAATAATAGAATTAGAGTTATAAAATAATATAGGGTTAAGGTTATATAATATAGGGTTAGGGTTATAAAATAGTATAGGGTTAGGGTTATAAAATAATAGAGGGTTAGGGTTATAAAATAGTATAGGGTTAGGATTTTTTTTAAAAAAAAGAAAAAAAACAGAGATATATATAAATAGAAATAGTAATTATAATAGAGTATAGTTAAGAAAATATTAAGAGAGTAAAAGAATAATATATTAAAAATATATATAAATAATAAAAAGTAAAAGGATTATAAAATTTAAAAAATAGATATAGATAATAAAAAGTTTTTTAAGAATATAATAGTAAGAAAAAAGAATAAAAATAAGTAAAAAATTAAAAAGAGGAAGTTATTTTTAAATAAAAACATATTATAATAGTAAAAGAAAAGAAAAAAAATATTATAAATAGTAAAGATTTATAAAGGATTTAAAGAGTTAGTATTATTCAAAAAATATTAGTAAAAAAAAAAAATTTACATTTTAGAATTTTGTATAATCGAAGTTAGATAATTATATATTTTAGTAGTTAGGATACGAGTATTTTATGTTTAGTATAGAGTAAAAAAAATAAAAAAATAAAGGTGTATAATAATATTTTATAGGTTTATATAGAAAAATAAAATAGTAATAAATAAACGTAAAAAAATAGTAAAAGAATAATAGATATATTATAGAATATATAAAAAAAATAAAATAAAAAAGGTATAAAAAAATAAAAAATTAAAAAGATATAAATATAGGTATAATAAAAATATAGAAAAAGAAAAAAATAGTATTATAAAAGTAATACATAGATTTAAAAAAATAGGAAATAATATAGTAAAATTATTAAAAAAAAAAAAAAAAAAATTAGGGAAATATTAAATAATAATACAAAAGGAATAATATTAAAATAGTAGTAAAATAGTAACGTAGAATTATTATATATATATTAAAAAAATTGAAGTTATATTAATATTATAAAAAAATAATTATAGTATAGAATTTATATTATATAATAGATATAAGAGGGGATTGTAGTAAAGTATATAAAAATAAAAAGAAAAAGAAAATTAATAAATATAAAAAAAGGTTTATAAAGTTATAAATTTTTTTATTATTAATTATTAAGAGTAGTATAAAATATAAAAATAGTTTAAGAAGTAGAATAGATTATAAAAAATATAAATTATATTTTAGTAGATTATATATACGAATTAGAATTATATTAAAATAAGAGTTAGGATTATATTAATATAAGGGTTAGGGTTATGTTAATATATAAATTAGAGTTATATTAGTATATAGGTTAGAGTTGTATTAATATATAAAATTAGAATTATAGTAGTATATAAAGTTAGGATTCGTATTATTTTAAAAGTATTTTAATATAATTAAGTAATTAGAATATAAATAATTTAGGATTAGTAAAGTAAAAAATAGTAAATATAAAATAGTATAAAATAGATAAAAATAAATAAATTAAAAAACGATTAAAAATTATTAATAATATAGAGTAGGTATATAATAAAGTTATCATAGATAATATATAGAAAGAAAGTAAGAAAATAAATAATATATAATTTTTTATTATATTATAGTAGAAAGTGTTATTTAAAAAAAAGGTTATATATTATAAATAAGAAAATAAATATATAAAAAATATTATAATAGATATATATAGAAAATATAAGTAAAAACGTAGAGGTTTATATTTATAGACAAATTTATAAAAAAAGGGTAGGTATATTAATAATATAATTAGAAGTTTATATATATAGTGAAAAAATAGTCATTATAATAAAAAAAAGGGATATTTTATATATATAAAATTAATTAAGTAGTAAAATTAATTATAGAAAATTTAAGATATAAATAGTGTATAAATATATAAGGTAGTAGTATATATTATAAAAAAGATACGTTTTATTTATTTTATATAGCCAATATTATAAAGAAAAGATAGTATTATAATAAAATTAACATTAAGAAGTAAAAATATAAAAATGTAATAGAAAAAAAGAAAAGTAAATTTTATAAAGTAAGAGAAAAAAAAAAAGAAAAGGTAAATTATAACATTAGAATTTATATAAAAAAGAAATATTATAAAATAATATAATAAATATATTAAAAAAACAATTATAGTATAAAGAGTATTATTAATTAGAGTATAAAATAAATATATATTAGTAGTTATAGACAATAGTTAGTTTTTAGTAAAAATAAATATACGTAAAAATAAATATTCGTAAAAATAAATAAAAATATATTTTATTATAGTATATATAATATTTATATAAGAATTATATTTATATAAAGGGTAGAGGTATATTTATTTAAAGATTAGAATTATATTTATATAAGAGTTAGAGTTATAGTATTTATAAACGATTTTTTTTATATTTTAATAGTTAAAGTATAAATAGGGTAGGGTTAGTATAGTATAAAAATAATAAATAAAAATTTATTATATAAAAAATAGAGAGGAGTATAATATAAAAGAAAAAGAAAAAGTAGAAATAAAGATTATAGTTATAAAGTAAATCATAAAAATAAATAATAGTTAGTAACATAATAAAATTTATATTTATATAAATAACGTTTTTTTTAAAAAAAGAAAAAAGTATAAAGAAGTAAAAAGAAAGGTTATATAAAAAGTGGTAAGAATTATAAAAATCGAAATCATAAAATTATAAGAGTTATAAGATTTCAAATTAATTCGTGTAGGAAAAGGATAATATAAAGGTACACAATTATATTTTTAATTTATAGGTGTTTTTATATAAGTAATATATAAAAGATAAGTAGAAAATAAATAAATATAATAGGATGAATATAATTATATATAATAAAATAGAGAATAGAGTAGAATACTAAAATAGAGAGTAAAAGAAGTAATAAAATAAAAACCAAAAAGTAGTATAAGAATAAAGAATAATATAGGATTATTAAAAAATATATATAATAGAATAACGTAAATAAAAATAGAGTATAGAAAAATAACGGAAATAATTATATATAAAATAATATAAAAGTAGGTAAAGAATATATAAAAATAAAAACAGAATAAAGAAAAGAAAATAGTATAAAAAAAATGGAAAAGTAAAGTAAAATAATATATTATTAAAAAATATAAAAGAAATAATTATTTTAGGATAAATAAGGTTAGGATTTTAAAATAAAAAAAAGAGGTAGAGTAAATAAGTATAGTAGAGGATAGAGTTTTTATATAGAGTTTTTATATATAAAATAAATAACGTTTATAGAAAAAAGTAACAGAAAATAATATTGGTTAAAAAAAAGAAGGTAGAAGAAAAGAGAAAGGTAAAAAGATAAGATAATAAAAGAAAAGAAAAAAAGTAAATAAAATAAAAATAAAGTAAAAATAAGTAAAATAGAATAAATGTTTAAAATAATAAAGAATATTATTAAAATTATAATTATATACAAAATATGAAAATAGAGAATAGAAAATAAAAGAATATAAAAAGAAAAACAAAGATACATATAAAAAATAGTAATATAAAGTATAATATAATATAAAAGAGATAAGAAAAAATTATAAAAAAAAGAGTATATAATAAAAAAAGAGAATTATAGTAATATAAAAAGAGTATATTAAAAAAGGAAACACAATAGTAAAAGAGTATTTATAGAAAATAAGAAAAAAAAAAAAAAAAAAAAGAATAATTAAAATAAAAAAAGAGTAGAAAAAAGTAAAGAGAGTAGTATAGTAAAAAAAATAAAAAGATTTAGATTATAAGATATAAAAAGAGGATTAAAGTATTATATAAAAAAAGAGTCAAGGTTTAATAAAAAGAAAAAAGAAAAAATTTATAAAAAAAAGTAGAATTTTATAAAAGAGGGTTAGGTATTAAAAAAAAAAGGATTAGAGTTTTATTAAAGAAAGAGTTAGAATATTATTTAAAAAAAAGTTAGGGTTTTATAAAAAAAAATTATAATAGAATAATAGTAGAGTAGAATATATAAAAAAAATTAGAATTTTATAGTAAAAAAAAAAGTTAGAGTTTTAAAATAAAGAAAGAATTATAATTTTAAAGTAAAGAGAGGGTTAGGGTTTTAAAGTAGAGAGAGGGTTAGGGTTTTAAAGTAGAGAGAGGTTAGGGTTTTAAAGTAAAAAGAAAGTTAAAAAAAAAAAAAGGTAAAATTTATAAGTATAAAGAGATTTAGTAGTTATAAGTATAGTAAGTAGTAGAATTATTTAGTAAGAAAAGAAATTTAGTTAAAATAGAATAATAGTTTAAAATATTAAAGTATATATTTAGTATTAGCGTTATAGATAAGAAAAAAGAGAAAATTATAGATTAGAGTTAGAAAAAAAAAATGTAAAAAAAGAAGAAGATTAAAAAAAAAAAAAAGTATAGAGTAAAAGAATAATAGTAAAGGAAAGCGTAGAATTAAATTGTATAGAGAATAGAATAAAATAGATAAACATAAATAGTAAAGTAAAGTAAAGAAGAGTAGACAAGGAAAAGAAAGCAAAATAGGAGGAAAAAAAAAGAAGAAAAAAAAAGAAAAAAGTAGTATAATAAGAATAGTAAAGAAAAGATTTAATATTATAAATATAAAAAAGGGTTAGAGGTATAAATATAAAAAAGAGATAGAGTTATAAATATAAGAAAGAGTTAGAGGTATAAATATAAAAAATAGTTAGAATTTTAAAATAAAAGTAGATTAGTAAGAGTTATAAATATACAAAAGGGTTAGGGTTATAAATATAAGAAAGGGTTAGGGTTAGGGTTAGGGTTAGGGTTAGGGTTAGGGTTAGGGTTAGGGTTAGGGTTAGGGTTAGGGTTAGGGTTAGGGTTAGGGTTAGGGTTAGGGTTAGGGTTAGGGTTTTAGGGTTAGGGTTAGGTTAGGGTT
>VOIT01000135.1:0-11762 GCA_031010545.1 Laburnicola sp. JP_R_19 | reverse complement strand
AAATCTATTTCTAATATATTCTAATCTTATTTTAGTTAGTACTAAAAAGTCTAATATTTAACTATATATTTTTCTTTTAATTCTTCTTCTTCTTTCTTAAACTATCCTTACGCAACTAATATATACCTATATTTTAAAAAGTTAATATATATAAAAAAAATTTATATTTTAATACTAATATATTTAGGCACTATATTAATAGTATAAAGGCTAGAAAACACTCTTAGAGAGTATACTCAGTTTGCCACTAATAATAAAGGCAAATATAATATTCTAATAAGAAAAGTCTTTTATAGAGCCCCTTTTAGAAAGAGATTTACCTAGCTATATAGTATAAGACTTTTAAATTTATTTTAACCCTATTTTAACTTTAATAGAAAAAATTTAAAACTTAGGGCGCCTTTATAACTTATCTTAAACACTATTATACCTATATACTAATTTTAAAGATTACTATTAAATAAAGTAGTATTTTTAAGCTTTTTAAAGCTTAGGAGCTATACTAAACTTTTTAGAACCTTAAATATTCTAAATATAATTAGAATATATTTAGTTAACGCTTAGCTTCCTCCCTAGAAGGAGCCTAAAAAGCAGCCTAAGGAGCAGCCTAAGGAGTAGCCTAAGGAGGAGCCTAAGGAGTAGTCTAAGAAGCAGCTTAAGGAGCAGCCTAAGGAGTAGATTAAAGCTCTATAATATAAGGTAAGCAACCTAAAGTATTAGTAAAAAAAGGTAAGGCAAAGTAATTAAATATATTCTAAATATAACGTGGTTCACCAGCGAGTGACCCACACTAGTGAGCGCGTCACCTTTGCCAAGACCCCACCAAACCATTTATTCATTATCAGACTGCGTCGCAACACTACTTGAAAATATATACTAAGTTAATACATCTAATTCAGATTCTTCCTCTTCAACTCCCTGGCAGGTTTGCGCATTGTGTCCAGGTTGCCTGCAGATGCCACAACGCCATTAAGTTGATGGCCCTATTGCAGCGCGACTAGTACCTGACGACTGTTTACCCTTCTTCTGTCCACCAGCGTTCTTAGAAGTGGCTAGCTGAGATCCCTCTACTACTGTAAGTGATCCCTGATGCTGGATATACCTCCTTTTACGCGATTTTCGCCTTGTAGTCTTCTTAATTGTCTTGCAAAGGCCTGTAATTTTATCTAACACTAGTGCCTGACTATGCATTGCACTTAGAGCGCCTTTTTCAAGCTTCTCAAGCACCTGCATGGTTAAAGTTAGTAATAAATTAAAGTGATCTCTAATTCTCTTGCGAACTAGTGTTGATTGCGCCTCAAATTCGCGTAGGTTACTTGGTGTTTTAGACTCCCAGGTGGTAGGCTCTTTAATAGGCAGACTAGGTGTACGGATGCGGATGTTAAGGTGCTGCAACACCTCCTCTGGATTCAATAGGACTAGCCCAGCACCGCGAAAACCACCCTTAATTGTCTCTGCAGAGAAAACCTTCAAAAACGCGGTTTTAAAGGCTGGGAGGAACTCGATCTTTGTAATGTAGGTTATTAGCCAACGCGCTAAGCCCGAGATCTCAGCACTACTGTGTCCGTGCACTCAACGCCCGGATTCAGTCAACGCCCGCCTTTTACTAGGAAAATCAAGAAAATAAGCAACTTCACAGCTATATAACTCTTTAGCTACTTTTTCTTTTTAAAAGCTTTCTTAATTAAAGTTATAGAGAAAGACTATCTCTATAACTCTAGAATTTTGGTTTTCTAATAATAATTAATTTTAAGAAAAAAGTATAAAAGTACTAAAACTTAAGTCTCTAAATTTAAAAATAAATTTTTTTAGAAGTAAAATATGCTGTTTAGAATATAGTTTATATTAAGTTCTTTCTAATAAACTATTAACTAGAAAGTTATATTATCTTTTATTTTTTTTTTAAATAAAAAAATTAGGAAAGATAATCTATCTTCTTAAGTAGTCCTTTATAAAAAAAAGTCTTAATATAAACTATATTCTAAATAGCGTACTTTACTTCTAAAAAAATTTTATTTTTAAATTTAGAGACTTAAGTTTTAGTACTTTTATACTTTTTTCTTAAAATTAATTATTATTAGAAAACCAAAATTCTAGAGTTATAGAGATAGTCTTTCTCTATAACTTAACTTTAATTAAGAAAGCTTTTAAAAAGAAAAAGTAGCTAAAGAGTTATATAGCTATAAAGTTGCTTATTTTCTTTGATTTTCCTAGTAAAAGGCGGGCGTTGACTAAATCCGGGCGTTGAGTGCACGGACACAGTATATGCCTTCTTTAGCGGGGAGAAACAGCCTACATCTAACGGCTGTAGTAGGTGTGACGAATATGGTAGTATATAGAGAGTAATAATCTTATGTTCCTTGTAGTAATCCTAGAACTTAATTAAGTTATAGCTATTATAGCTGTTAATAACTAGCAGCTAATAGGTTCCTTTAGCGTGTCCCTTTATATGCGTGTTAAAGTGTTTTAACCACGCGATACCAAGCTCGTTGTTTGTCTAGCCGTTCTCGCTAACAGCGATTACCCAATCGCCAGGAATTGACGCGTCTTCGTACCAGGTGGAGATGTGACGCTTGCCGGCGTAGATAATGAAGGGAGGGATTGCCCATCCAGCAGCGCAGATACCCTAGATCACCGTAATCTACTAGGGTCGCCTAGCTGTATCAATTTGGGTTTCGCACGCCTCTCTAATGCTGTGACTACAAGCTAAGACCCTATAACCCTGTTAGGAAGCCTAATTTATTAAAGTTGTAGGTGTCCTTATCTATAATGCCGTACTTAACTTTAATGCCCTCCACAAGCTTAACTACGCGTTTATAACCTTAGAATCTTCCTATTATGCCCTCTAGTTATTGTATAACCAAGACTAACGCGTTTTAACTTTACGTCTACGCTTAATAAACCTGTCTATCTAGTTAATACTAATAGGTGGCTTTCCTCTTTATAAACGTAGTGAATTGGCTATTGTGCGGGATTATAAGCTTTGTAGGAGGGAATCCACGCGTGTCTAGCTCGATTATACGATTAACAAGCGCCTGCTCCTCAAGGAGAGTAAAATTCTTTGATTTAAGTGGGTTATCGCGTTGTGCAGTCGTTCCGTTGCGTTTTAATTAAGCGTTTTGCGATTAACGTTATATAGCCCTGCTGCTGCTCGCTTTATAAGTTTTAGGTCTTGTGCAATAGCTCTAATAGCAATAAGTAATCGAGCTTTATTAGATGGCTTAGAAGACATAGTAGGTGGTTGTATTATAATAGTATTGTTAGTAATGGTAGGGTCTTGGCAAAGGTGGCGCGCTTACTAGTGTGGGTCACTCGCTAGTAAACCACATTACCTAATATATTTTAGGTTAAACTTAATAAATATTATTAAATCTTTTATTAAAAGGGATACCTAATACTCTATTTAACTTGCTAAGAAGGTAAGTAAGTCTACTCTATAAAGGATAACTATAGAAATAAAATTGTATTTTATGTTTAGAGTATAATTTTCTACTTTTTTATTTAATTACTTTATATAAAAACTTTATATAGAGAACCTTTATAGTAATATAAAGAAAATATATTTATAAATATATACTAGAATATATTTATACTATATTTAAAATCTATTCTACTACTTATATCTTAAAGTGCCTAGTGTTTTTATAGTAGTTACTACTAAGAATATTATTACTTACTATATTAATTTTAAAATTAAACTAGTATTTTTAGAGTATATTTAGTATAGCTTTTAAATAAGCTTTAATTTACTTACCTTAGATATTATTACTATACTAAGCCTAATAGATATTATATAGAGTATTCTTGTCTAGAATATAAAAAATACTAGTTATTTTAGCTAAATTATACTAATATATTTAAAATATATTTAAAATAAAATAAAATATTTTTACCTTACTAGTATTAGGGCCCTTAGAGAATATTATAGGTAGTATATAGGCTAGATTACCTAAGTTTACTATAATACGCTAGTAGCGTATTACTTATATAGTATTTTTTAGCTATATATACTTATTATACTTATTTATTAAGGCCTAGTACTATCTTAAAATATATAGTAGGGTAAAAAAAACCTAATGTTTTTTTAACTCTTTTCTAAAGCATAAAGCTTTTTATTTAACTAATTATTAAAATTTAATTTGTATGTATTATAGAGGAAACATAGTAGTTTTAGGTAATCTATTAAAATTTTGCTTAGTAATTATAATATAGGTATATAGAGGAACCTAAATATAGGGATTTTAAAATCTCTATTTTAAAACTCCTATACCTTTTTTTAAAATAAAAAAAAGGCTATTTTTATATATATAAATATTATAGCCTAGTATAGTATTATATTAAATTTTTGTATAGGTTGTCTTTCCAAATATTTTTTTGTCTAAGGTTTTTATTTTTTTTCTACTAAAAGTATACTTAAAAACCTAAAGAAATACTATTTTTTAAAACTATAGCAACTAAGCTATAAATTCTTATATAGTTAGGTAACCTACTAAATACCCTTATATTAAAGTTATAGACTATAGGCTTACGTAATAGAAAAGTTATAGGGTCTTAAACTATATAGAAAATTAAAGTTTAAATAATATATTAAAAATAACTTTAATACTATAATCTTTCTACCTTTATAATACTTCTTAGCCTTTTAGATACTAGATAATACTATTTATACTTAATTAGATTATAAAACATAGATTTTGTTGCTAAAAATATAAAAAGTAAATAATTAAATATTAAAAGTAATTTTAGGAGATAATCTATACGAAAAATTTATATATAGATTAGTCTTATTAATACCTAGACTATAATAAAATATAACGAGATTTTATATTCTAGTAGAAAAGGTTTTTAGATTTTAATTTTTACTTTATAAAATCCTTATATTTAAGGCTAAAAATCTCTTTTACACTAATTAGTAAATATTATATAATTATATCTTATTAAACTTACTAACTTTCTCTATTATATATAAAAATACTATAAGTTTTTTATTATTAAATAGGTAAGTTTAAGTAAATTTTTTTTGCGACTAAGGGGGTTTATAATAAAAATATTATAATAATAGTAGCTATCTCTTCTACTATTATAAACACAAAAAAGCGTTTTAAGGTAGTATTAATAAAAAGAGATTAGTATGTTATAAGCAAGCTTGCTAGGCTTAGTGCACTTACTCTAACTAAAAAAAAATCAATATATAAAATATAGTAAGGCTATATTACTATACTTGTTTAGAGTAAAGGGGAAGAAGATAAGAAGATACTTATTATAACTATTATCTTTCTTCTCTACTATTATTTCTAAAGATATTACTAAAAGTAATAGCTAATAGCTATATTAGTAGGTTTATACTACTTATAAGATATATACTAGATAGAAGTTTATATACTATAGATATACTAACCTTAATACTCTATCTCTATATTAAAGTTAACCTTAAGAAGACTTTTACTACTATTGTATTTTTTACTATATACCTAAACCCTAATACTAAAGACGCTATTAATACTGCCTAAAAGTACACTCTAATCTATCTACTTAAAGTTACTATACCTATACTAGAGTACTACTCTATCTAGAAGATTATTAATAGATTAAAATAGAAAAAGGTATACCTTAGCCTATATAAGGCGGTTCTAGTGTACTAGTTAGACTAGTAATAAATTAGTAACTATAGGCGTAATAATAATAGATATATAGAGTTACTACTATAGTTTTTTATATTACTATAGGTTAGAATAGTAGTAATAAAGAGTAAGATTAAGGGATAAGAAAAGATATTTATTAATAAGTTACTAGAGAAGAAGAGTATTACGTAGATATATTCTATTCTTATAATTATAGTGTTAGGTAGTAAGCGTAATATATAAGTGCACTATTACTAGCGCACTTATATATTACGCTTACTACCTAACACTATAATTATAAGAATATAATATATCTACGTAATACTCTTCTTCTCTAGTAACTTATTAATAAATATCTTTTCTTATCCCTTAATCTTACTCTTTATTACTACTATTCTAACCTATAGTAATATAAGAAACTATAGTAGTAACTCTATATATCTATTATTATTACGCCTATAGTTACTAATTTATTACTAGTCTAACTAGTACACTAGAACCGCCTTATATAGGCTAAGGTATACCTTTTTCTATTTAATCTATTAATAATCTTCTAGATAGAGTAGTACTCTAGTATAGGTATAGTAACTTTAAGTAGATAGATTAGTGTACTTTTAGGCAGTATTAATAGCGTCTTTAGTATTAGGGTTTAGGTATATAGTAAAAAATACAATAGTAGTAAAAGTCTTCTTAAGGTTAACTTTAATATAGAGATAGAGTATTAAGGTTAGTATATCTATAGTATATAAACTTCTATCTAGTATATATCTTATAAGTAGTATAAACCTACTAATATAGCTATTAGGTATTACTTTTAGTAATATCTTTAGAAATAATTATAAAGAAGAGAGATAATAGTTATAATAAGTACCTTTATATCTTTCTCCCTTTACTCTAAACTATAGTATAGCAATATAACTTTACTATATTTTATATATAGATTTTTTTAGTTAGAGTAGG
The DNA here is from genome assembly GCA_031010545.1 of Laburnicola sp. JP_R_19. Lineage (NCBI taxonomy): Eukaryota > Fungi > Ascomycota > Dothideomycetes > Pleosporales > Didymosphaeriaceae > Laburnicola > Laburnicola sp. JP_R_19. The sequence continues at coordinate 5,181 of VOIT01000135.1, read as the reverse complement.
TGCACTAAGCCTAGCAAGCTTGCTTATAACATACTAATCTCTTTTTATTAATACTACCTTAAAACGCTTTTTTGTGTTTATAATAGTAGAAGAGATAGCTACTATTATTATAATATTTTTATTATAAACCCCCTTAGTCGCAAAAAAATTTACTTAAACTTACCTATTTAATAATAAAAAACTTATAGTATTTTTATATATAATAGAGAAAGTTAGTAAGTTTAATAAGATATAATTATATAATATTACTAATTAGTGTAAAAGAGATTTTTAGCCTTAATATAAGGATTTTATAAAGTAAAAATTAAAATCTAAAAACCTTTTCTACTAGAATATAAAATCTCGTTATATTTTATTATAGTCTAGGTATTAATAAGACTAATCTATATATAAATTTTTCGTATAGATTATCTCCTAAAATTACTTTTAATATTTAATTATTTACTTTTTATATTTTTAGCAACAAAATCTATGTTTTATAATCTAATTAAGTATAAATAGTATTATCTAGTATCTAAAAGGCTAAGAAGTATTATAAAGGTAGAAAGATTATAGTATTAAAGTTATTTTTAATATATTATTTAAACTTTAATTTTCTATATAGTTTAAGACCCTATAACTTTTCTATTACGTAAGCCTATAGTCTATAACTTTAATATAAGGGTATTTAGTAGGTTACCTAACTATATAAGAATTTATAGCTTAGTTGCTATAGTTTTAAAAAATAGTATTTCTTTAGGTTTTTAAGTATACTTTTAGTAGAAAAAAAATAAAAACCTTAGACAAAAAAATATTTGGAAAGACAACCTATACAAAAATTTAATATAATACTATACTAGGCTATAATATTTATATATATAAAAATAGCCTTTTTTTTATTTTAAAAAAAGGTATAGGAGTTTTAAAATAGAGATTTTAAAATCCCTATATTTAGGTTCCTCTATATACCTATATTATAATTACTAAGCAAAATTTTAATAGATTACCTAAAACTACTATGTTTCCTCTATAATACATACAAATTAAATTTTTAATAATTAGTTAAATAAAAAGCTTTATGCTTTAGAAAAGAGTTAAAAAACATTAGGTTTTTTTTTTTACCCTACTATATTTTAAGATAGTACTAGGCCTTAATAAATAAGTATAATAAGTATATATAGCTAAAAAATACTATATAAGTAATACGCTACTAGCGTATTATAGTAAACTTAGGTAATCTAGCCTATATACTACCTATAATATTCTCTAAGGGCCCTAATACTAGTAAGGTAAAAATATTTTATTTTATTTTAAATATATTTTACTAATATTATATAGTATAATTTAGCTAAAATAACTAGTATTTTTTATATTCTAGACAAGAATACTCTATATAATATCTATTAGGCTTAGTATAGTAATAATATCTAAGGTAAGTAATTAAAGCTTATTTAAAAGCTATACTAAATATACTCTAAAAATACTAGTTTAATTTTAAAATTAATATAGTAAGTAATAATATTCTTAGTAGTAACTACTATAAAAACACTAGGCACTTTAAGATATAAGTAGTAGAATAGATTTTAAATATAGTATAAATATATTCTAGTATATATTTATAAATATATTTTCTTTATATTACTATAAAGGTTCTCTATATAAAGTTTTTATATAAAGTAATTAAATAAAAAAGTAGAAAATTATACTCTAAACATAAAATACAATTTTATTTCTATAGTTATCCTTTATAGAGTAGACTTACTTACCCTTCTTAGCATAAGTTAAATAGAGTATTAGGTATCCCTTTTAATAAAAGATTTAATAATATTTATTAAGTTTAACCTAAAATATATTAGGTAATGTGGTTTACTAGCGAGTGACCCACACTAGTAAGCGCGCCACCTTTGCCAAGACCCTACCATTACTAACAATACTATTATAATACAACCACCTACTATGTCTTCTAAGCCATCTAATAAAGCTCGATTACTTATTGCTATTAGAGCTATTGCACAAGACCTAAAACTTATAAAGCGAGCAGCAGCAGGGCTATATAACGTTAATCGCAAAACGCTTAATTAAAGACGCAACGGAACGACTGCACAACGCGATAACCCACTTAAATCAAAGAATTTTACTCTCCTTGAGGAGCAGGCGCTTGTTAATCGTATAATCGAGCTAGACACGCGTGGATTCCCTCCTACAAAGCTTATAATCCGCACAATAGCCAATTCACTACGTTTATAAAGAGGAAAGCCACCTATTAGTATTAACTAGATAGACAGGTTTATTAAGCGTAGACGTAAAGTTAAAACGCGTTAGTCTTGGTTATACAATAACTAGAGGGCATAATAGGAAGATTCTAAGGTTATAAACGCGTAGTTTAAGCTTGTGGAGGGCATTAAAGTTAAGTACGGCATTATAGATAAGGACACCTACAACTTTAATAAATTAGGCTTCCTAACAGGGGTTATAGGGTCTTAGCTTGTAGTCACAGCATTAGAGAGGCGTGCGAAACCCAAATTGATACAGCTAGGCGACCGCTAGTAGATTACGGTGATCTAGGGTATCTGCGCTGCTGGATGGGCAATCCCTCCCTTCATTATCTACGCCGGCAAGCGTCACATCTCCACCTGGTACGAAGACGCGTCAATTCCTGGCGATTGGGTAATCGCTGTTAGCGAGAACGGCTAGACAAACAACGAGCTTGGTATCGCGTGGTTAAAACACTTTAACACGCATATAAAGGGACACGCTAAAGGAACCTATTAGCTGCTAGTTATTAACAGCTATAATAGCTATAACTTAATTAAGTTCTAGGATTACTACAAGGAACATAAGATTATTACTCTCTATATACTACCATATTCGTCACACCTACTACAGCCGTTAGATGTAGGCTGTTTCTCCCCGCTAAAGAAGGCATATACTGTGTCCGTGCACTCAACGCCCGGATTTAGTCAACGCCCGCCTTTTACTAGGAAAATCAAAGAAAATAAGCAACTTTATAGCTATATAACTCTTTAGCTACTTTTTCTTTTTAAAAGCTTTCTTAATTAAAGTTAAGTTATAGAGAAAGACTATCTCTATAACTCTAGAATTTTGGTTTTCTAATAATAATTAATTTTAAGAAAAAAGTATAAAAGTACTAAAACTTAAGTCTCTAAATTTAAAAATAAAATTTTTTTAGAAGTAAAGTACGCTATTTAGAATATAGTTTATATTAAGACTTTTTTTTATAAAGGACTACTTAAGAAGATAGATTATCTTTCCTAATTTTTTTATTTAAAAAAAATAAAAAGATAATATAACTTTCTAGTTAATAGTTTTATTAGAAAGAACTTAATATAAACTATATTCTAAACAGCATATTTTACTTCTAAAAAAAATTTATTTTTAAATTTAGAGACTTAAGTTTTAGTACTTTTATACTTTTTTCTTAAAATTAATTATTATTAGAAAACCAAAATTCTAGAGTTATAGAGATAGTCTTTCTCTATAACTTTAATTAAGAAAGCTTTTAAAAAGAAAAAGTAGCTAAAGAGTTATATAGCTGTGAAGTTGCTTATTTTCTTTGATTTTCCTAGTAAAAGGCGGGCGTTGACTGAATCCGGGCGTTGAGTGCACGGACACAGTAGTGCTGAGATCTCGGGCTTAGCGCGTTGGCTAATAACCTACATTACAAAGATCGAGTTCCTCCCAGCCTTTAAAACCGCGTTTTTGAAGGTTTTCTCTGCAGAGACAATTAAGGGTGGTTTTCGCGGTGCTGGGCTAGTCCTATTGAATCCAGAGGAGGTGTTGCAGCACCTTAACATCCGCATCCGTACACCTAGTCTGCCTATTAAAGAGCCTACCACCTGGGAGTCTAAAACACCAAGTAACCTACGCGAATTTGAGGCGCAATCAACACTAGTTCGCAAGAGAATTAGAGATCACTTTAATTTATTACTAACTTTAACCATGCAGGTGCTTGAGAAGCTTGAAAAAGGCGCTCTAAGTGCAATGCATAGTCAGGCACTAGTGTTAGATAAAATTACAGGCCTTTGCAAGACAATTAAGAAGACTACAAGGCGAAAATCGCGTAAAAGGAGGTATATCCAGCATCAGGGATCACTTACAGTAGTAGAGGGATCTCAGCTAGCCACTTCTAAGAACGCTGGTGGACAGAAGAAGGTAAACAGTCGTCAGGTACTAGTCGCGCTGCAATAGGGCCATCAACTTAATGGCGTTGTGGCATCTGCAGGCAACCTGGACACAATGCGCAAACCTGCCAGGGAGTTGAAGAGGAAGAATCTGAATTAGATGTATTAACTTAGTATATATTTTCAAGTAGTGTTGCGACGCAGTCTGATAATGAATAAAATGGTTTGGTGGGGTCTTGGCAAAGGTGACGCGCTCACTAGTGTGGGTCACTCGCTGGTGAACCACGTTATATATTTAGAATATATTTAATTACTTTGCCTTACCTTTTTTTACTAATACTTTAGGTTGCTTACCTTATATTATAGAGCTTTAATCTACTCCTTAGGCTGCTCCTTAAGCTGCTTCTTAGACTACTCCTTAGGCTCCTCCTTAGGCTACTCCTTAGGCTGCTCCTTAGGCTGCTTTTTAGGCTCCTTCTAGGGAGGAAGCTAAGCGTTAACTAAATATATTCTAATTATATTTAGAATGTATTTAAGGTTCTAAAAAGTTTAGTATAGCTCCTAAGCTTTAAAAAGCTTAAAAATACTACTTTATTTAATAGTAATCTTTAAAATTAGTATATAGGTATAATAGTGTTTAAGATAAGTTATAAAGGCGCCCTAAGTTTTAAATTTTTTCTATTAAAGTTAAAATAGGGTTAAAATAAATTTAAAAAGTCTTATACTATATAGCTAGGTAAATCTCTTTCTAAAAGGGGCTCTATAAAAGACTTTTCTTATTAGAATATTATATTTGCCTTTATTATTAGTGGCAAACTTGAGTATACTCTCTAAGAGTGTTTTCTAGCCTTTATACTATTAATATAGTGCCTAAATATATTAGTATTAAAATATAAATTTTTTTTATATATATTAACTTTTTAAAATATAGGTATATATTAGTTGCGTAAGGATAGTTTAAGAAAAGAAGAAGAAGAATTAAAAGAAAAATATATAGTTAAATATTAGACTTTTTAGTACTAACTAAAATAAGATTAGAATATATTAGAAATAGATTTTT
>VOIT01000133.1:0-19780 GCA_031010545.1 Laburnicola sp. JP_R_19 | reverse complement strand
TAACCCTAACCCTAACCCTAACCCTAACCCTAACCCTAACCCTAACCCTAACCCTAACCCTAACCCTAACCCTAACCCTAACCCTAACCCTAACCCTAACCCTAACCCTAACCCTAACCCTAACCCTAACCCTAACCCTAACCCTAGCTCTTTCTTATATTTATAACTCTATCTCTTTTTTATATTTATACCTCTAACCCTTTTTTATATTTATAATGTTAAATCTTTTCTTGACTATTCTTATTATACTACTTTTTTCTTTTTTTTCTTCTTTTTTTTCCTTCTATTTTGCTTTCTTTTCCTTGTCTACTCTTCTTTACTTTACTTTACTCTTTATGTTTATCTATTTTTTATTTATTATGCCTTCTCTATGTTATTCTATTCTCTATACTATTTAATTCTACGCTTTCCTTTACTATTATTCTTTTACTCTATACTTTTTTTTTTTTTTTTTTTAATCTTCTTCTTTTTTTACTTTTTTTTTCTAACTCTACTCTATAATTTTCTCTTCTTTTCTTATCTATAACGCCAATACTAAATATATCCTTTACTATTTTAAACTATTATTCTCTTTTAACTAAATTTCTTTTCTTACTAAATAATTCTACTACTTACTATACTTATAACTACTAAATCTCTTTATACTTATAAATTTTACCTTTTTTTTTCTTTAACTTTCTTTCTACTTTAAAACCCTAACCCTTTATCTACTTTAAAACCCTAACCCTTTTTTTTATTTTAAAACCCTAACCCTTTATTTACTATACAACCCTAACTTTTTTTCTATTTTATAACCCTAACTCTTTATTTACTTTAAAATCCTAACTCTCTTTTTACTTTAAACTCTAATCCTCTTTTTACTTTAACCCTAACCCTTTTTTATTTTAAAATTCTAACCCTTTATTTACTTTAAAACCCTAACCCTTTTTTATTTAAAAACCCTAACTCTTTTTCTGTTTTACAACCCTAACCCTTTATTTGCTTTAAAATCCTAACTCTCTTTTTACTTTAAATTCTAACCCTCTTTTTATTTTAAAACCCTAACTTTCTTTTTACTTTAAAATTATAACTCTTCTTCTACTTTAAAACTCTAACTTTCTTTTTACTATAAAATTCTAACTCTTTTCTATATATTCTACTTTACTACTCTTTTATTCTAATTTTCTCTTATTATACTTTTTACTTTTTTTTTCTTTTTTTTTCTCTATTCTTATTTAATGTTTTGTTTTTACTTTCTTTTTTACTTTTTTACTTTTTTACTTTTTTACTTTTTTACTTTTTTACTTTTTTACTTTTTTACTTTTTTTTTCTTTTTTATAACTATACTTATTATTATAACTTTTTTTTATTTTATATTATACTATATATAATTTTATTTTACTCTACTTTCTAAAATTAATTTTTTATCTATTTTACTCTTTTTTTTTTTGGCTTTTTTACTCGTATTCTTTTATAACTCTATCTTTATTTTTACTTTTTATTTTATACTACTTTTTACACTTTTTTCTACTCTTTAAACTCTTTTTTACTTTTTTTTTTTATTATACTCTTCTATTTACCTTATCTATTTATACTCTTTTTTCTTTTCTTTCTCTTCTCTTTTTATCTTCTTCTTAATTTTTCTTTCTTTTTTTTAATCCTACTCTATTATTTTCTTATTTTTTATTTACCTACTTTTTTTTACCCTACTTAAATATCTATTTCTATTTTCTTATACCTATCCTATAAATCTACTTTTTTGTTATCTTTTTCTTATATTATATTATACTTTATACTCTTCTATTCTACTTTACTCTTTATTATCTTTTTTCTAATTTTTTATTTTCTTATTTTCTAATTCTCTCTCGTATTATAATCTTTTCTATTTTTTTTTAACGTTAACTTTAATAAAATCTTCTACTTTGTAAACTTTTATTTTTTTTATTTATATCTCTTTTACCTTTTTTTTTATATATTTCTTTTATTTTCTTTTTCTATATTAATTTTTTATTTTTCTTTATTTTCTTTTATTTCTAAACCCTAAACTTTCTTTCTAACTCTTTACTTACTTTTAACTAATATTACTTTCTTATAACTCTTATAAACTTTAATTATCTTTTTGCTTAAAACTCTATCTTCTTTATACTTAAAAACCCTAATTCTCTTTTTATATTAAAACCCTAATTTTCTCCCTATATTAAAATCCTAACTCTCTCTATACTAAAAACGCTAATACTCTCTATACTTAAAAACTCTAATTCTTTCTTATCTATTTTATATATATTTTTCTTTTTTTTCTTTACTATTTATTCTATTATATTCTTAACTTAATAAATTTCTTTCTTAATTCTATTTTCCTTTATTTTGTATAATCTTACCTATCTTCTCTTACTTTTTTATCTTACTTTTTTTAATTTTATATTACTTAATAACCCTATAAAACTTTCTATTCTCTTACTCTATTCTACTCTATCTATTCTATTATTCTGCCTTATATTTTATACTATACTATTAATCTATTTTTGGCTTATCCTCTATACGCGACCTATATAAAAACGCTTATTATAAAAAACTTTATCTTGTAATCTAATATTATTCTTTACTACGCTAATTAATGCTAATCTCTTAAACGTTGTTACGTCCGCTACTCTACTACTAATCGCGTTATCCAACAAAACTCTCCTGCCAAATTATTACTTTCAACCGTTTCTAACACTCGCTTTTCCTAAAAACGCAACTAACGTCTGCCCTGCTCCCGAATTGTCTACTCCAAATCTCGCTAACCGTGCCGTCCACCGCTCTCCTACCCCGGTATACCCTAACGCCATGCCTATTAACCCGCCTACTAACACCCCTCTGTACTGACAATTCCCGTCTTTTGCTCTCTGATACCGCCCGTAACTATTCCTCTCCCACCGGTTACATATCTCCTGCGGCACCCCGCACCAAAAACACCCTGAATAACTCTCAAACTTGATCTGCTCCTCGATTGTCTTGATCGCTTCTTTTGTACTTTGGCTCTCCCGTCGCCAACACCGCCGTACATCGTGCTCGCTCTGCCCATCCCCCGCCGCCTCGCATATCCCGCATCGATTCGCCCACCATGCTAACTGCCTACGCAACCACTCTACGTCCGCAAACTCCTGTTGCCGCTGCTGTATCAACGTCTGCCGCGGGCCTTGTCGCTCCTGTTCCTGCTGCTGGAGCGCTCGCTGCGCCTCCTCGCCTCTCGTCTCAACCACCACATCCATCTCGTCGTTATTGCTGCTGTCTTCGCTGCTGTCTTCTTCTGTCTCTTCGTCTGCTTCTCTGCACACGTCACATCTCTCCTCCCCTTCTTCACATCCCTCTCGGCCCTCTCGCCCGTCTAAATACGCGTCCAACACTCGCCTTCCGCACCTTATTGTTGACTCTTCCCCTTCTATATACAACCGAACTAATTGCTGTTCTGCCTCGGTTGGCTTGTCATCACACGCTCGTTTATCCCCTTCCTGCCCTATGATGATGGCCTCGCTCCGCAATCCATCTCGCCCTGCCCTGCCGCTCTCTTGTGCGTAATCCAACATCGTCCGCGGCCAATCTATGTGAATGATGCACCGGATGTCGGGTATATCCACCCCCATCCCCAATGCGCTCGTCGCTACAATTACCCGCTGTTTGCCGGCCATGAAATCCGTCAACATGCTTGCTTTGCCTACCGCGTCGTGATAATACGCGTTGCATGCCAACTGCTCTGCCAACTTCTTGACCTTCGGCACGGAATTGCCGTATATCACCACCTTGCCGGTTCGGTACTGTCTCAACTTCCGCCGCGCCATCTTTACTACGACGGCCTCTATATCCTCTTTCTTCAACGCCTTGTCTACCTTGACTACCTGATATGCCACGTTCGTCCGTGTTGTCCTTGCTCGGAACATCTTAACCTGATCCCGCTCGAAATGCATCCGTCGAAACAACTCGCCCTCCTCGCTTGGCGGCAACGTCGCCGTTAACAACACCATCTGCGTTTCGGCGGCTACTAACTTGCCCAACTGCTGCATCTGCTTGCGGAACGTGTACCGCCGGTTCAACACGATATGACACTCGTCGATCACGATCCGGTCCAACTGCCGCGTCGCCCGCAACCGGTTCAAAAACGTCGCAAACTCCTCTCCCACCGCCGACTCGGGCGTCACCAACACCACCGCGGCGGCGTCGGGCGGGCGCCGGCTATCCCACGCTGCACACGATATCCCCAACAACTTGCACCGCCGCATCATGTCTCCCGCAACGCAATCAACGGAATCACGACTACGCTGGTCCCGCCCTGCTCTGCCCACGCCGGCAACATGAACAACAAACTCTTCCCACCGCCGGTCGGCATTACGGCCACGACGGGGCTCTCGCCTGCGATGATGGCGTTGATGGCTTCTTTCTGCACGCCACGGAACTCCGCTGTCTTGCTCATCATCCGCTTCAACTGCGCTGTCGTGTCCATCTTCCTCAATCGCCCCCATCGATCGATCCTGGCCTCGTCTGCTTCGCTCTCAAACGGCGCTCTCTTCCGCTTCTTGCTCGTCGTCTCCTCCTCTACCTCGGCTCGGAACCCTAAAAATCGATGCCAATCTGTGCTCGACGCCCGGAATTGCTGCCGCTTGTCTGCCACGGCCCGGCTTGCTCCATGATCCCTCGCGCGTATATCAATCCTGCAACGTGCGCGCTATGTCCTGCCTGCTCGTCGGCAATCGACGCTCCTATATTCTCCTCCTCCCACTCTTCATTCTCGTCTCCCTCTTCTGTCCGAAATGCCGTGGATCCGCGTAAAATCGCCGGCTCACGCCAATGGCAATCTCGCGGTATGCGGCAATCGTCAACGCCTGTCCTATCCCGATCCGGCTCTCGCGCTTCAACGCCTCCCGCAACCTTTCTGTCGTCCACTTGCGTCCGTTGGGGTCGGCCGGCCACATGTGTGACGATACGCTCTCCTTCTCCCAAACCAACGCCTCCAAACGCTGCTGGAACGGCAACACCAACCACAAATACCACACGACCAACTCGCCTACCTCGCGCGGCAAATATCGATGGATGATCTTGACGTCGCCGCTGACGTTGTATCCCTTGTGGTAACGCGTCACAAACACCACTATGCCGTCCTCGATGAATATATTGCGGTGCCCCCCTTTGACGGTGTTGCTGTGCCGGACGCTTAATATTTCCGGTCCTCTTGCTGGCTGTCCGCCCGTAATGTGCATCAACACGGCCAACTTCTCCCGGAACTCGACGATGCGCCCCATGTACCGCTCGACGGCCTCTTGGTCCACCCTGAACGCGTTCCGGCTTCGTGAACCTGTCCCGGATGCTGGCGTCTCTCCCTACCCGCTCAAACAACCACCTCTCTCCATCTACGGGCATGCGGGTGCGATGGTCCTTCAAAAAATTCCACCCGGGCCGCTCGTCGGTCGGGTTGTCTCGCATGCTCTCCCACGGGACGCTGGGTATGGGATCGGCGGCCTTGCTGGTGCCGAACATCAACTCCTCCATCAACAACCGCCGGCTTTCGGTCGCCAACCCGTGCACCATGCCGCGGAACTGGGCCATGTTGAACTGCAACCCCTTGTACAACAACTCGTCCCCGCCCATCCACTCGACATGGCCGCGCGACGTGGTGTTGTAATGGATCTTCAACCCGTACGTCCGCAAATCCAACATCCACTGCATAGGTCCGTGGCTGCCTCGCACCATGAACTTGTCCATCATCTCCTGCACAAACTGCAAACACCCCTTGGGCCGGCGCGGGCGCGGGCGGCTGCTGTCGCTCTCGTACGCGCTGTCGTCGTCGAACTCGTCCTCGTTCTCGTCCAACGGCTCGGATAACTCCAACGCCTGTTGCACGACCATAAAACGGGCCACTTTAATAACTGCTGACAATATCGGCGGATACTGCTCAGGGCCCTTCCACTCGTCCTCCTTAACGCCCAACACCGCCAACGCACACACTAACGGGCTGTCGTACTCCTTGCGCGTAATAGACTAGTTCAACAACGCGATGCAAAACTCCAAACACGCCTTCTGGATTTTCAACAACTTCTCGGGCTTGCTGCGCTCGGCACCTTCTGCCTGACGCTGCTCCTCCCCGGCGTCTCCCTCCTCCATCGACTCATCTACGTCCTCTGTCAACTCCTCCATCATCTCCTCGTCCCTATCCCCTGTCTCTTCTTCCACTTCTTCTTCTTCTTCTGCCGCCTCCCCCTCTACTTGCCTCTCTGCCTGTTGGACCAACGCCTCCCATACCTCCTTCTGCCGGCGCGTGAACCGATATCGGGGGCTCTTCCACGTATGCTCCTTCTGCGTGCGTGCAAAAAACATCAACATCTGCTGCCACGGCCGCGCGTGCTTGACAATGGCCTCCTTGTCTATGTACGGCTGCAACGGCTGGAACCGCGTCTAGTGCTTCTCTGTCCGGATCGCCTCTAATCGCACAAACACGCCAATGCGGTGGATAACGGATGCCTGGCTGAACCGCGCTAACCCATCTATGGCCGCCCAAATCGCTGCTTCTACTGGCTCTGCCTCCTCGTCTTTCCTGGGATCGGCGTCGGCAATGGGCTCTTCGACGCACGCCAATAAATTGGGCCTCTCCATGCCCACCAAATACGGCAGCTACTGCGTCCGCTCCAACCACGGGTTTACCTTGTCTCTTTCGCCGTCTTGGATGGTGTTCTGCGCCCGCCTCTTGATATTCTCCCACGCCTCGGCTATCTGCTCGCCCACCTGCGCCCATGCTGCGTTACCGTCTACGGGTACGGTGTCGGGGCCGCCTTCGCCGGGCTGCCGCACCTTGAAATACTGCGAACCCTGGCCCTGGACGAAAAATCGCTGGCAATGGACAATCTGGGAACCATTGCTGATGCGGTTGCGTATCTTCTTCGCCTCTAATCGACTTGGACGGCCACCTTTGTCCGTCGGCGACCAATCATGGGCGTCTCTCCAATGGTTCTTCATCACGCGCTCGCTTCGGAATATCTGACGGCAATGCTTTGGCTTAATCCGACACATTAACCCGTCTGTATACACTGGTAACTGCTGTATGGGCTTAATAATCTGGCTGGGCACCTCCAATTCGCTGGCATACTCGATCAACCCAGCCCAGCTGCGGACCTCGTCTGCTATTAATTTGGCCTGCTTGCGTCTAACGGGGTGGGCACGCTGCAAATGACTTGCTACCTGACTGGGCAACACCGCGTGCCTGCACTCTCGACATATGGCCAACGAATACTCAGCTAAATGCTCAAAACAATCGTCTGCAACGGGTTTCTCTGCCATGCTGGCGGCGATGGAATGGCTTGCGGCGGACTAGTGCTAACAACGGGTAACAACAACGGGTATAATAACGGGTTACGGGTGCGCGCGGATGGGAAACGGCTATATATATAAAATATATTAATTCTACGGCCTTATTTACTACGCATACTATATACGGCCCCAGCCTCCTCTATCCTGCTGTGCGACTAAACGCATATTTAGGTTTCGTGGTTGCGACTCATCATCTCGGAACGTCCTCCGACCCCGGACGGTTGACGTTCGCTGCATCCTCGCGGCCTCACTAGCTTAACCCTAACCACGAACACCAAACCCCAATATCCTTAACTACACGCGTCCTATACGCGAAAATGAGTTGCATAATACAACCCGCTGCGCCGAATAACATACTCAAATTTCAGCTCTATCGGCCTACGGGAACCTAACGACACCGACCCCTTGAAGTTAACGACATGGAGCCTATGTACCTGTATCTACGCAGAGGAACAAATATTTCATCACTAACAAATCTGAAACAAAAACGACATGGAGGGCTGGATGTCGTTAACGCCCTGGGATAGCAACTAACAACTACCAACTAACGTCTAACTGTTAATTTTAAACTCTATTATTTATATACTACTTTTTCTATTTTCTACTTATATTTCGTTTACTCTTTTTACTCACTCATTCTATATAATCTTAACCCTATTTTTATTTTAAAACTCTAACCCTTTTTTATATTTATATTCCTAACCCTTTTATATATTTATAACCCTAACCCTTTCTTATATTTATAACCCTAACCCTTTTGTATATTTATAACTCTTACTAATCTACTTTTATTTTAAAATTCTAACTATTTTTTATATTTATACCTCTAACTCTTTCTTATATTTATAACTCTATCTCTTTTTTATATTTATACCTCTAACCCTTTTTTATATTTATAATATTAAATCTTTTCTTTACTATTCTTATTATACTACTTTTTTCTTTTTTTTTCTTCTTTTTTTTTCCTCCTATTTTGCTTTCTTTTCCTTGTCTACTCTTCTTTACTTTACTTTACTATTTATGTTTATCTATTTTATTCTTTTACTCTATACTTTTTTTTTTTTTTTAATCTTCTTCTTTTTTTACATTTTTTTTTTCTAACTCTAATCTATAATTTTCTCTTTTTTTCTTATCTATAACGCTAATACTAAATATATACTTTAATATTTTAAACTATTATTCTATTTTAACTAAATTTCTTTTCTTACTAAATAATTCTACTACTTACTATACTTATAACTACTAAATCTCTTTATACTTATAAATTTTACCTTTTTTTTTTTTTTTAACTTTCTTTTTACTTTAAAACCCTAACCCTCTCTCTACTTTAAAACCCTAACCCTCTCTCTACTTTAAAACCCTAACCCTCTCTCTACTTTAAAACCCTAACCCTCTCTCTACTTTAAAACCCTAACCCTCTCTTTACTTTAAAATTATAATTCTTTCTTTATTTTAAAACTCTAACTTTTTTTTTACTATAAAATTCTAATTTTTTTTATATATTCTACTCTACTATTATTCTATTATAATTTTTTTTTATAAAACCCTAACTTTTTTTTAAATAATATTCTAACTCTTTCTTTAATAAAACTCTAATCCTTTTTTTTTTAATACCTAACCCTCTCTTTTATAAAATTCTACTTTTTTTTTATAAATTTTTTCTTTTTTCTTTTTATTAAACCTTGACTCTTTTTTTATATAATACTTTAATCCTCTTTTTATATCTTATAATCTAAATCTTTTTATTTTTTTTTTACTATACTACTCTCTTTACTTTTTTCCACTCTTTTTTTATTTTAATTATTCTTTTTTTTTTTTTTTTTTTTTTCTTATTTTCTATAAATACTCTTTTACTATTGTGTTTCCTTTTTTAATATACTCTTTTTATATTACTATAATTCTCTTTTTTTATTATATACTCTTTTTTTTATAATTTTTTCTTATCTCTTTTATATTATATTATACTTTATATTACTATTTTTTATATGTATCTTTGTTTTTCTTTTTATATTCTTTTATTTTCTATTCTCTATTTTCTTATTTTGTATATAATTATAATTTTAATAATATTCTTTATTATTTTAAACATTTATTCTATTTTACTTATTTTTACTTTATTTTTATTTTATTTACTTTTTTTTCTTTTCTTTTATTATCTTATCTTTTTACCTTCTACTCTTTTCTTCTACCTTCTTTTTTTTTAACCAATATTATTTTCTGTTACTTTTTTCTATAAACGTTATTTATTTTATATATAAAAACTCTATATAAAAACTCTATCCTCTACTATACTTATTTACTCTACCTCTTTTTTTTATTTTAAAATCCTAACCTTATTTATCCTAAAATAATTATTTCTTTTATATTTTTTAATAATATATTATTTTACTTTACTTTTCCATTTTTTTTATACTATTTTCTTTTCTTTATTCTGTTTTTATTTTTATATATTCTTTACCTACTTTTATATTATTTTATATATAATTATTTCCGTTATTTTTCTATACTCTATTTTTATTTACGTTATTCTATTATATATATTTTTTAATAATCCTATATTATTCTTTATTCTTATACTACTTTTTGGTTTTTATTTTATTACTTCTTTTACTCTCTATTTTATTATTCTACTCTATTCTCTATTTTATTATATATAATTATATTCATCCTATTATATTTATTTATTTTCTACTTATCTTTTATATATTACTTATATAAAAACACCTATAAATTAAAAATATAATTGTGTACCTTTATATTATCCTTTTCCTACACGAATTAATTTGAAATCTTATAACTCTTATAATTTTATGATTTCGATTTTTATAATTCTTACCACTTTTTATATAACCTTTCTTTTTACTTCTTTATACTTTTTTCTTTTTTTAAAAAAAACGTTATTTATATAAATATAAATTTTATTATGTTACTAACTATTATTTATTTTTATGATTTACTTTATAACTATAATCTTTATTTCTACTTTTTCTTTTTCTTTTATATTATACTCCTCTCTATTTTTTATATAATAAATTTTTATTTATTATTTTTATACTATACTAACCCTACCCTATTTATACTTTAACTATTAAAATATAAAAAAAAATCGTTTATAAATACTATAACTCTAACTCTTATATAAATATAATTCTAATCTTTAAATAAATATACCTCTACCCTTTATATAAATATAATTCTTATATAAATATTATATATACTATAATAAAATATATTTTTTTTATTTTTACGAATATTTATTTTTACGTATATTTATTTTTACTAAAAACTAACTATTGTCTATAACTACTAATATATATTTATTTTATACTCTAATTAATAATACTCTTTATACTATAATTGTTTTTTAATATATTTATTATATTATTTTATAATATTTCTTTTTTATATAAATTCTAATGTTATAATTTACCTTTTCTTTTTTTTTTTCTCTTACTTTATAAAATTTACTTTTCTTTTTTTCTATTACATTTTTATATTTTTACTTCTTAATGTTTTTTATTATAATACTATCTTTTCTTTATAAATATTGGCTATATAAAATAAAATAAAACGTATCTTTTTTATAATATATACTACTACCTTATATATTTATACACTATTTATATCTTAAATTTTCTATAATTAATTTTACTACTTAATTAATTTTTATATATATAAAATATCCCTTTTTTTATTATAATGACTATTTTTTCACTATATATATAAACTTCTAATTATATTATTAATATACCTACCCTTTTTTTATAAATTTGTCTATAAATATAAACCTCTACGTTTTTACTTATATTTTCTATATATCTATTATATTATTTTTTATATATTTATTTTCTTATTTATAATATATAACCTTTTTTTTAAATAACACTTTCTACTATAATATAATAAAAAATTATATATTATTTATTTTCTTACTTTCTTTCTATATATTATCTATGATAACTTTATTATATACCTACTCTATATTATTAATAATTTTTAATCGTTTTTAATTTATTTATTTATTTTATTATTTTATACTATTTTATATTTACTATTTTTTACTTTACTAATCCTAAATTATTTATATTCTAATTACTTAATTATATTAAAATACTTTTAAAATAATACGAATCCTAACTTTATATACTACTATAATTCTAATTTTATATTAATACAACTCTAACCTATATACTAATATAACTCTAATTTATATATTAACATAACCCTAACCCTTATATTAATATAATCCTAACTCTTATTTTAATATAATTCTAATTCGTATATATAATCTACTAAAATATAATTTATATTTTTTATAATCTATTCTACTTCTTAAACTATTTTTATATTTTATACTACTCTTAATAATTAATAATAAAAAAATTTATAACTTTATAAACCTTTTTTTATATTTATTAATTTTCTTTTTCTTTTTATTTTTATATACTTTACTACAATCCCCTCTTATATCTATTATATAATATAAATTCTATACTATAATTATTTTTTTATAATATTAATATAACTTCAATTTTTTAATATATATATAATAATTCTACGTTACTATTTTACTACTATTTTAATATTATTCCTTTTGTATTATTATTTAATATTTCCCTAATTTTTTTTTTTTTTTTTTAATAATTTTACTATATTATTTCCTATTTTTTTAAATCTATGTATTACTTTTATAATACTATTTTTTTCTTTTTCTATATTTTTTTATACCTATATTTATATCTTTTTAATTTTTTATTTTTTTATACCTTTTTTATTTTTTTTTTATATATATATTCTATAATATCTATTATTCTTTTACTATTTTTTTACGTTTATTTATTATACTATTTTATTCTTTTTCTATATAACTTACCTATAAAATATTATTATAATACACCTTTATTTTTTTATTTTTTTTACTCTATACTAAACATAAAATACTCGTATCCTAACTACTAAAATATATAATTATCTAACTTCGATTATACAAAATTCTAAAATGTAAATTTTTTTCTTTTTACTAATATTTTTTGAATAATACTAACTCTTTAAATCCTTTATAAATCTTTACTATTTATAATATTTTTTTTCTTTTCTTTTACTATTATAATATGTTTTTATTTAAAAATAACTTCCTCTTTTTAATTTTTTACTTATTTTTATTCTTTTTTCTTACTATTATATTCTTAAAAAACTTTTTATTATCTATATCTATTTTTTAAATTTTATAATCCTTTTACTTTTTATTATTTATATATATTTTTAATATATTATTCTTTTACTCTCTTAATATTTTCTTAACTATACTCTATTATAATTACTATTTCTATTTATATATATCTCTGTTTTTTATCTTTTTTTTAAAAAAAATCCTAACCCTATACTATTTTATAACCCTAACCCTCTATTATTTTATAACCCTAACCCTATACTATTTTATAACCCTAACCCTATATTATATTATAACCTTAACCCTATATTATTTTATAACTCTAATTCTATATTATTTTATAATTTTAACACTATACTATTTTTTATCTCTACTACTATACTATTTTATACTTTTAATTCTAATTAACTTTCTAATTTCTAGTTTATTAAATTTTAAAATCCTAATACTTAATTATAAAATTATTATATTTTAAAAATTATAACTAACTATATTCTGCTAATATTATTTATATATTAAATTATTTATATAAAATATATTCTTTATTAATTTTGTATATTATTTATATTCTGTATTATTATTATAACTAATAACTCTAATCTTTATATTTATTATAACTCTAACTCTTAATTATATTCTTTTTTTATTCTATTATAATAATCCTAATCGTTATATTTATTTTATACTCTATTATACTTATACTATATATCTTTGTTTTATTTTCTTTTATTTAACCTTTCTATAATTAAATCTTTTTAAATCTACTAAATATTTTTTTATTTTATTTTAACTAATTTCCTTTCTATTATAAAAATATACTAAACTTTATATATTACTATTAATTATATAATAAATCTGCTTATCTATTTCTACTTTTAATTTATTATATTTTTATACTATATTTATAATTTCTTTCTATTTTTTTTACTATTTTTTTCTATTCTTTAACCTATTATTTATTTTATTTTATATTTATTATTATTTCTTTTATTATATATTTATTATTATTTCTTTTATTATATATTTTCTAACTCTTACCTTTTTATATTATTTTTTATATATATTATTTTCTATCTATAATTTCTTTATCTTTATCTTCTATCTACCTACTATTACTTATTATTATTTCTACTATTCTATAAAATATTTCTATTTTTTTTATTATTTAATTCTATTCTATACTATTTTTTTGTCTTACTATCTATTTATAATTCTATTTTTACTATTTATAATCTATCTAGTCTAATATATAGATTTTTTTATTTTATTCTACCTATATATTTTATTTTTTTTTATATTAATATTATATATTAAATATTTTTACTATATACCTTTACTTATTACTTTATTTTTCTACACTATAATTCTTTTATATTTATTTTCTATTTACCGGAATATATAAAAACTTATATTAACCCTAATTAACTCTCTATAACCCTAACCCTAAACCCTTATACACCTACTCTTCTAATAATCGGGTGACCCAACAAAACTCGGCCACTAACTGGTTACTCTCTATAAAATCAAACGGCTGCTTCGTTCCTAAATACCGAATAAACCCGTCCATGGACGCCATGTCAACCCCCTGCTCTGCCAATCGCCTGCCCCAATGCAACGCAACAAACGCCTTGTTTCCTAATGCAATCCCAATCAACCCACCCACCAAAATGCCATGATACTAACAATCGCCACCTTCTACACGCTAATACCGCCCATGCCCGTTCTCTTCCCATCGATTGCATATCTCCTGCGGCACCCCGCACCAAAAACAACCTGAAAACGGCGCGAACTGGATCCCCTGCTCGATCTTCTTAATCGTCTCCTGCGCTTGCTGACTCTCTGCCCGCCAACATCGCCGGACGTCGTGTGCGCTCTGTCCGTCGCCCGCGGCCTCGCATATCCCGCACCGATTCGCCCACTTCGCCAACTGCCTGCGCAACCATTCCATGCTGGCATACGCCTCCTGCTGGTCCTGCATCAACCTCTGCCGCGGACCTTGTCGTGTCTGCTCTTGCTGCCGGAACGCACGCTGTACCCCCTCCCTCTCTGTCTCCCTCTCTGTCTCCCTCTCTGTCTCCCTCTCTGCTTCGACCACGTCCTTCTCTTCTTCATCGCTACTACCCTCGCTCTCCTCCTCTTCCGTCTCCTCGTCTGTCTCCTCTTCGGCTCCCCTGCAAACATCACACTTCTCTTCTCCCTCTTTGCACCCTACCCACTCTACCTCTCGGCTATCCAAATACCTGCCCAACACCACCCGCCTGCACGTCGCTGTCTCGCCTTCTCCTACTAACGCTCGCACCAATTCATGCTCCTTCTCCTCTTGCTTGTCCTCGGCCGCTCGCTGTGCCCCCTCCTGCACGATCATAACTGCCTCGCTCCGCGACCTATCTCGTCCTGCTCTGCCGCTCTCCTGCGCGTAATCTAACACGGAAAACGGCCAATCAATGTGGACGATGCACCGGATGTCGGGAATGTCGACGCCCATGCCCAACGCGCTCGTTGCTACAATCACCCGCCCTCTGCCCGACATGAAGTCCTCTAACATGCTTGCCTTGCCCACTGCGTCGTGGTAATACGCATGGCACCCTAACCTCTGCGCCAACTCCTTGACCTTGCGCACCGAATTGCCGTATATCACGACCTTGCCCTTCTTATACCTGCGCAACTTCTGCCGCACCACGCCCAACACCATCCCCTCCACCTCCTGCTTCTTCGCTGCCCTCCCCACCTTGATCACCCGGTATGCCACGTTCGTCCGCGCCGTCTCGGCCCGGAACACCTTGACCTGGTCGGGATCGAAATGCATCCGTCGGAACAACTCGTCCTCTTCGCGGGGCGGTAACGTCGCCGTCAACAACACCATCTGCGTCTCCGCGGCCACCAACTTGCCCAACTGCTGCATCTGCTTGCGGAACGTGTACCGCCGGTTCAACACGATATGACACTCGTCGATCACGATCCGGTCCAACTGCCGCGTCGCCCGCAACCGGTTCAAAAACGTCGCAAACTCCTCTCCCACCGCCGACTCGGGCGTCACCAACACCACCGCGGCGGCGTCGGGCGGGCGCCGGCTATCCCACGCTGCACACGATATCCCCAACAACTTGCACCGCCGCATCATGTCTCCCCGCAACGCAATCAACGGAATCACGACTACGCTGGTCCCGCCCTGCTCTGCCCACGCCGGCAACATGAACAACAAACTCTTCCCACCGCCGGTCGGCATTACGGCCACGACGGGGCTCTCGCCTGCGATGATGGCGTTGATGGCTTCTTTCTGCACGCCACGGAACTCCGCTGTCTTGCTCATCATCCGCTTCAACTGCGCTGTCGTGTCCATCTTCCTCAATCGCCCCCATCGATCGATCCTGGCCTCGTCTGCTTCGCTCTCAAACGGCGCTCTCTTCCGCTTCTTGCTCGTCGTCTCCTCCTCTACCTCGGCTCGGAACCCTAAAAATCGATGCCAATCTGTGCTCGACGCCCGGAATTGCTGCCGCTTGTCTGCCACGGCCCCGGCTTGCTCCATGATCCCTCGCGCGTATATCAATCCTGCAACGTGCGCGCTATGTCCTGCCTGCTCGTCGGCAATCGACGCTCCTATATTCTCCTCCTCCCACTCTTCATTCTCGTCTCCCTCTTCTGTCCGAAATGCCGTGGATCCGCGTAAAAATCGCCGGCTCACGCCAATGGCAATCTCGCGGTATGCGGCAATCGTCAACGCCTGTCCTATCCCGATCCGGCTCTCGCGCTTCAACGCCTCCCGCAACCTTTCTGTCGTCCACTTGCGTCCGTTGGGGTCGGCCGGCCACATGTGTGACGATACGCTCTCCTTCTCCCAAACCAACGCCTCCAAACGCTGCTGGAACGGCAACACCAACCACAAATACCACACGACCAACTCGCCTACCTCGCGCGGCAAATATCGATGGATGATCTTGACGTCGCCGCTGACGTTGTATCCCTTGTGGTAACGCGTCACAAACACCACTATGCCGTCCTCGATGAATATATTGCGGTGCCCCCCTTTGACGGTGTTGCTGTGCCGGACGCTTAATATTTCCGGTCCTCTTGCTGGCTGTCCGCCGTAATGTGCATCAGCACGGCCAACTTCTCCTGGAACTCGACGATGCGCCCCATGTACCGCTCGACGGCCTCTTGGTCCACCCCTGAACGCGTTCCGGGCTTCGTGAACCTGTCCCGGATGCTGGCGTCTCTCCCTACCCGCTCAAACAACCACCTCTCTCCATCTACGGGCATGCGGGTGCGATGGTCCTTCAAAAAATTCCACCCGGGCCGCTCGTCGGTCGGGTTGTCTCGCATGCTCTCCCACGGGACGCTGGGTATGGGATCGGCGGCCTTGCTGGTGCCGAACATCAACTCCTCCATCAACAACCGCCGGCTTTCGGTCGCCAACCCGTGCACCATGCCGCGGAACTGGGCCATGTTGAACTGCAACCCCTTGTACAACAACTCGTCCCCGCCCGTCCACTCGACATGGCCGCGCGACGTGGTGTTGTAATGGATCTTCAACCCGTACGTCCGCAAATCCAACATCCACTGCATGGGTCCGTGGCTGCCTCGCACCATGAACTTGTCCATCATCTCCTGCACAAACTGCAAACACCCCTTGGGCCGGCGCGGGCGCGGGCGGCTGCTGTCGCTCTCGTACGCGCTGTCGTCGTCGAACTCGTCCTCGTTCTCGTCCAACGGCTCGGATAACTCCAACGCCTGTTGCACGACCATAAAACGGGCCACTTTGATAACTGCTGACAATATCGGCGGATACTGCTCGGGGCCCTTCCACTCGTCCTCCTTAACGCCCAACACCGCCAACGCACACACTAACGGGCTGTCGTACTCCTTGCGCGTAATGGACTGGTTCAACAACGCGATGCAAAACTCCAAACACGCCTTCTGGATTTTCGACAACTTCTCGGGCTTGCTGCGCTCGGCACCTTCTGCCTGACGCTGCTCCTCCCCGGCGTCTCCCTCCTCCATCGACTCATCTACGTCCTCTGTCAACTCCTCCATCATCTCCTCGTCCCTATCCCCTGTCTCTTCTTCCACTTCTTCTTCTTCTTCTGCCGCCTCCCCCTCTACTTGCCTCTCTGCCTGTTGGACCAACGCCTCCCATACCTCCTTCTGCCGGCGCGTGAACCGATATCGGGGGCTCTTCCACGTATGCTCCTTCTGCGTGCGTGCAAAAAACATCAACATCTGCTGCCACGGCCGCGCGTGCTTGACAATGGCCTCCTTGTCTATGTACGGCTGCAACGGCTGGAACCGCGTCTGGTGCTTCTCTGTCCGGATCGCCTCTAATCGCACAAACACGCCAATGCGGTGGATAACGGATGCCTGGCTGAACCGCGCTAACCCATCTATGGCCGCCCAAATCGCTGCTTCTACTGGCTCTGCCTCCTCGTCTTTCCTGGGATCGGCGTCGGCAATGGGCTCTTCGACGCACGCCAATAAATTGGGCCTCTCCATGCCCACCAAATACGGCAGCTACTGCGTCCGCTCCAACCACGGGTTTACCTTGTCTCTTTCGCCGTCTTGGATGGTGTTCTGCGCCCGCCTCTTGATATTCTCCCACGCCTCGGCTATCTGCTCGCCCACCTGCGCCCATGCTGCGTTACCGTCTACGGGTACGGTGTCGGGGCCGCCTTCGCCGGGCTGCCGCACCTTGAAATACTGCGAACCCTGGCCCTGGACGAAAAATCGCTGGCAATGGACAATCTGGGAACCATTGCTGATGCGGTTGCGTATCTTCTTCGCCTCTAATCGACTTGGACGGCCACCTTTGTCCGTCGGCGACCAATCATGGGCGTCTCTCCAATGGTTCTTCATCACGCGCTCGCTTCGGAATATCTGACGGCAATGCTTTGGCTTAATCCGACACATTAACCCGTCTGTATACACTGGTAACTGCTGTATGGGCTTAATAATCTGGCTGGGCACCTCCAATTCGCTGGCATACTCGATCAACCCAGCCCAGCTGCGGACCTCGTCTGCTATTAATTTGGCCTGCTTGCGTCTAACGGGGTGGGCACGCTGCAAATGACTTGCTACCTGACTGGGCAACACCGCGTGCCTGCACTCTCGACATATGGCCAACGAATACTTAGCTAAATGCTCAAAACAATCGTCTGCAACGGGTTTCTCTGCCATGCTGGCGGCGATGGAATGGCTTGCGGCGGACTGGTGCTAACAACGGTAACAACAACGGGTATAATAACGGGTTACGGGTGCGCGCGGATGGGAAACGGCTATATATATAAAATATATTAATTCTACGGCCTTATTTACTACGCATACTATATACGGCCCCAGCCTCCTCTATCCTGCTGTGCGACTAAACGCATATTTAGGTTTCGTGGTTGCGACTCATCATCTCGGAACGTCCTCCGACCCCGGACGGTTGACGTTCGCTGCATCCTCGCGGCCTCACTAGCTTAACCCTAACCACGAACACCAAACCCCAATATCCTTAACCACACGCGTCCTATACGCGAAAATGAGTTGCATAATACAACCCGCTGCGCCGAATAACATACTCAAATTTCAGCTCTATCGGCCTACGGGAACCTAACGACACCGACCCCTCGAAGTTAACGACATGGAGCCTATGTACCTGTATCTACGCAGAGGAACAAATATTTCATCACTAACAAATCTGAAACAAAAACGACATGGAGGGCTGGATGTCGTTAACGCCCTGGGATAGAATTAATTATAATATTAAAAAATATTCTATTTCTATATAACATTTATACTCTAATTTTCTCTAATTTCCTACTAATATATATTTAATATAATTACTTATTTACTATTTTCCTCTTATTTTAATATTTTTATCTTTACTTTAATCTTAAATTATTATAAATATATTTTACAAAAAAAAGCCCTTTAATTTACTTTGCTTAAAAATTAACCCTAATCCTAATAACTCGTTTTATAGTTAGTTAAATTATACCTTTAATATAATTAACTAACTATACCTATCCACCTTATTTTTATTAAAAACATTAATCTAAAATACACTAGCTATTACTATTATTTTACTATTATTTATTTGCTATTATTGAATTTTTAATTTTTTATTGTTTTTATTAATTATATATTATGAGTTTTATACTTAATGTTAGTTTACTAGGGTATGCTAAGTATCTATTTTTAGTACATATATAAAATTTTATATACTATACTATACTACTAATTTATCTATTAATTGCTTATTTTATTTTACTGCTAAATATTTTTACTTTTTCTTTTTATTTTTTAATAATGCCTTTACTTTTT
>VOIT01000131.1:0-404465 GCA_031010545.1 Laburnicola sp. JP_R_19 | reverse complement strand
TAACCCTAACCCTAACCCTAACCCTAACCCTACCCTAACCCTAACCCTAACCCTAACCCTAACCCTAACCCTAACCCTAACCCTAACCCTAACCCTAACCCTAACCCTAACCCTAACCCTAACCCTAACCCTAACCCTGGACTTCATAACAACTAACAACTACCAACTAACGTCTAACTGTTAATTTTAAACTCTATTATTTATATACTACTTTTTCTATTTTCTACTTATATTTCGTTTACTCTTTTTACTCACTCATTCTATATAATCTTAACCCTATTTTTATTTTAAAACTCTAACCCTTTTTTATATTTATATTCCTAACCCTTTTATATATTTATAACCCTAACCCTTTCTTATATTTATAACCCTAACCCTTTTGTATATTTATAACTCTTACTAATCTACTTTTATTTTAAAATTCTAACTATTTTTTATATTTATACCTCTAACTCTTCTTATATTTATAACTCTATCTCTTTTTATATTTATACCTCTAACCCTTTTTTATATTTATAATATTAAATCTTTTCTTTACTATTCTTATTATACTACTTTTTTCTTTTTTTTTCTTCTTTTTTTTTCCTCCTATTTTGCTTTCTTTTCCTTGTCTACTCTTCTTTACTTTACTTTACTATTTATGTTATCTATTTTATTCTATTCTCTATACAATTTAATTCTACGCTTTCCTTTACTATTATTCTTTTACTCTATACTTTTTTTTTTTTTAATCTCTTTTACTTTTTTTTTTTTTCTAACTCTAATCTATAATTTTCTCTTTTTTTCTTATCTATAACGCTAATACTAAATATATACTTTAATATTTTAAACTATTATTCTATTTTAACTAAATTTCTTTTCTTACTAAATAATTCTACTACTTACTATACTTATAACTACTAAATCTCTTTATACTTATAAATTTTACCTTTTTTTTTTTTAACTTTCTTTTTACTTTAAAACCCTAACCCTCTCTCTACTTTAAAACCCTAACCCTCTCTCTCTCTACTTAAAACCCTAACCCTCTTTACTTTAAAATTATAATTCTTTCTTTTTTTAAAACTAACTTTTTTTTTACTATAAAATTCTAATTTTTTTTATATATTCTACTCTACTATTATTCTATTATAATTTTTTTTTATAAAACCCTAACTTTTTTTTAAATAATATTCTAACTCTTTCTTTAATAAAACTCTAATCCTTTTTTTTTTAATACCTAACCCTCTTTTATAAAATTCTACTTTTTTTTATAAATTTTTTCTTTTTCTTTTTATTAAACCTTGATTTTTTATATAATACTTTAATCCTCTTTTTATATCTTATAATCTAAATCTTTTTATTTTTTTTTACTATACTACTCTCTTTACTTTTTTCTACTCTTTTTTTATTTTAATTATTCTTTTTTTTTTTTTTTTTTTTTTCTTATTTTCTATAAATACTCTTTTACTATTGTGTTTCCTTTTTTAATATACTCTTTTTATATTACTATAATTCTCTTTTTTTATTATATACTCTTTTTTTTATAATTTTTTCTTATCTCTTTTATATTATATTATACTTTATATTACTATTTTTTATATGTATCTTTGTTTTTCTTTTTATATTCTTTTATTTTCTATTCTCTATTTTCTTATTTTGTATATAATTATAATTTTAATAATTTCTTTATTATTTTAAACATTTATTCTATTTTACTTATTTTTACTTTATTTTTATTTTATTTACTTTTTTTTCTTTTCTTTTTATCTATCTTTTTTTACCTTCTACTCTTTTCTTCTACCTTCTTTTTTTTTAACCAATATTATTTTCTGTTACTTTTTTCTATAAACGTTTTTTATTTTATATATAAAAACTCTATATAAAAACTCTATCCTCTACTATACTTATTTACTCTACCTCTTTTTTTTATTTTAAAATCCTAACCTTATTTATCCTAAAATAATTATTTCTTTTATATTTTTTAATAATATTATTTTACTTACTTTTCCATTTTTTTATACTATTTTCTTTTCTTTATTCTGTTTTTATTTTTATATATTCTTTACCTACTTTTATATTATTTTATATATAATTATTTCCGTTATTTTTCTATACTCTATTTTTATTTACGTTATTCTATTATATATATTTTTTAATAATCCTATATTATTCTTTATTCTTATACTACTTTTTGGTTTTTATTTTATTACTTCTTTTACTCTCTATTTTATATTCTACTCTATTCTCTATTTTATTATATATAATTATATTCATCCTATTATATTTATTTATTTTCTACTTATCTTTTATATATTACTTATATAAAAACACCTATAAATTAAAAATATAATTGTGTACCTTTATATTATCCTTTTCCTACACGAATTAATTTGAAATCTTATAACTCTTATAATTTTATGATTTCGATTTTTATAATTCTTACCACTTTTATATAACCTTTCTTTTTACTTCTTTATACTCTTTTTTTTAAAAACAAAAATATTATCTATATTAATATAACTTTTATCTTATTTCTAACTATTATCTATTTTTATTATTTACTTTATAACTATAATCTTTATTTATACTTTTTCTTTTTTGTTTATATTATAATCCTCTCTATTTTTTATATAATAAATTTTTATATATTATTTTTATACTATATAAATCCTAACCTATTTATACTTTAACTATTAAAATATAAAAAAATTGTTTATAAATACTAAAACTCTACATCTTATATAAATATAATTCTTATATAAATTTTATATATACTATAATAAAATATATTTTTATTTATTTTTACGAATATTTATTTTACGAATATTTATTTTTACGTATATTTATTTTTACTAAAACTAACTATTGTCTATAACTACTAATATATATTTATTTTATACTCTAATTAATAATACTCTTTATACTATAATTGTTTTTTTAATATATTTATTATATTATTTTATAATATTTCTTTTTTATATAAATTCTAATGTTATAATTTACCTTTCTTTTTTTTTTTTCTCTTACTTTATAAAATTTACTTTTCTTTTTTTCTATTACATTTTTATTTTTTACTTCTTAATGTTAATTTTTATTATAATACTATCTTTTCTTTATAAATATTGGCTATATAAATAAAATAAAACGTATATTTTTTATAATATATACTACTACCTTATATATTTATACACTATTTATATCTTAAATTTTCTATAATTAATTTTACTACTTAATTAATTTTATATATATAAAATATCCCTTTTTTTATTATAATGACTATTTTTTCACTATATATATAAACTTCTAATTATATTATTAATATACCTACCCTTTTTTTATAAATTTGTCTATAAATATAAACCTCTACGTTTTTACTTATATTTTCTATATATATCTATTATATTATTTTTTATATATTTATTTTCTTATTTATAATATATAACCTTTTTTTTAAATAACACTTTCTACTATAATATAATAAAAAATTATATATTATTTATTTTCTTACTTTCTTTCTATATATTATCTATGATAACTTTATTATATACCTACTCTATATTATTAATAATTTTTAATCGTTTTTTTTAATTTATTTATTTTTATCTATTTTATACTATTTTATATTTACTATTTTTTACTTTACTAATCCTAAATTATTTATATTCTAATTACTTAATTATATTAAAATACTTTTAAAATAATACGAATCCTAACTTTATATACTACTATAATTCTAATTTTATATATTAATACAACTCTAACCTATATACTAATATAACTCTAATTTATATATTAACATAACCCTAACCTTATATTAATATAATCCTAACTCTTATTTTAATATAATTCTAATTCGTATATATAATCTACTAAAATATAATTTATATTTTTTATAATCTATTCTACTTCTTAAACTATTTTTATATTTTATACTACTCTTAATAATTAATAATAAAAAAATTTATAACTTTATAAACCTTTTTTATATTTATTAATTTTCTTTTTCTTTTTATTTTTATATACTTTACTACAATCCCTCTTATATCTATTATATATATAATTCTATACTATAATTATTTTTTTATAATATTAATATAACTTCAATTTTTTTAATATATATATAATAATTCTACGTTACTATTTTACTACTATTTTAATATTATTCCTTTTGTATTATTATTTAATATTTCCCTAATTTTTTTTTATTTTTTTTTAATAATTTTACTATATTATTTCCTATTTTTTTAAATCTATGTATTACTTTTATAATACTATTTTTTTCTTTTTCTATATTTTTATACCTATATTTATATCTTTTTAATTTTTTATTTTTTTATACCTTTTTTATTTTATTTTTTTATATATATTCTATAATATATCTATTATTCTTTTACTATTTTTTTACGTTTATTTATTATACTATTTTATTCTTTTTCTATATAACTTACCTATAAAATATTATTATAATACACCTTTATTTTTTTATTTTTTTACTCTATACTAAACATAAAATACTCGTATCCTAACTACTAAAATATATTTATCTAACTTCGATTATACAAAATTCTAAAATGTAAATTTTTTTCTTTTTACTAATATTTTTTGAATAATACTAACTCTTTAAATCCTTTATAAATCTTTACTATTTATAATATTTTTTTTCTTTTCTTTTACTATTATAATATGTTTTTATTTAAAAATAACTTCCTCTTTTAATTTTTTACTTATTTTTATTCTTTTCTTACTATTATATTCTTAAAAAACTTTTATTATCTATATCTATTTTTTAAATTTTTAATCCTTTTACTTTTTATTATTTATATATTTTTAATATATTATTCTTTTACTCTCTTAATATTTTCTTAACTATACTCTATTATAATTACTATTTCTATTTATATATCTCTGTTTTTTATCTTTTTTTTAAAAAAAATCCTAACCCTATACTATTTTATAACCCTAACCCTCTATTATTTTATAACCCTAACCCTATACTATTTTATAACCCTAACCCTATATTATATTATAACCTTAACCCTATATTATTTTATAACTCTAATTCTATATTATTTTATAATTTTAACACTATACTATTTTTTATCTCTACTACTATACTATTTTATACTTTTAATTCTAATTAACTTTCTAATTTCTAGTTTATTAAATTTTAAAATCCTAATACTTAATTATAAAATTATTATATTTTAAAAATTATAACTAACTATATTCTGCTAATATTATTTATATATTAAATTATTTATATAAAATATATTCTTTATTAATTTTGTATATTATTTATATTCTGTATTATTATTATAACTCTAACTCTTAATTATATTCTTTTTTTATTCTATTATAATAATCCTAATCGTTATATTTATTTTATACTCTATTATACTTATACTATATATCTTTGTTTTATTTTCTTTTATTTAACCTTTCTATAATTAAATCTTTTTAAATCTACTAAATATTTTTTTATTTTATTTTAACTAATTTCCTTTCTATTATAAAAATATACTAAACTTTATATATTACTATTAATTATATAATAAATCTGCTTATCTATTTCTACTTTTAATTTATTATATTTTTATACTATATTTATAATTTCTTTCTATTTTTTTTACTATTTTTTTCTATTCTTTAACCTATTATTTATTTTATTTTATATTTATTATTATTTCTTTTATTATATATTTATTATTATTTCTTTTATTATATATTTTCTAACTCTTACCTTTTTATATTATTTTTTATATATATTATTTTCTATCTATAATTTCTTTATCTTTATCTTCTATCTACCTACTATTACTTATTATTATTTCTACTATTCTATAAAATATTTCTATTTTTTTTATTATTTAATTCTATTCTATACTATTTTTTTGTCTTACTATCTATTTATAATTCTATTTTTACTATTTATAATCTATCTAGTCTAATATATAGATTTTTTTATTTTATTCTACCTATATATTTTATTTTTTTATATTAATATTATATATTAAATATTTTTACTATATACCTTTACTTATTACTTTATTTTTCTACACTATAATTCTTTTATATTTATTTTCTATTTACCGGAATATATAAAAACTTATATTAACCCTAATTAACTCTCTATAACCCTAACCCTAAACCCTTATACACCTACTCTTCTAATAATCGGGTGACCCAACAAAACTCGGCCACTAACTGGTTACTCTCTATAAAATCAAACGGCTGCTTCGTTCCTAAATACCGAATAAACCCGTCCATGGACGCCATGTCAACCCCCTGCTCTGCCAATCGCCTGCCCAATGCAACGCAACAAACGCCTTGTTTCCTAATGCAATCCCAATCAACCCACCCACCAAATGCCATGATACTAACAATCGCCACCTTCTACACGCTAATACCGCCCATGCCCGTTCTCTTCCCATCGATTGCATATCTCCTGCGGCACCCCGCACCAAAAACAACCTGAAAACGGCGCGAACTGGATCCCCTGCTCGATCTTCTTAATCGTCTCCTGCGCTTGCTGACTCTCTGCCCGCCAACATCGCCGGACGTCGTGTGCGCTCTGTCCGTCGCCCGCGGCCTCGCATATCCCGCACCGATTCGCCCACTTCGCCAACTGCCTGCGCAACCATTCCATGCTGGCATACGCCTCCTGCTGGTCCTGCATCAACCTCTGCCGCGGACCTTGTCGTGTCTGCTCTTGCTGCCGGAACGCACGCTGTACCCCCTCCCTCTCTGTCTCCCTCTCTGTCTCCCTCTCTGTCTCCCTCTCTGTCTCCCTCTCTGTCTCCCTCTCTGCTTCGACCACGTCCTTCTCTTCTTCATCGCTACTACCCTCGCTCTCCTCCTCTTCCGTCTCCTCGTCTGTCTCCTCTTCGGCTCCCCTGCAAACATCACACTTCTCTTCTCCCTCTTTGCACCCTACCCACTCTACCTCTCGGCTATCCAAATACCTGCCCAACACCACCCGCCTGCACGTCGCTGTCTCGCCTTCTCCTACTAACGCTCGCACCAATTCATGCTCCTTCTCCTCTTGCTTGTCCTCGGCCGCTCGCTGTGCCCCCTCCTGCACGATCATAACTGCCTCGCTCCGCGACCTATCTCGTCCTGCTCTGCCGCTCTCCTGCGCGTAATCTAACACGGAAAACGGCCAATCAATGTGGACGATGCACCGGATGTCGGGAATGTCGACGCCCATGCCCAACGCGCTCGTTGCTACAATCACCCGCCCTCTGCCCGACATGAAGTCCTCTAACATGCTTGCCTTGCCCACTGCGTCGTGGTAATACGCATGGCACCCTAACCTCTGCGCCAACTCCTTGACCTTGCGCACCGAATTGCCGTATATCACGACCTTGCCCTTCTTATACCTGCGCAACTTCTGCCGCACCACGCCCAACACCATCCCCTCCACCTCCTGCTTCTTCGCTGCCCTCCCCACCTTGATCACCCGGTATGCCACGTTCGTCCGCGCCGTCTCGGCCCGGAACACCTTGACCTGGTCGGGATCGAAATGCATCCGTCGGAACAACTCGTCCTCTTCGCGGGGCGGTAACGTCGCCGTCAACAACACCATCTGCGTCTCCGCGGCCACCAACTTGCCCAACTGCTGCATCTGCTTGCGGAACGTGTACCGCCGGTTCAACACGATATGACACTCGTCGATCACGATCCGGTCCAACTGCCGCGTCGCCCGCAACCGGTTCAAAAACGTCGCAAACTCCTCTCCCACCGCCGACTCGGGCGTCACCAACACCACCGCGGCGGCGTCGGGCGGGCGCCGGCTATCCCACGCTGCACACGATATCCCCAACAACTTGCACCGCCGCATCATGTCTCCCCGCAACGCAATCAACGGAATCACGACTACGCTGGTCCCGCCCTGCTCTGCCCACGCCGGCAACATGAACAACAAACTCTTCCCACCGCCGGTCGGCATTACGGCCACGACGGGCTCTCGCCTGCGATGATGGCGTTGATGGCTTCTTTCTGCACGCCACGGAACTCCGCTGTCTTGCTCATCATCCGCTTCAACTGCGCTGTCGTGTCCATCTTCCTCAATCGCCCCCATCGATCGATCCTGGCCTCGTCTGCTTCGCTCTCAAACGGCGCTCTCTTCCGCTTCTTGCTCGTCGTCTCCTCCTCTACCTCGGCTCGGAACCCTAAAAATCGATGCCAATCTGTGCTCGACGCCCGGAATTGCTGCCGCTTGTCTGCCACGGCCCCGGCTTGCTCCATGATCCCTCGCGCGTATATCAATCCTGCAACGTGCGCGCTATGTCCTGCCTGCTCGTCGGCAATCGACGCTCCTATATTCTCCTCCTCCCACTCTTCATTCTCGTCTCCCTCTTCTGTCCGAAATGCCGTGGATCCGCGTAAAAATCGCCGGCTCACGCCAATGGCAATCTCGCGGTATGCGGCAATCGTCAACGCCTGTCCTATCCCGATCCGGCTCTCGCGCTTCAACGCCTCCCGCAACCTTTCTGTCGTCCACTTGCGTCCGTTGGGGTCGGCCGGCCACATGTGTGACGATACGCTCTCCTTCTCCCAAACCAACGCCTCCAAACGCTGCTGGAACGGCAACACCAACCACAAATACCACACGACCAACTCGCCTACCTCGCGCGGCAAATATCGATGGATGATCTTGACGTCGCCGCTGACGTTGTATCCCTTGTGGTAACGCGTCACAAACACCACTATGCCGTCCTCGATGAATATATTGCGGTGCCCCCCTTTGACGGTGTTGCTGTGCCGGACGCTTAATATTTCCGGTCCTCTTGCTGGCTGTCCGCCCGTAATGTGCATCAGCACGGCCAACTTCTCCCGGAACTCGACGATGCGCCCCATGTACCGCTCGACGGCCTCTTGGTCCACCCCTGAACGCGTTCCGGGCTTCGTGAACCTGTCCCGGATGCTGGCGTCTCTCCCTACCCGCTCAAACAACCACCTCTCTCCATCTACGGGCATGCGGGTGCGATGGTCCTTCAAAAAATTCCACCCGGGCCGCTCGTCGGTCGGGTTGTCTCGCATGCTCTCCCACGGGACGCTGGGTATGGGATCGGCGGCCTTGCTGGTGCCGAACATCAACTCCTCCCATCAACAACCGCCGGCTTTCGGTCGCCAACCCGTGCACCATGCCGCGGAACTGGGCCATGTTGAACTGCAACCCCTTGTACAACAACTCGTCCCCGCCCGTCCACTCGACATGGCCGCGCGACGTGGTGTTGTAATGGATCTTCAACCCGTACGTCCGCAAATCCAACATCCACTGCATGGGTCCGTGGCTGCCTCGCACCATGAACTTGTCCATCATCTCCTGCACAAACTGCAAACACCCCTTGGGCCGGCGCGGGCGCGGGCGGCTGCTGTCGCTCTCGTACGCGCTGTCGTCGTCGAACTCGTCCTCGTTCTCGTCCAACGGCTCGGATAACTCCAACGCCTGTTGCACGACCATAAAACGGGCCACTTTAATAACTGCTGACAATATCGGCGGATACTGCTCGGGGCCCTTCCACCCGTCCTCCTTAACGCCCAACACCGCCAACGCACACACTAACGGGCTGTCGTACTCCTTGCGCGTAATGGACTGGTTCAACAACGCGATGCAAAACTCCAAACACGCCTTCTGGATTTTCGACAACTTCTCGGGCTTGCTGCGCTCGGCACCTTCTGCCTGACGCTGCTCCTCCCCGGCGTCTCCCTCCTCCATCGACTCATCTACGTCCTCTGTCAACTCCTCCATCATCTCCTCGTCCCTATCCCCTGTCTCTTCTTCCACTTCTTCTTCTTCTTCTGCCGCCTCCCCCTCTACTTGCCTCTCTGCCTGTTGGACCAACGCCTCCCATACCTCCTTCTGCCGGCGCGTGAACCGATATCGGGGGCTCTTCCACGTATGCTCCTTCTGCGTGCGTGCAAAAAACATCAACATCTGCTGCCACGGCCGCGCGTGCTTGACAATGGCCTCCTTGTCCATGTACGGCTGCAACGGCTGGAACCGCGTCTGGTGCTTCTCTGTCCGGATCGCCTCTAATCGCACAAACACGCCAATGCGGTGGATAACGGACGCCTGGCTGAACCGCGCTAACCCATCCATGGCCGCCCAAATCGCTGCTTCTACTGGCTCTGCCTCCTCGTCTTTCCTGGGATCGGCGTCGGCAACGGGCTCTTCGACGCACGCCAACAAATCGGGCCTCTCCATGCCCACCAAATACGGCAGCCACTGCGTCCGCTCCAACCACGGGTTTACCTCGTCTCTTTCGCCGTCTTGGATGGTGTTCTGCGCCCGCCTCTCGATATTCTCCCACGCCTCGGCCATCTGCTCGCCCACCTGCGCCCATGCTGCGTCACCGTCTACGGGTACGGTGTCGGGGCCGCCTTCGCCGGGCTGCCGCACCTTGAAATACTGCGAACCCTGGCCCTGGACGAAAAATCGCTGGCAATGGACAATCTGGGAACCATTGCTGATGCGGTCGCGTATCTTCTTCGCCTCTAATCGACTTGGACGGCCACCTTTGTCCGTCGGCGACCAATCATGGGCGTCTCTCCAATGGTTCTTCATCACGCGCTCGCTTCGGAATATCTGACGGCAATGCTTTGGCTTAATCCGACACATTAACCCGTCTGTATACACCGGTAACTGCTGTATGGGCTTAATAATCTGGCTGGGCACCTCCAATTCGCTGGCATACTCGATCAACCCAGCCCAGCTGCGGACCTCGTCTGCTATTAATTTGGCCTGCTTGCGTCTAACGGGGTGGGCACGCTGCAAATGACTTGCTACCTGACTGGGCAACACCGCGTGCCTGCACTCTCGACATATGGCCAACGAATACTCAGCTAAATGCTCAAAACAATCGTCTGCAACGGGTTTCTCTGCCATGCTGGCGGCGATGGAATGGCTTGCGGCGGACTAGTGCTAACAACGGGTAACAACAACGGGTATAATAACGGGTTACGGGTGCGCGCGGATGGGAAACGGCTATATATATAAAATATATTAATTCTACGGCCTTATTTACTACGCATACTATATACGGCCCCAGCCTCCTCTATCCTGCTGTGCGACTAAACGCATATTTAGGTTTCGTGGTTGCGACTCATCATCTCGGAACGTCCTCCGACCCCGGACGGTTGACGTTCGCTGCATCCTCGCGGCCTCACTAGCTTAACCCTAACCACGAACACCAAACCCCAATATCCTTAACTACACGCGTCCTATACGCGAAAATGAGTTGCATAATACAACCCGCTGCGCCGAATAACATACTCAAATTTCAGCTCTATCGGCCTACGGGAACCTAACGACACCGACCCCTTGAAGTTAACGACATGGAGCCTATGTACCTGTATCTACGCAGAGGAACAAATATTTCATCACTAACAAATCTGAAACAAAAACGACATGGAGGGCTGGATGTCGTTAACGCCCTGGGATAGGGTATGCTAAGTATCTATTTTTAGTACATATATAAAATTTTATGTACATATATAAAATTTTATATACTATACTATACTACTAATTTATCTATTAATTGCTTTATTTATTTTACTGCTAAATATTTTACTTTTTCTTTTTATTTTTTAATAATGCCTTTACTTTTATTTATTTCCTAAATATTATATATAAAAAATAGTAAAATTAAACTTCTTATTTTTTTATATATAATTATTATTACCACTAACGTATTTGACCAGTACGTCGGTCAGACCACTTCGCCGGCCACTTTTTTCTTGGCACGAATATTCTTTCTAAAACCTTAATAACTTTATAAATACTAGCTTATATAATATAAAACCTTTAAATTATACTTTTATATATATATATATAGTTTTAGTTTTTAGAATAAAATTTTATTAATAATATATTACGTAAGATATTTAGGTTTAAACTTAAGTGTACTCGCTTGAGGTTTATACCTACTAAGCACTACTATACTAGCCTAATAAACTATAATACTTTTTTTATATAAAGTTATATATATAATCTATCGCATATTAGTAGTATATAGCGTGCAGCTTAGTATTACTAGTACTATTTAGGTTTTAGTTTAGAAAGACTAAAAATAGAAAAAGTATTCTTAAATATAGTAATATAAATATATATAATATATTTTAACTTTCTAACTACTTTAATATATATAGATAAGTATAGTAAAAAATTATTTTAGTTTTATTTTAATTATATACTAATAGAATTATGTAATAGAAATTAGTAAAAAGTAAAGTATTAATTTGTTATAATTATAAACTATTATTACTATATATAAACCTTTAGAACTATTTTATATAATGGTATGAATAGTAGAAAGTAAAAAAAAAAATTTAAAAATAAGTTATTATAGCTTATATAAATAAAAGAGTAATTTTAGACCTTTACCTATTTAGGTTAATTAAACTAGCCTTATAAGTAGGCTGCACGCTTAGTAAGCTATGCTATAGTATAATATAATATTTATATTATATATAAAAAATAGTTGTTACGTTTATTATAAGTTATATATAGGTGTTACTAGGTATAAACCTTAAGCGAGCCTACATAACTTTAAACTTAAGTAACTTACGTAATATATTATTAATATAGACTTTTATCTAAAAAAATAGAAAGTATATATATATAAAAGTCTAATATTAAAATTTTATTTTATAGAACCTGCTATTTATAAAGTTATTAAAGCTTTAAAATGTAAATTTCTGCTAAGAAAAAACTAACTGACAAAGTAGTCTAACCGGCTCACTAGTTAAATACGTTAACATTACTACTTTATTTAATACCTTTATTTAGTTTTATTATATTCCTTTTGTTTCTACCTTTATAATAATCTTATTTAAATATAAACTTTTAATTCTCTTTATTTTTTATTCTTTACTAACCTCTTTATAAATTTTACTAATTTAAACTCTACTTTATTTTATATTTCTAAACCACTTTACTTTTTATTTATCTTTTTAATTATATTCTTAACTACTATATATTAATACTTATTTACTTATTTACTATTTATTCTTTTAATATATTTCTTTTATTTTAAATCCTTTATCTTACTTTATTTTATATTTTATATGTGTATTCTAACTATTATGCTCTGCGTAATATTATATCTAATAAGATTAATTTTACCTTTTTTTTTTTTTAAAAAAAAAATTAATTAGACTATATCCCTAGCCCTAATTTTTACTAACCCTAACCCTTTTATGTTTTAAAATTCTAACCCTCTTCTCTTTATTTTTTCTTTAATAACACTCTTCTTTTTTTATTCTATTCTTTTTTTTTTGCTATTTATATAACTCTTTTTTAATACTCTTCTTTTTATACTATTTTATTTTTTTTAAATTCTAACTATATACTCTCTTTCATCCCCTTAATCTTTTTCCCTACTTTTTTTTTGTTTTTTAACTCTTTTTACCCTTAGGATTAGGGTTAACCCTAACCCTAATCACGGGAATCGGCCTAGCGCGGATATTCTATCCCTAACAAATTAACGATGCTATAACGATACTATCGACATGTTACCCAACATGTTTAAGCCGCTCTGGGTTAGGGTTAATTAGCCCGCGGGAACCTTATTCTAGTGGGATTTAAGTAAATATTCCAGCGAGTCTCTGTGCTAAAAAGTACCCACGCGAATCGTGCTAGCGCGGATATTCTATCCCTAACAAAGCGTTCGCCGTAAATATCCAGTCCAATCTCACTAGAATTGCAGCCCTGGGTTAGAATAAGCACAGTCTCCTACATTAAAAGAAGTAGATAAGGTAAGTTGACTCTATTTTTAAAAAGCTACACTAAGATAAGGAGACTCTAGGTACACAGGACTTACGCGCTTTTATGCGCAGCCGTTGGGGCGGAATAACTATCCATCCAAGGTAGCTGCGCTGGGTGCGCGAGCAGTTGCCCTAGGTGTAGGAGGCAGTCGCACTAGGGCGTAAGGCAGTCGCGCCAGGTGCTCATGTGACTTGCCAGTATACTGGACTGTCACACTCTGCAATAGTAACAAGTAAGGCCAATACCTTACGAAGGTCCTTTTAGATATTGATTCTCGATATTAATCCGGGTATTCTTTCCCTGCAGGATCGGCTCTTCTATTGTCTTGTAGAAACTAGCTGGGTCAGGGCCTCCTGCATGCGTTGCTAGCGTAGTCTGCTCCTCTGCATACGTTGCCTACGCCCTTAATATCTGCGCCCACGCCTCTACCCAGTCCTGTAACATATTGTTAGGACGCGCGCAGTACTGCTTCTTAGGTATGCAGTATGGGGCTAGCGTGTCTTTGTACAGCTCACGGTCCTTCGTGATTGCATACAACATGGTCGTCTCGACAGTCTGCAGGCCCTTGCCTCTGGCGATACGAGCAGCATTGACGGGCCCAATACCAGAGTGCATCACTATTCGCTACATTAGCCTAGATACCACCTTAAGCATAGCAAGTAGAAAGGGATACTTACTCGTCTTTGTAGAACCAATAGCATGCTTCTAAATGGCCGTTGTAGTAACCGCAAGGAAGCCGTTTGGTAGCCCACGAGTATTAAGCGTACTAAGCGAGTTCTCTTTCTGCACCAGCAGCCCTTGCACGCTCCACAGGCAGAGGGTAGAAGTAAGTAGATAAGAGAACAGCATAGCTGTAGGTAGATAGAGACAAGTTTTATATACTCTTATTTGGGGAGAAAAGGTAGCGTATCTAAGAAAGTAATAAATGAAGCCGTGGGCAACCTAGAAGTGGCTGCAGACCTGCCTTTCTACTTATCCACGAATAGGCCTAATTAGTGGAGGTCGCGATCAGCATTGCGCCGTATACGCCGCTTAGGCCCCAGTGAACGCCAGGGGCGGCGTATGAGGATGCCAAAGGGTGCATGGCAGCATTCGCCTCGACTAGCGCTGATTAGCGCTGAAGCCTAATCGGCACAGCCTCGCCAGAAGGTTTCAGGGCAAAACATGCGTGGCACAGTGTCATATTATTGCCGCATCTATTATAAAGGTGACCGTGTCCTCGCTTAAGTGTCGACCTTACCTACTTACACCTAACCCTAGGTACCAATTACTGCATCACAAAAGCCACGCCGCTAGCAACGCCCTATCTCGTGCACTACGGTATCAAAACTGGCTACACGATTCGCACGCCCTTTCGCCTCAATAAGCAGTAGGCACACGTACGCATCCATGGCTGTACGAAACGCTGGGCGAGCATTGCTTCAAGCGTGCAAACAAGGCGCCTTGGCAGACGTTAAGGCCTGCACCGCTCAGCTACTGGCTATCTCTAACGCTAAAGAAACTAATCCGCCGATGAAGATGGCAATGGGCGAGGCTGCAATGGGTGGCCATACGAACAGTCTTCGCTATCTCATGGCCAGCCTCCCTAGGGATCACTGGCAGGGCTCGTACGGTCCCTGGGACCCGGTCGTCCCCCTCGTCGACGACCTTCCCCAGGAATGGCGTGTTGCAGCCATGTCCGACTACGTAGTATATCTCGCTGCTGCTGGAGGCATACCCGACGTAATTCAAGCGCTTTTGGATGCTGGCCTTGGGCTCAATCACGACGTGGAGCGAATAGGATCGCCGCTCGGCATCGCCATCCTCTATGGCAAACTGGACCTCATACGCTTTCTACTTGCCAAGGGTGCGGACCCAAACGGGCCCTATTCATTTCCCCCCATCTCCTTCCTTAACCAGGCGGCTTTGCTCCGATCGCGACCATCATGCAGTTGCTTCTTCTCGACCACGGCGCAGCCGTGCGAGGATCGATGGCCTTGCAAGGCGCCGCAGAGGTGGGTTGCCTCGAAGCCGCAGAGCTCCTGCTCGAGTCGGGCGCGGAAGTGAACGAGGTTCTCCGCTGGAATCAGACTGACCGTGACGTGGACATAATAGGCACGCCCCTCCACGTTGCCGTGCGGCGCGACCAAGAGGCCATGGTTGAATTCCTTCTACGACGCGGCGCGAGGCAGGACTTGCTGGATGGTGACGGAGCCACGGTGAAGACATTGGCTGCAGAGAAGGGAAACCCTGGGATCATACGTCTGTTGCAGAAGCACGACAAACCTAGCTAGCCCCAGAGATCCTTCGTAGACGGATTGTTAACCTATTCAATCCATTACTATACGAGTCCTCCTGCACCACGTGAACGTGCACATGCCGCAGAAGCTCGAGGCGTGGGTGAGGGGATCCTGCGCCTCGGTCGCCGCCGCCTGTGCCTCTCATCACGTCCCGTCCGTACCAACTACGAGTGATGCCCTCATCTGTCGGTGCCGTACTTTCTGGTTTCATGGTCAAAGTCAGCGCGCAGATCGTTGTACTACGAGTCCTACAAATAGAAACACTATCGAGGTTGAGAGCGCACATCTGACCAGTCAACGCTATGCGCGGCAATCCTTCACTCACAAGATACTGTGCCGGTCCAAGCCACCCGCACCAATTGCTCAACTGCCCGACGCCGCGTCTGGTCTGTCCTAAGAAGGAGGGGCTAGGCAGACTCGTAGCAAGGTATTTAAGAGGCTCCCTGATCCGTCTCTCCCTAAACAGCAAGTCCTCGCTTCGTCATTCATCTTCATCCCATCCACCTTCTTACAGAGACGCCTTCTCGACAAACTGCAAGTTCCCACGCTCACGCTATGAAGCCAAGTATCACCACCGGCGTCGCTGTGGCCGTGAGCCTCATCTCCGTCACAGCGCGTGCTACCACCATCCCCGCACGCGGTGTAGATCCGCAGTTCTCGCCTTTCACTAAATGCATCCAGGGGCATCATCCGGGCTTCCCAAAGGACGGCAGCAAGCCTACGTCGCAGGAGATGCGCGCTTGTGTCAACCAGACACGAACGCACGCCCGCCGTGCGGAGATTGGTAACGACGACGACGATGACGACAACGACGTCCTACTTTACGAGCCGCAGGAGGTGGACACCGTGAAGCCTCGCGGTATCGTCGATAAAGTGCAGGTGCTAGGTAAGCAGCTGTACCTAAACCGAAAGCCGTGGTGCGACGGCACGGAGGTCCATGACAACTTCATGTGGGTAGAGATATTAAGGACGCGAACAACGTCTGCTCACAATTAAAAGAGCAGATCGACGCCTATGGCATCAAAGAGGATGGTGGTGTTGGTGCAGTTGTTAATCTTCTAACCAACGGGCACGACAAGCAAGGCCACCAGCTCAAGGATAATCGCCACGTTACCGCAACCTACCTCCTGAATTTCTATCCGCCTGCCAAGATGGGAATTGAGGAGATAAAGCGGCTGGCTTCGGGGGTGTACGACCTGTGCAATGATGCCATCGAGCGGATTACAACAAAGGACGAGGGTTGTACAGCCAACATTAAATACTTCCGACCGAGTAAGGCAAAGACCTATCGCAGGAACACCAAAATCGTGATTCCACCCACACGACCGTGTGGGGGGTTCCTGTAGTATGAAATTGTTCGCCTGAACAAGCTGATTACTAGAATCACGTTCTTTATCCGCAAAAAGCTGGCGCTGTTGCGATAAAGAGACCAAAAGCCAAGATGCAGAGTTTTCGCTCTGCCAAGACTTGGTCAAAACCTTTCACCCAAACTAAGTACCGCTCAGGCGACTACTACTACTTGTTCAAGCTTGAGGTTTTCCCCTACGAGGTTTTTACTCAAGGTACAAGGCAGCTTGCTAACTCGTACGAGGTCCTACTTCGTACGAGGTAGGGGGAGGAAGACAGTACGGGAGCAGAGCTACAAGGGCGAGGGAGAGAGGGGCAGGACAACAACACCCTCACAGATGAGGGCCGGCTACTATAGGTATCTAGGTGCCTGTAGTAGCAGGTAGACCTATTAAAGGGAGGATGGGCTATGTACAACAAGGCTACTGTGGTAGCCAGCCGGCAGGCACGAAATGCTTTCTGTAAATACAGCTTAGCACGTCCCCATGCCCCATGGGAGGCTAGAACATTACGTTCCTGGACGTTAATCAATACTACTACTACTACTACTACTACTACAAAGACCTATCGTGGAGACGGAGCGATTGGTGGTGCCATTAGGATGTTCTTTGGCCAGGATACACGCCCGGTAGCCGATTTCTCTCTTGGCTTTTCAAACGACGGCTAGTAGCTACCCTTTCCCCTCTTTCGATCAACGAACCGGCTTCTCCTTCGCTCTCTTTAGCGCTGCCGTGCAGTATTCTGTACCGTAGCTCACCACACTCGCTTATGTCAAGAATAAATGCTAA
Source organism: Laburnicola sp. JP_R_19 (assembly GCA_031010545.1). Lineage (NCBI taxonomy): Eukaryota > Fungi > Ascomycota > Dothideomycetes > Pleosporales > Didymosphaeriaceae > Laburnicola > Laburnicola sp. JP_R_19. The sequence continues at coordinate 386,301 of VOIT01000131.1, read as the reverse complement.
GCCTTTTCCCTTATTCTATCTACATTGTCGCTTATAAATATAAGCTTGTTGCTGTGAAGCTGCTTATCTCTTCTTGCCATCGTCCCTCTATACCGAATTACATAGTCCTCTACTCTTTTCCATCCGGATTGGCCGGGTGGGTAGTCTACCCGACCAGAAAGTAACACTTAGTAGGGAAGTAACCTAGTGCATTCCACCATAAAGGTGATGTGCAAGAGCCACAGAAGGTAGGGTTCAGGCCAACGATCCTAAGGCGGCAATGTTGGGACGAGGGTCGATGGGCGCGTGGACGGCTAGGGAAACGTACGTGTAGTGGAACGAGAAGGCGCCTACGAGCTCGTTGTAGGCCCGACGTTTTTCAAGCACCTGTACCCTCGACGTATTCGGCTCCCGGGGTCGGTAGGTAGGCAAAGGGAAAGGATAGCCGGGGGCCTGTCTACACACGACACGCCTGTCACCTAGGCAGTTGGTTTATGCCCTCCTACTTTGTCATCTTGGCCCCCCACCTCCTGCCTCACGCTCCGTTCCTATGGCCCAGCCCACCCTGGCAGCCCTGACAACGCTCCCCACCCCTGGGCTATGGAGAGAAGGCATGCCTCGGCCGTAGCTTAGCTTACTAGGATACTGGGCGCCCGGGATTGTCGGTCGAGGCGCTAGACTGTTAGAGCAGGACCACTACGCCAAGGCCGTTCCCTACGCGCTAGCTGCGCCTCTGTTCTGCCGGGGCGTGACGCCGCCTACGCTTCTTGTCTACAACGTCATATCTGTGCCTCTCTCCTCTTGCCGTGCCCGATGGTCTGAAACACCACCCGCGCCTCTCTCTACTACAACTCCCGAAGCACCAACAACACCTAAACACCCCCCTTCCTACTTTTTGCTGACACTACCTGGCCTTACGCCGACATGGCTGGCCGTGCTGACATATGTATGCAGGCGTGCTACCTAGCCGGAAACTGTGCCTGCCCTACTGCTCCTCCCAACTACATAGGCAGAGGGCGTAGGTAGCTCCCACCGGGGGCCAGCGTCGTATCGGCTACGCAAACAAGGCATTCAGCGATGGAGAAGTGCGGCGTTGAGGACTGCTATCTGGTGGCCATGCAAGACACAGTGGTGTGCGTACGGTAGACGGGCATCAGCGAACCACGCCGTCCGCAGCACCTCTACTACTCCTACCCTGTGCCCGCCCTCCCGAGCGCCTTTGCGCTTCGCCACTTCGACACGCGATGGGTTTGGTCTTGTCTACCCACCATGTATAAAGTCCGCAACGCTTCTTTCTATGGACGATAACCCTACTGCAGGAACCTAGACCATGGTTAGTACCACGGCTCAATACGGCGTCTCTCCTCCTACAAGCTCTGGCCTATCCACAGCCTCAATCGCCGGGTTCGTCGCTTTGGCGGTAGCCTTTTGCCTTTGTGCGCTGCTTCTTCTGCTCTACTGCGTTGGCCCACGAATGCGTGACGGGCGACCCCTCCCCCCGTCCCCAAAAAGGACCGTCGCCTGCCAGTTGCTTCAACCGAACCTACCTCAAGGCGGAACGCGGCTACTCCCAGCAGACCTGCCTCGGAAAACCTTCCCTCGGCACGTGGTGGCTAGCGGGAGCCAACCGCCGTGAGGCTCGCAAACCCATCACTGCCTTTCAGGGTACCGAGGCTTCGCTTCCCACGCATCCGGCATTTTGGAGTCCCCCATCCATCGCCAAAATCTCTTCCAGCCAACGTGCCAGCGTTCGAGGCATTTAAGGGGGGATCGGCTCGGATCTAGAGAACGCTTGGCCCCAGCCTTTGCAGCCAGGTCGTACCAAGATGGAGCGCATGCCGGAGCGGCGGCCGTGGCCCGGCTCCAGCCGTGGCAGCAGTTGGTACTCGCGACCCAGCTCGTGCTGGACGGTTTTCGAGCAAGACCTGGGAGAAGGTCTCGAGCGCGAGTCGGGAGGAAGCCCAGGGCCAACGATGAGATCGGTCCAAGCAGCGGCACGTGGCCATGCGGTAGTGCAGCCCACGCGTGAAGGTCGACGTGGCGTGCTCAGCATGGCGGGGACCGATGGAATACGCGACGTCTAAGCTACCACCGCACGACCATAACAACGGCACGGCACGCCTGTGCACCCTTGCCTGCGTGACCGCAAGGGGGAGCGCTATCCATCTGTCGAGCCTACGTGCGGCACGTGGCCGGAAGCGTAGCCATCCGTTGCTACGTGTGCCAGCATCCCCCAAGACCGTTACGTTGCGAGGGGGTGGTACGTTCACCACAGGAGTCCTGCCAAGGCGAGGAACCACCGGAGAAGCGCCACCTAGTATTGCCTTTGGCTTCCCTTTGCCTTGAGGGAGTAGGAGCCTGACCCCTACGCCGTCCCCAGGGGTGGGGTGGCGCAGGTGCTCGTCGTTGGTCGGTGCATTGGGGCTAGGGTGATGGAGTAGGCAGCAGGATAGATGGATCGTATCGCTATCGACGGAATGAAGGTGGAGGAAAGCATCTAGAAAGGAGGAAATAGTTGGCAGAGGAAAGGAGTGTGCTTCTGCTACTTCTCTATATAGGCTACGCTCCAGGCGAGGACGTGCGACGCTGGTACGTGGCGACGCTTTGCACCGTCTAGTTGGTTTGCACGCCCCCTCACGTGCAAGCCTTGCAGGTTCAGCAGGCCCTTGCCCGCCGCCTCCACCACAGCCTTGTACCATACCGATGCCATGCCCTGGTACCCGATATCCGTAGGGTGGATCCCATCAGGACCCAGCCCATCCTTACCAACGTTCAGATACATGTCGCCAAGTACGATACGCTGCCCTTTGTGGCGTCTCGCCTCTGCAATGGCGCGGTACTTGGGATTCACAATCGTCCTGATACGGTCGTCGCCCGTGGGATCGGCGTTGGGCAGGAGGGTAGATAGCACAATCGTCACGCAGTGAATCTGGTCGAAGAGTCTATCCAGGAGTTTGTCCATCCGTTGGTCGATGGAGCCGAGGGGGTATTAGGGAGAATGGCTGAGCACATCGTTTGTTCCCGCACTGCTTTGTTAGCGTTGTGTAGGGGACCACCTGTGTAAGGTAGGACTTACTTAATCAGCACAAGGTGGGGTTGGAAGCGGAGGTCCTGCTCGGCGTGCATGGCGACTTGATGCACTAGGGCGCCTAGATGACCTTCGTTTTGCTGTTCGGGTTGTGGCTATCAGCACCATAGTAATAGGGGTGAGGAAGTGTAGATGAACGCACCCTGTCCTTCATCTTGCCCAAAGATACCGTGCCTACCATGTCAACGGCTATTCCCGCGTGTTGCAGCATGTGCTGGAGGTGCTCGCGGTACCCGTTTCCGTTGCTTAAGCCCTAGCCATAAGTAATCGATGCACCAAGGGGGAGGATGCGTAAGGGGGATTGGTCAGAACCAACGTAGGATACCATTAAGTCGACCTTGTAAGCCTTGAGGGTTTGCGGGGTGGCTTTCCTTGCAACGTAGAGCGTACTCGTCGTTCCCAAAGAGAAAGGGAGTGCGCTCGCCAGAGCTAGCAGTGTAGCTGTGAGCACTATATGGCTATACATGCCTGTGTACAATACGATGGATTTGAGAGCGGCGACGACAGTTGATGGGGTTGGGAAGGTCTAGTAACGCTAGTAGGTGATAGCAAGACTTAGCATTTACGGGTGACCTAGGCGAGAGGATTAGTACCGTACAGACTAGATGCTGGGGAGAGATGAATGGAAAGAGCGCTTCGACGAAGAACCGCTATAGGTACAACGACGCAAACGTGCCGAGTGTGGATGTTCAGCCGCAAATGTAGCGGTAAAGGCCTTCTTCTATAGCTTAGGTGGAGAGGCGTTACTAACTTTTTGCAGCACGGATGGCGTTGCTTGATGATTGTACGGCGCGCTCGCTACGCCTCCATTCCACCAAACCGAAACGCTTACCACGCCTCTACCTAAGGCTTATGCCCCGAAAAGCGCCGACTACGCCCTCCTTAGGCCCTTTATCATTGCACCTTCCATCTTGGATGCGTATGCAAACGTGTCATCTAGCGAAAAGTCTACCTGCATGTACGCTTTCCCTAGATAAACCACGGGAAATTAGTACAGATACTGTGTTGTACGCCATGCCAGCAATACAAGCGCCCGAAAAAAAAGAAGAAGAACAAAGAGAGTTGGGGGATTTTAACGTGCCATAGTAGGCTACTATATTTAAACTGTAAGACATACAATGTGCTCCTCAATTTGGATAATATTTCTTTACTAGATCTAGCGTGTTACTATTTCACTCTTGTACAGTAGCTAGTCTTCCCTTAACTTTTCTAGCAATAAGACTCTGACGCCGCAATATATAGTAATACATGACCGCTTCCTAGTTTTATTACCCGTTACTTGGTTGCAATCGTCATCCTCATCGTTAACAAAGACCACCTATATAACCTACCATTTCCCCACGCCCAAACCATGTCTTCGGTGGGACCAGACGTCATCTCTACCTCTACACGCTCTATAACGTCTACGGTACTGGTAATTGGACTCGTTCTTACGACTCTAGGGTGCCTCCTATGCGCGCTGTTAGCATTTCTACACCTTCGGCCGTGGATACGTAGTAGGCATTCAGCTGCACAACACCAGCATCCTCCACCCGTGCCCCAAAAAGACCCGCCGCGTACCAGGCCGGCCACCATGCCCAAAGGATCCACAAAGCACGGTGCGGCTCCCCCTACTAGGCCCGTTTACACCTTGTCGCACCCTCTGCCAAAGAGGGCTAGCCCCATCGAGGCGTGCAACGCATTCACCATCTATCGCGGCGTAGAGGCTTTACCCACCGTGCATTCGAACAGGTCAAGCGTAACAAAGAATTCCGCTCATCCTTCGCTACGGAAACATGGGTACACGGGAAGATTCAGCGTAGACTTGGAGCATGCATGGCCCCAGCCATTGCAACCGCCACGGGCTACGTTAGGAAGCTTATTGGGACGACGACCTTGGCGCAGCTTAAGCGGCAGCAGCAGCCTCTACTCGCGGTCGAGCTCGTGGTACAGCATCGCCGACGTAGAAGAGCCAAAGGAGAGCCTTACGTGTGGGACACGGGCAGGCCTAGGGTTAACGATAAGTCCGGTTCGAGCAACTGCAAACCGCTATGCAACGCCACTGGTCGCGTTTCCGCAGAGGGAAAAGGAGTGGGCTATAGAAGGAACTGACTGGATATAGGCTAGTTAGTGAGAATGCGGCTAAGAATAATTATACGAAAACTTACTAATTATCTTTTACCTTTCCACTTTATAACGTTAAGTGAATTTTCTATCTAGTACTAAGAGTAAATACGTTATATAGTTTTATGTAGCCTTACTTTTATAAGATGCCGTCGAGCCTAGTGGATATGTTTAAACCTTGAGAGCACTCTCCCACGGCGCTGCTTTTCTGTTTTGCGACGCATTCAGTTGCTGTTAATAGAGGGTACAAATACACTGCCACTTTCGCTCCGCTCCTCTCTAGCCCGCTTAGAGCATTGGGCGATGCTTAGCTTCTCTGAAGACATTGCAACCGCTGTTGGAGAGGCCTCTATACGAGTCTCTATTCCTCGGACTGTAGCTCCTTGCTCTCGAGTGAACGCTACCATTAGCGCGTCCAGCTTATCTAGACTCAGGCCTCTAATCCTCTCTCGCATCGACAGGGTCGGAGGCATCCCTCGCTCCTATATAGGTAGGAATCCCTTTGTGCCAGCGCTCGTCCGGCCGGCGATCCAATGCTCCACCGTCTTGTCCCAGCCTAGCATTAGCAGCCCCCTCTTTCTACACGCCTTGATCAGCATTGCCGTCTCCTATGCCTGATCGTATGCGCCCACTCGACCAGCGTATCGGTGCGCTTGGTAGACAAGATTGAAGACCGTCCTGGGCGGTTCTTTAAACGGCAAAGCAACCATGCTAGGATCTGCAAACATAGCTAAAAACCACATCATCTGCCCTATTAAGCTTTGCGTGCGGCTTTCTTTTGTAGACGCGATCAATGACTTGTTCGACGGGTAGGGCAGGATCTAATGCGTTAAGCGGACGAGGTAGAAGAACTCGTCTAGCCACCTGCTCGCCCGCTGGTAGCCCAGCTGGCTCTCTACAAACTCGAAGCTCTTCTGCAGGATGAGACGATAGGGTCTGCCTCCCCATCCTGCACGCTCTTGCTCGTCGTCCCAGAGAAACAGAAAGTCCAGCAGCTTATCTACCGTAGAGAAGCGCATCTTGTTCCCTGTGACTAGGTGTGGCGGCGCAACCGCACCCTCTTCCAGAAACATGCGTTTCATTCCCTTGTAGCAGAACGTCATGTTGCCGTCCTGCCTAAGCGCAGCTGGCGACAGCTCGGGACGGCTCTTGTGGGCGGCCAGCATCGATGACCACACATCAGCATCGAATTGCTCCAAGCTGAGCGCATATAGATACTCCAGCCACTTTCGGAGCAGCCGGGGGTGCTGCTGCATGTTGTACTGCCGGTACCAGCCTGTTGCCTGGTTGAACCGGACAAACACGTCCCGCAGGTCCTTAACTGCTCTCCACCGGCGCTTGTACTCGGCATGCATCAACAAGTTCCCAACGAGCATGTTGTCGCCATGCGGCTGCGCCAGCCGCCTGGTCACCCAGCTGAACTTGGGCAGGAACCAGCCTATACCGCACCTCTCCAGCGTCTCCTGCATGCCAAGGCCCTCTTTCACGACAAGATCCTGCCCGCGCCTCTGTTCCCAGCGATCCTTGTACAGCAGCGACTCTCTGCATAGTAAGCTGCTGCCGTAGCAGAACCGGAGCGCTCGCAGCGCGATCACCATCACCATGGTCTCAGGAAGCGAGTACGTCCGGGCGGTATGCGCGAGCGTATGCTCGAACAAAAAACAGTACTTATTAATTTGTGCGCGGAGAAAGCCGAACAGCTCCTGCGATAGTACGACGTAGTACGGGAGCGGCGAGCAGACGTCGTCAATGCTGTCGTCGTAGAGATCCCACGCACGCCATTGCTCACAAATCTCATCCATCATAGTGAGAGAAATTCGATGCTCTTCCCGGATCCCGTACGATCGCCGCTGGTTGTCTCTGAGGTTGGAGAATGCACGGCCTTTGCTGTGGAGGTAGGAGCCCTTGCAGACGTTCTCAGAAAAGGTGGCACCCCCACCCTGCTGCTGCAGCGAGCGGATGTAGCCAGGATCCAGCGCCAGATTCTCTACCGCCTCGTTGTTAAACACGTACACCTTAGAGTCGTCAAACAGCGTCTTGATGTTCGTGTAGAACTGTGAGTACACCAGTCCATCCATGTTCTCCTACCCGCGTGGCACCGCGGACAGCGTCTGGCCCATCGTGTCTCTCATGGTGGCCCAGGGGTAGGTGGTCACCCGCGGACTCCCTCTAGCCTGTTTGCCGTCTTCCAGCAGCTTCACGCGCGTGCGGGCATAGGACTCCAGGCAGCAGCGCTTCCAGAGAAAAGTCTCGGCCTCGAACTCGGCTGGGACCACGTCGTACGGGTAGGCATAGTCCTCTGATGTGACCGTCTTGGCAAGGTCTACGTAGGTGCGATCTTTGCTGTAGAATTGCGGATCGGCAGCTTCTGCCCAGGCCTGTTCCCAGCGTCCGTACGCACCAGTCAAGTCGCCTATTATGTGTGTAAGCTTGGTGTTCTTTGCATGCACGAATAGGGTAGCGTTGTTGAAGCGATCCAAGCCGGGGTTTTCGGCAATCCGTTCGAGGACAGTAGTCCACAGCGGATCAAGGTGCTGGTGCTGTAGCCTATACGCTAAGAGCTGCTCCCGCGCGCTCTCTTTTCGCTTCGACGTCTCTGCCGACACCGCGGTTACTCCCCTGCTAGCATTGTCCTCAGAGGCGGGAAGATACGACGCCAGGGTCGAGTCATTCACGGTTTTGCCGATGGCTGGGAGCAGCACAGCATCTAGCCAGAGCTGTTGGTCTTGCTTACTTAGGTAGGTACTATGCTCGTACTGGCTTTCAAGGTGAAGTTCTGGGAAGAAGACGAATATCAGCAGCGACTTGATGCTGCCTGCAACAGAACCAAAGCAGTAATAAGGGATCTTATGCAGCAGCAGGTTCCTTGTCGCTAGGTCGCCGCGACGATTGTACACAGACACCGTAAGGCTGAAATGTATATCTGCGTCCAGGTTTAGGATGAGATGCGCTCGAGGGTGCCAGTCGATGCCGTTCCGGGCAAACGCTAGGCTGCTGGGAAAGCAGCACACACTGTCTACATCGAACCTGACCTTAGCAGCACGTCCTTTCCTGCTACTGTTGTGGTGCTGTTGGAGGCAGAGGTTGCGGGGCAGCTTCTCGTCGGGCGTGCCAACGTCTTTAGGGAAAGCGGTGGGGCTTGTGCCCTTAAACGCGGCCTTCAGGTCTAAGCTCTCGGGCAGACTAGAGGGTTGCATCAGCTTTGGGTTGCTGAGGACATCTAGGAGAGGCGTTCCCCCATTGTGCACTCCGCGAAGCAGGTGCGTAATCTCCTCAAACGATGAGCATGCAGAGTGTACGTCAGGGCGCTGGTGATGTTCCTGGTGGAGTCTGTCCGCTGCTGCGTGCTCCTCGTGGGTACAGCCTTGAAAGTTCCGCAGCTGCTTGGCGAGCTTGTAGGCGGTTCGCTCGGTGGGTGGAGTGGGTGGACTGCCTGCTCTAGGTGTCGATTGCGTCGGCGACGCTGCTCGGACAGCGCGTGGGCTAAGCACATTACCGGGGCGGGCGAATAGTGAGGGAGACACGGTGGCTGGTGTTCCTTGCGCAGCTGGCTGAGTGTTGCTGCTGTTAGACGGCTGTGGCAGGCGAGGTGTGCTATGATTAGTCGATGGGGGTAGTGGTGGAGGGGTGCTATGGCTGGGAGTCGGCTGCACTAGCTGCGGCGCGTTGCTGCCCTTAGACGCTTGTCTGGATACAGGTTTAACCCAAGAGAGTAGTGTGTTGCTCTGGGCTGGGAAGGTCTTGCGTCGGCCGCTTGACCGAACCAAAGAGACGCTGCACTGGCTTCGTGGGCTGTTCAGAGCCTCTAGAGAAGCGTTAGCAGCTCTTACTGGAGTGGGTGTCGATGTGTAGCTAACACTGCGAGTGTTTGCAACAAAGAGTTCTTCCGCAGCAGCCAAATCCCCAGCAACAGGCGCTGTGGACGATCGCTGCAGGTTACTGCTCTCGATAGCATAACTCTGGCCTGCTGTACTATGAATACTATCGCTGTTTAGTTCTGCATGCCTTTCTATGTTCCCTAAGTGCTCTAGAACTTTATCTGCGCTTGTACGTACTTGCGCAGTTCCAGCCTGCATCTCAAGTAAAATACCAGCAGTCCTTGCATCTCTGTCCTTCATCTGTTGCAGTATACGTTGTTCATACTCGATACGCTCGTTCGTCTGTTCCCTATCGCTCGCGCGGAGTTGACTGATAACTGTCGCGGCCTCTACGTCGTCTACTGCTAGCGATGCGAGAGGAGATGGTGCTCTATATGCATCCTCGCCTTCTAGCAACTCATCTAGCTGGATGAGAGGGTCGCGAGGAATGGGAACGTCGGCGCTGAGTCGAAGACCGAGGTCTGGGTAGGTGGTGGTTGGAGCGCCTAGGAGTGCAGGTTCGTAGTGGATAAAGTCGGGGCGAGCTATATGCTGGAAAGAGCGGTCCTTTCTACGCAAGTATTCTTCGTGATTGCGTCTCCGCTTTGCCTCAGCCTTGGCTTCGGCCGTAAGATACTTCTTTGGTCTTCCTCCTGGCATACTGTAAGCTATAGGGTCACGCTAGAATCGAAAACGCGTCGCGTATTAGAGATCAGGAGGGACTCTTCTCGGCTTAGCGCGTTCAGGCCGGAACTCTTTTTGGCTTAGCCCCACACCTTACCAAATTGGGACCTCACTTCACGACCATACCACCTTTCAACGCAGGTAACTACACGACCACAACCTTAATTAAAAATTGGAAGAGTACGTTTATTTCGCATGCCCTTGCTCCATACTTTGCACCTTAGAATAAAAATCTGTGAACTAGGGATTTAGTAGGGGTTCTTCTTAGCTTAGCACGTTTAGGCCAGAACTCTTCTAAGCTTAGCGCCTCCGCTTCGCGCGCCTTACCGAATCGGGACCTTACTTCGCAACTACACTACCTTTCGACGCAGATAACTGCACGACCACGACCTTAATTAAAAATTAGAAGAGTACGACCGATTTGCATGCTTCTGCTCTTTGTTTTGGCACCTTAAAATAAAAAATTTATTTCTCGAAATTTTCTAACCTTACCCGTGTATCGTACCTTCATTATATTTATAACCCTAACCCTTTCTTATATTTATAACTCTTACTAACCTACCCTTTATTTTAAAATCCTAACTATTTTTTATATTTATAACTCTAACCCTTTTTTATATCTATAATTATAATTCTTTTCTTTACTATTTTTATTATACTACTCTTGTCAGATTTGAGCACTATTTGAGCTCATTGAGATGGGGGGGTCTGATGGATAAGATGGATGAACTGTCGTGTTCTTCTCTCCTGTGTTCAGCTAGTTCTAACTTTTCAACTAGTGCGCCAAGCACGGTGGTCCCTGCTCAATTGTACAGATCCAACCTCAACGCGCTTGTTCTATCTGATAGCTGCATATCTGACACACCCCCTCAGCTTGGAAGATCCTTGCAAGCTGAACTATCTAGCAGCCTGTTATCCCAAAGTGAGGTTATCAAGTTGCCCTTGAATTTCCTTTAGAGGTACTTCATTCGCTACTTTGCGTTCTGTTACCTCAACCAGCCCAAGTTGGGTTAGGAATCCTTCCCACTTGTTGACTGGGAGGACCTTCGTGAAGCCGTCGGCGATCATCTCTGCCGATTGTACGTACTCCACCTTAATCTTTCCAGTAGAGACTTCCTGTCTCAACCAGTGATTGTGAATGTCAACGTGTCGTAGTTTGGTCTGAAGCCTGGATATCTCCTCAGTGACCAGTCGAATAGTTTGCTTGTTATCGCATTGAACGGTAATTAACGATGAGCGCAGTTCAATCTGCAGTTCGTCCAGTAGTCTTGATATAAAGATTGCTTCCTTGGCCACTTGTGATAGGGCGAGAAGCTCTGCTTCGGTTGTCGAAGTTGTGACAGTGTCTTGTTTGCTTGCTTTCCAGGCAATAAGTCCGTTAAATAGCTTAATAGCGTATCCTTGCGAGCTCTTTCTGTCCAGTGTGTTGTCAGCAAATGAGGCATCGCTGGCTACTTGAAGGCAGTTGCCTCCTCCGAGCTGCAGTGCTCTCCATCTGGTGCTGGATAAGTATAGTAGTACTCGATCAGCGGCATTGTGATGTTCTGAGCCCGGATTTGACAGGAATCGAGCTAGCCTTGAAGTTGCAAAGGCGATGTCCGGTCGAGTCGTTACTGCCGCGAATAGAAGCGATCCGATTTTGCGTTGGTATTTGTTGATTTCTGAGGGTGTTGCTAAGCCTGTTCGAGGCTTTAACTCGGTAGCGGCCATTGGGGTATCATGGCGACAGTCTTGTTTGTCAATCAGGCGACTGATCTTGTCGATGTAACCAGCTTGTGAAAGTTGAATAAGGCGCTGATCACGTCGTCTGATGATCTCCACGCCGAGAAACCATTGCAGGTCGTCTCCTCCAGTCATGGTATACTTTTCTTGCAGGAGCTTGACGGCTCGTTCCGCTTCCTGTTCACTCTCTTTGTGGAATGCGACGATGATATCGTCTACATAGAAGAAGATGATGATGCCGTCCTTGATTACGCAACAGGGCTCGTGAGGTACGGTTTTGAAGCCGATGGTCTTAAGGGTTGTTGTGAACTCCTTCTGCCATAGCATAGGTGAGATGCGTAGACCGTAGAGGGCCTTCTGCACCCTAAGGATTGTGCCCTTCTTCTGATATCCTTGGGGCATCCTCATATATACTTCCCTGTCCATTGTTGCATGAACAAATGCATTGGTTATATCGTATTGCTTTAGCTCAAGATCATATTTGGCCGCAATTGCCATAAGCATCCTGAACGAACGACTTGCCAATGTTGCAGCATAGGTATCTTGTGGTGCGATATTCCTTTGCTGATCTCCACGAACCACCAGTCGTGCCTTGCACTTGAGAAACTGATAATGCTTGTTTAGTTTGTAGGTGTATACCCACATGCAGTCAAGTATCTGTTGACCTGTCAGTTTAATAGATTTGAGAGATACTTCTGACCATGATCTCATTTGTTGATGACTTTGAAGATGGACCTGTTCTGCTTCCTTGAATAGTTCACCCATCGGATGATCTTCAAGCTTGGTTCGACATGTTGGTAGGGGGGGTAGTTGACTTCGATGAGGCTTCAGGCCTTTGGCGAGCATCCTTTTTATCTTAGCCTTATCTACCACTTCTCCTTCGTATGTTCCAACGTTGCCGGCTTGAGTTCCTGCCATGAAGGCGGCTGCCCAGGGGACAGTCTTGGATGACCCTTTTAGGTTCATTTCTGATTCATTTCCAGCCATTAACTGCGCAAGCAATGCTGCAGGTGGTGGTGTAGTTGGAGGAGTCGGATAGTTGTCCCTAATCTTCACTCCTTGGTAGTAGCCTGGTGGGTCTACTTCGCCTTGGGGATTTGATGAGCCTCCAACAGTGTCGTCTTCATGGAAGGACTCTGTCTCTGGTTGATGACTTGGTGTTGGGAGTTCGATCGTTCTCACGTATGTGGCGATTTCCTCCAGTGTGCTGTGCATGAGGTTATCCATAAGGTCCTCAGTTTTGCCACTAAAGACAGTTTGTTCGTCGAAGATAACGTCGCGGGTGCTTATCACCTTGGCAAGTGACGGTATCCAGATTCGATAGATGTTTGAGGACCGGTATCCTACCAGGTAACCAATCCAAGCCTTTTGGGTCTAGGCGTTGTAGCCTTAATTTACCTCGATGTGTATCATCCGTCATTGCGAACGCTTTGCAGCCATACGCTTTGAGGTGAGCGAGGTTAGGTTTCTTGATTGAGGTGACTACTCCGTTGTTCAGAGCAACTCGTGTGAAGAATATCTCGTATGGCGTTTTCCAGTTGTTCGCATAATTCGGTGTTCGATTATAGAGGTATACTGCAGCTCTCGTAACTTCGGGCCATAGTTCCCAGGGTAGGTTGGCATCGAGACGCATCGCGCGCGATTTCTCTTTGTTCACACCCCCTGAGCGTTCGGCACCTCCATTTTGAGCTTGTGTATCCGGGGCGGAAGGCTCGACAGTAATTCCTTGTAATGCCAACCAGCGCTCGATTTCCGGTTTCACCATCGTGATCTCGTTGTCCGCTTCAATGACCTTGACCGTAATGTTGTAATGGTTTTTAAGGAAGAGAAAGAAGTTCGATAGAAATTTGATAACCGACTTTGCTGGTCGATTGTCTTTAAAATAGAAATCCCATTGCAGGCCTGAGTACCTGTCGGTGACAAGCATCTGGCTCTTTTCGCCAGTGCTACTTTGCGCCTCGTAGGCATGAAAGTCGATAGCCAGTCTTTCTCCTGGTCCTTCATCGTTGATTCGCGGTGCTCGGCTAATTTGTCGCCGGATTTTTGCTTTCCCACAGGAGTCGCATTGAACTGTTGTAACTCCCTTGACTCGCACCCCTTCAGCTTGCTGCACAAGATGTTCGATAGCTGCTGGTCCAGGGTGTCCTAGTCTCTTGTGCCATAATTCGGCCGGTGCTTTCTGTAGTCCTCGCTTGGTTGCTGAGGTAATTCTGTGTGTGTGGTATGAGCCATCAGTCGTCGGATGGTGTTCCAGTACCCACTGCCCATGAGTTTCAGTGAGGTGGCAGATGATTGTTCCATTTGGCTTTCGTAGAGCGGTTGGCTCCGCTTGGGTATCCCACCATATACCTTTCCGCCTAAGTAATTGGAATGACACCAGGTTGCACAATAGATCGGGACATATTGCCACGTCGTGCAGAGTTAGTGTGTGTATTCCAGAGGTGCTCCTTAGGTTGAGATTAATTGATCCGTATCCCTTGATCCATACCTTGGAGTTGCCAGCCCATATGAAGTCTCCTGGTACTGGTTGGCGATAATTGTGGATGCGATCGGGATCGTTCGTGATGTGACAGGTTGAGCCTGAGTCGAGGATGAAAGATCGTTGGAGTGGATAGCCACCTTGCTCAGTCCTAAAGGACGCTGATACAAAGGCTGCATCGACACTTGATACTTCCCGACCATCTAGTCATTCCTCTTGGACCTCAGGTGTTGGAGTATGTGATTGTTTCATGTTTGGTGTTTTTGATCTCGGTCTGCTTTGTCCTCTTAGCAGTCCTTGAAATTCGGGATCGTGCTCGCGCTTCAATGCGACGAGTTCTTCGATCTTCTCGTTTGGTTTCCACCACTCGGGAGCTTTGTCTGCATTAACATAGAAGCAATCCCGGAGTCCATGGAGATGTCCGCAAGCAGGACATTTAGCGCCTCCTGTTTTTGCAGGTCTTTGGACCGAGGATAAGTTCTTATTATCTTTTCGGTCATCACGTTGATATCGGGGTCTGCCCCGTTTTCTAGATGGTGCTGCTTCGGCATCAATGCCCTGGGTGGTTTTCCCACTTTCAGCGAGGTATGACGAGTCATCTGCCACAAATGCGGCCTTGTGCTTCCCTGTTCGAGGGGTTGGATGATTCAACATCATATGCTCTCGGAAGCGCTTCATTATTTCTTTCCGATTCATGCCAGGTGTGAACCGTCCGCTATCCTGAAAGGTCGTAGACCAATTGGGCGCAACTTTGTTTACGGCAGTTAGAAAGTCCTTTGTGATCACATCGATCTGTGTTATCTTAGGGACATTGCTTGTCTCCGCTTCTGTAGCTGCTTGATTATACTCAGCAAGCCATGTGTCCCAATTCGACGCGTTTCTCATCGGTCTGAGGGATGTAAGGTATCGGTCGCGGGCTCGTTCTCTCTCGAATCGTTCGTCGACGCCAACCGTGGCTTTGAGGTTCGTAATCCACTGTCTCAGTGGTTGATCTGGGAGGCAGCAAGTGCGCTGAAGATGTGGGCTAACAGTAGCCTGAATAAAAACAATGATTTGCTGGAGGCTTGTTTGCTCCTTTTCAAACTCATGTCGATCGTTCTTATACTGCTCAGCAAGAATCTTGTAATACTCGAGATCTTCTTTGAACGCCTTGAGTCCTGCTGCTGACAGTTCGGACTGCCTTGTTGGGATGCTAACGTTCGCTGCTGGAGTATACCCATTAATTAGCGGCGCCCTTGGGGCTATAGGTTCAGGTTTCATTGGGATATTCGACGTAGGATCAACTTTTGGCCAGATGCGATATGCGACGCATCTAGACTGGAGCTGCATCATCCATGCCCTGTAGTCGGTGTGGTCTCGAAGGGTCACCGTCGGGTCACGCTGGGGTAGTGCAGCCATTTTGGTATCGATTGAGGCAGTGAGACTCTTAATTGTCAGATTTGAGCACTATTTGAGCTCATTGAGATGGGGGGGTCTGATGGATAAGATGGATGAACTGTCGTGTTCTTCTCTCCTGTGTTCAGCTAGTTCTAACTTTTCAACTAGTGCGCCAAGCACGGTGGTCCCTGCTCAATTGTACAGATCCAACCTCAACGCGCTTGTTCTATCTGATAGCTGAATATCTGACAACTCTTTTACCTTTTTTCTTCTTTATCTACTCCTTTTTACTTTACTTTACTATCTATCTTTTATATTCTATCTTTCCTCTATCTTATTCTATTCTCTATACTATTTAATTCTATTCTTTTCTTTTTTATTCTTTTATTATACTTTTTTATTTCTCTACCTATTTTTTATTCTTTCTTTTAACCTTCTTTTTTTCTTACTTTTTTTTTTCTTTCTTCTACCTCTATTCTATAATTCTCTCTTTTTTTCTTTATACTTTTTTTTTTACCTTTCTAATTTATAAATTCTTTTTTTTTCTTTTATTCTTTTTATAATACTATTTTTACTTTACCTTTCTCTTTTATTATATTATACTCTATACTATTTTATTTTTTTTTACTTTTATTTTTTCTATATTATTACTTTTTTTCTTATATTTAACGCTAATACTAAATATATTCTTAAATATTTTATACTATTATTTTATTTTCACTAAATTTCTTTTCCTACTTAATAATTCTAATACTTACTATACTTATAAATTTTAACTTTTTTTTTCTTTACTTTTTAACTTTCTTAACCCTTTAAAACCCTAACCCTTTTTTTATTTTACAACCCTAACCCTTTTTTTACTTTAAAACCCTAACCCTCTCTTTACTTTAAAATTATAATTCTTTCTTTACTTTAAAACTCTAACTTTCTTTTTACTATAAAATTTTAACTTTTTTTTAAATATTCCACGCTACTATTCTTCTATTATAATTTTTTCTTCTTATACTTTTTACTTTTCCTCTCTTTTTTTTTCTCTATTTTTATTTAATATTCTCTTTCTACTTTTTTTTTTCTTTTTTTTTCTTCTTCTTTTTATAATTATACTTATTATTATAACTTTTTTTTATTTTATATTACACTATATATAATTCTATTTTACTCTACTTTCTAATATTAACTTTGTATCTTTTTTACTCTTTTTATTTTTTCTGTTTTTTTACTCGTATTTTTTTAAACCCCTAACTTTGTTTTTACTTCTTATTTTATACTACTCTTTAAATTTTTTTTACTTTTTTTTCTTCTAACTATACTCTTCTATTTAACTATATATTTATACTCTTTTTCTTTTTTTTTCTCGTCTCTTTCTATCTTCTTTTTAATTTTTTTTTCTTTTTTTTAATCTTACTCTATTATTTCCTTATCTTGTATTTACCTACTTTTTTTTACTCTACCTAAATATCTATTTTTATTATCTTATACTTACCCTAATTCTACTTTTTTTTTTACCTTTCTCTTATATTATATATACTTTATACTTTTTTATTCTTCTTTACTCTTTATTATTATTTTTTCTTTAATTTTTTCTTCTCTTATTTTCTAATACTCTCTCTTATTATAATCTTTTCTATTTTCTATTTAACTTTAACGTTAACAAAATCTTTCTACTTTTTAAACTTTTATTTTATTTTATTTAAATCTCTTTTGCCTTTTCTTTTTATATATTTCTTTATCTTCTCTTTCTATATTATATCTTTTTCTCTTTTCTTTATTTTCTTTATTTTCTTTTTTTCTAAATTCTAAACTTTCTTTCTAACTCTTTACTTACTTTTAACTAATATTATTTTCTTATAACTCTTTCTTATAAACTTTAATTATCTTGTTACTTAAAAACCCTACCTCTCTTTATACTTAAAAACCCTAATCCTCTCTCTATAGTAAAATCCTAACTCTCTCTATACTAAAAAACGCTAATACTTTCTATACTTAAAAACTCTAACCCTTTTTTATCGATTTATATATAATTTTCTCCTTTTTCTTTACTATTTATTCTATTATATTCTTATTTTAATAAATTTCTTACTTAATTTTATATTACTTTATTTTTTATTATATTACCTATCTTCTTTTACTTTATTTTATTTTACTTTTTTATATTTTATATTACTTAATAACTCTATAAAACTTTTTATTTTCTTACTCTATTTTACTTAGTTCTATTATTCTATTCTATTCTATTACTCTATTTTATTATACTATTCTATTTTATATTCTATACTATACTATTAATCTATTTTCTTTTTACCTTCTATATACAACCTGTATAAAAATACTTATTATAAAAAATATTACCTTATAACCCTATATTATTCTTTTACTACGTTAATTAATACTAATCTCTTAAATATTATTACGTTTTCTACTCTACTACTAATTACTTTATCTAATAAAACTCTTTTACTAAATTATTATCTTTAACTATTTTTAATATTTACTTCTTTTCTAAAAACTTAACTAATATCTACCTTACTTTTAAATTATCTATTCTAAATCCCTCTAACCGCGCTCTTTACCACTCTTCTACCCCGGTATACCCTAACACTACGCCTATTAACTTGCCTACTAATACTCTTTATACTAATAATTTTTATCTTTTACTCTCTAATATTATCTATAACTATTTCTCTTCTACCAGTTATATATCTCCTATAGCACCCTATACTAAAAATACCCTAAATAACTCTTAAACTTAATCTACTCCTTAATTATCTTAATTACTCTCTATATGCGGTACACACTCTATAGGTTGTAAGCCTCTCTACCTATAGAAACTACTCTAATTTATCTACGTCTACCTGCAATGCCTGCAATATATCCCTCCTCCCATGCGTATAGCAAGCTGCACATTCGGCTCGCGTTTCGCTGCCCCATCTGTATCTTCTGCCCCAACCACTGACGCTGGCGCACCTTAACGCTACCGTCCATCACCCTGGCCTGCTGCATCTGCCCTTCTAGCCACGGCATACAAAGCGACCCCTTAAACGCGAGCAGCGCGGCGACCGCCTGGGGCAGCACCCAATTGAATTAACAAATGCCTCGTCCCCCTAGCGACTTGTACCCTCCCTGCGTGCTTGAATCTTCTACCTACTTGTTACATATCGCTTGTGGGGTGAAGCAGTAGTTGCATTTCGCAAATAGCTCCCATTTTACTATACCCATCTGCTTATAGCTCGCCTCTATGGCCGTAATCTGCTCCTCGCTCGCTGTCGGGCATGCTTTCCACTCGTGGTTCTCCGCTCTGCCGTCTACGGCCATGCAGATGGCACACATATATAGCCAGCGCCGCAGATGCCGCTCTATGCGCTCCAGCTCGTACGCCACATGGTCGGTCTTCCTACGCTGAATGAGTTCGATGGCCTGTTCTTTCACACCCCGAGCCTGCTCGAGCCTGCGTCGCTTTGTGTCGCCCACAGCCATCACGTCCGGCGGCGGCTTGTCTTCTATCTGCCTCTTCGTGCCGCAGAGCTGTGCTTCACATAAGTCGCACTGTGCCTCGCCTACTTCGCAATGCCGTCGATCCTCGCGGCCGTCTATGTACCGGTTGATGGCAATACGCCAGCACGTAGTCTTGTTGAGGTAATCTTTCGCTCGCTGTTCCAGACGGTGTCCTAACGCTTTTCCTCTCTTTGACCCCTGACCCCAGCATGCTCGCAGCACAATGGACTCACTTTCGTCTCCCTCTCGCCCTGCGCGGCCACTCTCCTGCACCAGGTTCAGCAATAGGTCACACATGGTCACATGAATCACCACCCGCACGCCTGGGGCATGTATACCCAGCGTCAGTATGGTGGTTGCCGTGCACAGCTTCTCTGCCCCGGCTGTAAAGGCCCGGACCATATGAGACTTCTCCTCGTCTGTAGCCATCTCGCGGTAGTACGCGGTGCATTGCAGCAGTTTGCCCAGGCGCTTTGTTTCCCTAACAGACGGACAGTAGATGAGGATCTGTGCCTTGGGGCCATACTTTGCCCGCTTTGCTGCAACGAGGTTGACGAGCGCTATATCCAGCTCGCCCCGCGTGTATTCCTGTACCCTGTACGCAATGTTGGGCCGCGTGGTGGACTCGTCGCGGATAATGTTAAGCTCCCTCATATCGAGACCCGCAACGTCTAGGAAGGCTGGCTGTAGCACGGGTGGCAGCGTGGCTGTCAAGTACACCAGCTGTGTGCCTTTGCCTGTTATCTCCGACAGCCTTAGCACGTCTGGTCGCCACTAATTGTTTGACTTGAGTATTGTGTGGCACTCATCGATAACAATGCGGTCTAGCTGCCTAAGCATCCGCTTCTCGTCAAGGAAGCGGCCAAACGACTTGGTGGCTGCGCCTTCTGGCGTCGTGAACACAATCCTGGCCCAGTACGGCGGCCGACGGCCATCCCATTTTGCGCTGGGAATGCCGAGCCGGTCGCAGCGGTCGAGCATGTCGTCTTGCAACAGATTGAGCGGCGCGATAACAATCGTCACGCCACTAGGGGACACCGACGCCGGCAGCATAAACAACATGCTCTTCCCCATACCTATAGCCATTACGACTAGCAAGCGGAGGCTGTGCTGCATGATCGCATTCAGGCTTTCCTGCTGCCAGCCACGATACTTGGCGTCGGGATGGCCTGCTATTCGCCTGAACTCGGGCTTCAGGTCTAGCATAGCGAGTGACGACCACCGCTCTCGAGCCTGCTTCTCCTGCTGTGCCATCGCCTCGGCGTAGTGCCCAGAATGGTACTGCTCCCCCTCCAGCGCCGACACGAACTGGAGGATGCGATGCCAGTCTATACTCACCCGCCGAAACTTGGCCCGCTCTGCCATAGTCTGGAACGGCGACTCGGTAAGACTGCGGCCATAGTTCCCCTCTTCTGTCCGAGCTGAGTGGCCTGACTGCCGTGCTCGCGCATCGTCTTTGTCTGGTTCTTTGTTGAAATAGAGCACGTCGAGCCAGTCGCGTGCCTTTCTATCGTTGGCCAACTTTCGGTGGATCGCAGGATAGGCGTGTCGCTATGCTTTTGTGTTGAGCGCAGCCGCTATGTACCGTGAGGTCTGCTCCTTTAGCACGCGTTGAATGCGGTCTGTACCCCAGTATCCATCTGGATTCGCAGGCATCTGTTTCCTACCTTCCTCTCCACCGTCCCTGTTGGCATCATCCCCCTCTTCATCACCGTCGTCTTCTTCCTCGCTATCCTCCTCCTGCTCCTCAGGCGCTGGCTCCCAGAGAAAGGTAGTCGAATCCCCCACGTCATGGTGCATCATCTGGAGGTCGTCGATAAAGGGCCGCCCCAATCCAAGGAAGTACACCACCAGCTCGCTTACCTCCCGAGGCACATAGCGGTGGATGGTCTTGACCTTCTTGGTAAAGTCGTACCCCTTGTGATAAGTGGTCACAAACGACACAAGACCCCTTCTACGAACACGCCCCGGTGCCCAACACCCTCTGCGCCGTTCTCGTACTGGATCGACGTAATCTCGGTCCCGCGAGCTGGTGCGCCCCCCGACAGATGGACCAGCACGAAGAGGGTCTCCTTGAAGCGACGTACGGCCTTCATGTAGGCAGCCACGGCCACATCGTGCCACAGCGTGCGGGGAGGCTGTTGCGTAGCATCCATGCCACGTATAAACCTGTCCCGCAAGGCTGGCTCTTCGACGATCCTATACAGCAGCCACGTGTGCCACGACTCTATGTTGTTGTTGGGATGGTTGAGGAAGCTGTACCCAGTTGACCTCTCGGCTGGCTGGTCTACGACCCTGTCGAGGGAGAGTTCTGGCAGCATGGTCGCGCCTGGCCGTACCTGATCTCGCGCGTCTAGATCTAGCAACAGCACATCTTTCAGCAGCTGCAGTCTCGCCGTCTTATATAGGCCCTTAACTGTCGAGCGTAGGTCTTCTAGCGAGAAGCTCTGCTAATTGATTAAGAGCTGGTCGCCGCTCCACGATAGAATGCTATCTGCGTTACGACGTCTAGCCTCTGCTCTCGCTAGTGCCTGTAGACGGAGTAGGCGGTTTATGGGAGTTGCTGTATGATTAAAGTCCGACAGCATCATAAAGCGTACGGCCATTTCCCTTACTAGCTCACTCGTTATGGGCGCGGAGTCCACCCCAGCCGGCATCGCCTGCTCCCGCTGGCAGTGAGCATAGTACACGACCAGCGCCTTGGACGTGGTAACTAGGGCCGAAAGCGTCGAGGAGAACTCGTGTGCGGGTACCCATCCACCTCCACGGCGGTTAGGCTTGAGTCCTAGCACCGCAACCCCACTAAGCAGCCCGCTTTCGTGTTCGTCGGCGAGCAGCGTGTGGTCCAGTAGCCATATCTAGAACTGCAGACAATGCTTTTCTAGCTCTGTAGTATCGCCCCCTTGGCCTACACTCTGCTGTGCCTGCGATAGAGCCACTTGTTGGAGGCTACTCAGCTTGTACGGCGGCCGCTCTGTCCGGCCATGTGTGCGCCACAGGTAGCAGAAGACGTGTAACAACTTGTGGCTGTACTTCTTGATGGTTTGGACGCGCTGCCTGGCATAGAAGGGCTTTTCGTTCGACGGTGCACCTGTCTCGCGTCGTTCGATGAGCTCTAGCGTGTATCGTCCCACTACCTTAGAACGGCAGTTTCGGAAAGCCTTGCGTATCACTCCCCGCATAGCCTTGCAGGTGATGCTCAGTTCATGTTCCTTGTTGGCCTCTGGTAGCTCTCGAGCCTCGAGCAGGGACGCCCTCGAGCAGCCCTTGAGATGGGGCACCTATCCTGTTAGCTCCAGCCATACGTCTGCCTTGATACGGTGGCTGTCTCTGATGATTGCCTGCGCTTGCAGTGCCTGGCGTTTCTTCTGGTTGCTCTGCCAGCTAGTGAGGACCCCCTGCGCAATGTCTGTTCGTTGTGACGCTGCTGGACGGGCCCTGACGGCCATGTACGCAGGCTAGCCAACTGCTCGAAATACCCGCTGGCAAGTTTGGCTATCTTGCCATATCCGGTTCCTTGGCTGCGCTTCCATCTTCTTCATATCACCCCCGCGCCGCTGGTTGCCTACCCAGCCATGTTTGCTAGAGCAATGGGCACGTATCTTCTGCGGCGTCGTGCATGTGTACTAACACGCTGGAAATGTGTATATAAGGCTATTGCTGAGATAGTGTAAGTGCGCAACGCAGTCTTCTATAGGCTTTAGGATGCGTATGTTGTGTGGGTTCTATGCTAAGTTAGGCAGCGTATGTGCGATCGCAGCAACATTCTTGCGTAGTATGACTGGTACCTTAGGGTGGCGTGTCTTAAGATGGGTAACAATCTGTGCAGGCGGTATAGCAACGGCACAGGGCTGACAGATAATCACTTGTAGCTCGCGTTGGTGTTCGAATAGCTCTGTAAAGATGTCTATGGTGTGCAGGCTAGTGACCTGCTTGAGGTAGGTGTATGTCTACTTAGAAGAGTAGTTCTTGGAAATAAATCTATTAGTAGCACTGCATAAGACTACTGCCTGACGCGTTGTTTTTTCGCACTACGACACGTCGATTCCTCTTTGTACTATATACCCCAACGCGACGGTGTTGGTTGTAATCTTGGAACGCTGTCGCGCTTGCCACGCAGACGCTATTCTACTCTTTCGCATCCTATTGCATATCTTTAGCTACGCTTAATTTAAGTTTAATGAGGATTAGCTAACTTTGGCGCCGGATTAGGGTTGGCCGAATTGGGCTTAGCCTAACATGCGTCTGATCACAATATAATTGTTTGACTCTTGTTACTGTCTTTACTATCTTGCGTTACTATGGTCTCAACAGCTTGGGAGGCCCTGCTGGCTGAGTCCGCGCGTAGGTTCGATGGCGGTGCCTGCAGCTTTCCCCTAGCCACCACCGTCCCTGTCTATGAACCACCTAATATAGAGTACGAGCGCGTCTTCTATAATGCGAAATCCTCACAAGCCAGTACTTTGCTATAGGGTTGTAGTGTAGGCTGGATTATACTAGACGCTAATAGCATATGTAACCTAGTCTTTGTCGCGCACTCGTTGCTGTCCGCCATCTGGCTGGTACGCGAAACCCTCCCCCTTAACACGCTACCCAACGATGCCTGGGCGTGCCTTGCCTATGCGGCCGACAAGCTTGCTTCCCCTAGAGGAAGTATGTCGCCTCTATTAGCACAAAAAGTGCTACAGAAACGCGCGTTCTTGCCGTGGGTGGGAGCACCAGTACCCTCTTCTTTGGGCCTGGGAGGGAAGCGCGCTGGCTCGCTGCTGGAATCAGCATCGCCCAAGCGCACAGAACTAGACAGGTCTGAGTTTGGAGAGGTAGCTGGCTCTGTTGTCGGCGAAGTGGACGAGCTAGACGGCATAGTTGAGCTAGCTTAAGCTGGTGCCCCCTCCCCTAAGCACACCCACTACACCAACAACACTATGAGGGCGGAAAGACGATGGGTGGGGAAACAGAAAGCCAGGCAAGTTCAGAAGCGATACGAACTGGGATTGCTTGCACTAAGCGATAAGGCGCCACACCGAGAGCAGGCTGCGTACACGTCTATCATGCAGCCAGACGAAACCCTCGTGGCCTGGATCATCAAACAACCGTACGGGGGCGACACCGATTTCTTCGCAGGCGCCAAGACACCATATTACACAGCCTGCTCGTTGCTCGAAAAGGCCCGCGCGATGGGCAATGCGTCCTCGCGGGTCCATGCCGCTCAGTTTCTGCAGGCCTGGCGTAAACGGGGCTCACTCTTTCACGGTGAATCTAACGCCATTATGGCAAGCCAAGATTTCAGCGGCATGCAGAGTTAGGTGCGTGGTAGACGCCGCGGAAACGTAGCTGACAACGCCTTTTGTTTCGCCTGGGAGATGTGTAACCAGTCTGAGGGCGAGATGGCCACCGTTCACATCACGTATCGCTGGGCGGCTGCGCTGCTGGGGCGGGCATACTAGAACAAAATCGAGCAGATCCGCGAGAGCGACAAGGATATGGTGACTAGCACCGCACGCAGTCGCAACGGCAAAGGCCAAGTACGCGCAGAAGCAGCAGACGACTTGCTGGCCTTAGTGTACACCAAGCCGACCGAGAATGACAGGCGGCTTTTCAAGAATCGTGTGATTCGAGGGATGCGCTGGTACACGATGGGCCAGACGCTAGGCTGGGGTAGTTTCTGCTTAGTACCACACGACGTTATCTCTAATACTTGGCTAGAGTATACGCTGCGCGTCCCTGAGTTTAATGTCTGGCTACAGCTTGTTAAGAAGGTGAATCTAGATGTCTTCGAGGCAGCACAGATTCTAGATAGCTGGCTTGGGCCTGAAGGGATTGCTGGCGGGGCTATTGGCGAGAAGACACCTCTTAGTATTGAAGCTGAGCCTACAATGGCTATCTATAGTATCGAGGAGATCTAGGATAGTGAGGACAGCGGAGACGACAGCGACGGCGTAGAAGCGTCGCAGTCTCAAGCATTGCGGAAGAGCCGCACGCCTATACCGCGGCTACGTCAATTAACATTGTTAGAGTTGTTTCACCCTGTACAGTAGTATAGTTAGCTGTATAGTTAGCATCGCTGTAAGTAGTCGTGTAGCAAGGCGGCCTGCCGCTACGCTCTACTCAACCTACGCTTTCACCTATCATACTAATAAATGCCTCCTCTGCATTAGACTTTGTCAGCTTCGTAGTAATTATTGTAGCTATTTAAAATATTCTTAAGTATATCTCAAAGTCGTAGAGTATTTCTACTCTTAGCAATGTAGTTATTTTTAATCGTTCCTGCGCTGTAATAGTATACGTTTATTATATAGGGTTATATCCTAAGAAAATTCACAACTCTGCCTGCACTCGTTGTAGGCAAAATTAAACAGTAGTATCAAGTTCCTTAACCTTTTCTAAGTCATCCTAACCTACTTGGAATACATTTCTTATTGCTGGTTGTAGGTTTAATTTCGCCCATCCTAGCTGTGTCTATGTTTTGGTGTTTGCTGGGGTTCGCGCATGGTCCTCTATAACCACCCTATACAAACTTCACTACCCTGTATCTTACGCCCAGTATGCTCAATTATGCTAGAAATTACGGATTATAATTGAAAATTACTCCTTATAGGCTGTGCAAAGGTTGCATTAGATTTTAAGGCAAAATGAGCGGTTAACCTTAGTGTAAAGAAGCGATGAACTACAGTCAACTATCTATGCGGGCGCTAAATCTTTAGGTGTAAAAGCGATGAACTACAGTGCAGTTCATCGTAGAATCCATAGGGACTATTTTAATATTATTCCTTTTTTATTCTTTTTTAATATTTCCCTATTCTTTTTTTTATTTATTTATTATTTAATAATTTTACTATATTATTTCCTATTTTTATTTTATCTATGTATTACTTTTATAATACTATTTTTTTCTTTTTTTATATTTTTATTATACTTATATTTATATCTTTTAAATTTTTAAATTTTGTATACCTTTTTTATTTTCTTTTTTGATATATATTCTATAATGTATCTATTATTTTTTTACTATTTTTTTTACGTTTATTTATTATACTCTTTTATTTTATTTTTCTATATAACTTTCCTATAAAATGTTATTATAATACACCTTTACTTTTTTATTCTTTTTACTCTATACTAAACATAAAATACTCGTATCCTAACTACTAAAATATATAATTATCTAACTTCGATTATACAAAATTCTAAAATGTAAATTTTTTTCTTTTTACTAATATTTTTTTAGTAATACTAACTCTTTAAATCCTTTATAAATCTTTACTATTTATAATATTTTTTTTCTTTTCTTTTACTATTATAATATGTTTTTATTTAAAAATAACTTCCTCTTTTTAATTTTTTACTTATTTTTAATCTTTTTTCTTACTATTATATTCTTAAATAACTTTTATTATTTATATCTATCTATTAAATTTATAATCCTTTTCCTTTTTATTATTTATATATATTTTTAATATCTTATTATTCTTTTACTCTCTTAATACTTTCTTAACTATACTTTATTATAATCGCTATTTCTATCTATATATATCTCTTTCTTTTATCTTTTTTTAAAAAAAATCCTAACCCTATACTATTTTATAACCCTAATCCTATGTTATTTTATAACTCTACCCGTAACTAGTACGCTCGGCCTTTCTATAATACTTTCTACTTTTTTTATTTTTTTCTTTTTCTTATATATCTTATACTTTATACTCTATTATTTCTTTACTCTTTATTATTTTTCACCTTTATTTATTCTCTTATTTTCTAATACTCTCTCTTATTATAATCTTCTCTATATTCTATTTACTATTAACTCTAATAAAATCTTTCTACTTTTTAAACTTTTATTTTATTTTATTTAAATTTATTTTATCTGATCTTTTTATATATTTTTATCTTTTCTTTTTTTATATATTTTTTTCTTTTCTTTACTTTCTCTTATTACTAACCTCTAAACTTTCTTTTCTACTCTTTACTTACTTTTCCTACTATTATTTTCTTATAACTTTTTTATAAACTTTAATTATTTTCCCTTAAATACCTCTCTTTATACTTAAAAATCCTACTCCTCTCCCTATATTAAAATCCTAACTCTCTCTATACTAAAAAACGCTAATACTCTCTATACGTAAAAACCCTAACCCTAATCCTTATCTATTTTATATAACCCCTAACCCTCTACTCTTCTTATCCTAAATACTCTCGTAATCCAACAAAACTCTGCGACTAAATTACTCGCCTGAATCGTCTCTAACGCCTGCATC
The DNA here is from genome assembly GCA_031010545.1 of Laburnicola sp. JP_R_19. Taxonomy (NCBI): domain Eukaryota; kingdom Fungi; phylum Ascomycota; class Dothideomycetes; order Pleosporales; family Didymosphaeriaceae; genus Laburnicola; species Laburnicola sp. JP_R_19. The sequence goes on along the minus strand of VOIT01000131.1, from coordinate 359,265 downwards.
TTACCCAAATACTCGGCTATCGTTCTACCCGGCCCATTATCAATTCCCAACCCCTTTAATCGCTCGAACCACCGTGCCTGCATCTCCGTTGACTCCATCGCAATCCCAAATACACTACCCATTAACACCCCACGGTACTAACACTCTCCTCCCTGCGATGCCCGAAATTGACCAGCTCTGTTATCCTCCTATGCACTGCAAATCGCCTGCGGTAACCTGCACTAAAAACATGCCGCGTATGCATCGTACTAAATGCTCTTCTCTATGTCCTAAATAATCTTTTTCACCACACTACTATCCTGCTGCCAACAATCCTGAACATCATACCCGCTATCCTCTCCTTGTTGTTCGCAAATCCCGCAACGTCTAGCCTACTACTCCAACTGCTGCCGCACCTATTCTATATCGCCAAACTCCCGCTGCCGTGCCTGCATCCACGTCCGCCGCGGGCCTTGTCGCTGTCGCTTTTGTTACTCGAACACAGCTCGCTGCTCTTTCCTTCTTCTCTCCTCTTCCTCCCATGCCATGTTATCTCCCTCTCCTTCACTTCCTCCTTCATCTTCCCTCTCGCTGCCCATCTCTACATCCAACTCCGCCTCACTTTCTTAACCCCCTCTGCATACGTCGCACTTCTCTTCGCCCTCCTCGCACCCCACACGCTCTCTGTCCGGCCGGTCCAAATACCCATCCAATATCACCCTCCTACACCTCGCTGTGCCGTCCATGCTGTCCACGAACGACCGCACGCGGGCTTGCTGAACCTCGTCCGCCTTGTCCTTTGCCCGCCACTGACCCCCTTCGTATGCAATCACCACCGCCTCACTACGCTGTCCGTCTCGTCCCGCACGCCCGCTCTCCTGTGCGAAATCCAACAACGTGAACAGCCAATCTATATGAATGATGCATCGAATGTTAGCAATGTCTACGCCTATCCCTAACGCGCTAGTCGCAACAATTATATCTTGCTTCCTAGCTATGAATGCCTCTAACATACAATCCTTGTTGACGGCGTTGGAATAATACGCTTCGCATCCCACTCGCTGTGCCAACTCTTATACCTTTGGTTTGCTATTGCTGTAAATAACAATCTTGCCTATTATGTACTTGCGTCTCTTCTGTTTTACAATCTGCACAACTATTTCCTCTACCTCCTTCCTCTTCACACTTCTACCCACTTAGATCACGCTGTACGCAATATTCGTGCGTGCTATGTTGTCTTAAAATACTTTAACCTGCTCTCGCTCAAAATGCATGCGTCGGAACAATTCCTCCTCTTCGCTCGGCGGCAATGTTGCTGTTAACATAATCATCTACGTCTTAGCGCTAGCCAACTTGCCCAACTGCTGCATACTCTTGCGGAAATTATATTAACAGTTTAACACAATATAACACTTATTAATCACAATACAGTCTAACTACCTCGTTGACCGCAATTAATTAATAAATAACAAAAACAGGTCCTTCACCGCGGACTTAGGCGTTACTATCACAATTGCTGCACTATCCAGCGGGCGGTAACTGTCCTACTCCGCACACAATATACCTAACTCTCTGCACCACCGCATTATGTCTCCGCGCAATGCCACTAACAGGACCACTACCACCATCGTGCCACCCTGCTCAACCCATACTAGCAACATGAACAACATGCTCTTGCCTGCGCCTGTCGGCATAACGGCGACCACGGGGCTCTCGCCGGCCGCAATCGCCTTAATCGCTTCTTTCTGCACGCTGCGGAACTCGGCCTGCTCGCCTGCCATCCGCTTTAACTGCGCCGTCATGTCCATATTCCACATGCGGGCCCATCGGTCGTATCGTGCCTTGTCGGCCTCTTCCTTAAACGGCGCTCGTTTTCGCTTCTTGCATGCCTGCGTCTCTTTGAATCCTAAAAATTAATGCTAATCTATGCTCGACATCTAAAACTACATCTATTTGTTGGCTACAGCCCCTAACATCTCTATTAATTTGTGGGTATATATTATTCCTGCTATATGCAGTATATGTCTAGCTTGCAAATTGGCAACAATCGCCGCTATATTCTTGCTGTTAAACACTTCGTTCTCGTTGCCTTTGTTAGTCTGAAACGCGGCTGACTTGCGCAAAAACCTTTGACTGATCCCGATGGCAATCTCGCGGTATGCGGCAATCGTCAATTCCTGTCCTAACCTGATCCGGCTCTCGCGCTTCAATGCCTCTCGCAATCGATCGCTGGTCCATTTGCGTCCCTTCGGGTCAGCGGGCCACATATGGGACGATATCGTGTCTCGCTGCCACACGACGGCCTCTAACAGCTGTTGGAACGGCAACACTAACCACATGTACCATACCACCAATTCACCGACCTCGCGCGGCAAATAATGGTGAATGATCTTGATGTCGCCGCTCACTGCGTAACCCTTGTGATATTGTGTTGCGAACACGACTATACCGTCCTTGATAAATATGTTCTAGTGCTCCCCCTTTATAGTGTTGCTGTGCTATATGCTCGCAATTTTAGGCCCTCTGCTAGGTTGTCCGCCTATTAAATATGTTAATACAATTAACTTCTTGCAGAATGCTACGACACAGTTCATATATCGCTCCACTTCCTGTCGATCAACGCCGCTCTGCGACACGGGCTTGATAAATTAGTCTCGCAACCACGGGTTCTGCACGATGCGATCTAACAACTACTCCTATCTATCAACGGGTAAACGCGTCCGCTTGTCTTGTAAAAAAATTCTAACTAGGTTGCTTGTTCGTCAGATCGTCTCGCAACTGCTCCCACAGGATGCTAGGCACGGGTTCAGGGCAACGGTCTCCAAACAACAATTCGTCAGTCAATAACTATCGTGCTTCTGCCGCTAATCCGTGCACTATACTGCGGAACTGCGCCATGTTGAACTAGATATCTTTGTACAACAACTCATCGCGTCCAGCCCACTCAACATAACCCTAGGCGGTGGTGTTGTAATGAACCTTCAACCCGTATGTCCGCAAATCCAACATCTATTGCATCAGTCCGTAACTACCTCGCACTATAAATTAGTCTATTATATCTTGTACGAACTGCAAACATCCTTTCTAGGGGGTTCTTGTGTTGTTGCTGTCGCTGCCGCTATTGCTACCATCATCGCTGCCGCTGTTGCTGCCGTATCCCTCGTTGTTGGGCGGCGATATCTCTAATGCCTTCTGCACTACCATGAAACGGGCTACCTTAATCACAGCCGACAAAATTTGCGGATACTAATTAGGCCCTTTCTATCCACCCTCGCGTACGCCCAACACTGCTAATGCACACACTAATGGGTTATCGTACTCTTAGTGGGTAACAGACTGGTCTAACAACGTGATGCAAAACTGCAAACACGCCTGCTAGATAGGGGACAATATAGGGTTTTCTTCTATTTCTTCTATTTCTTCTTCTCCCTCTCTTTCTTCCTTGTCTTATTCTTGTTCTTGTTCTTGTTCTTCCCCGTCTACTTCTATTCTGTCGATTCCTTCCTCCTCCTTATCCTCCCTACTAGCTGCCCGCACGAATGCATCCCACACCTGTTTCTGCTTGCGCGTGAAATAGTACTTTGGGCTCTCCTATATGTGCTCCTACTGGGTGCGTGCGAAGAACATCAACATCTGCTGCCACAGCTAGACATGCTTAATAATCAACGCCTTGTCTATGTATAGTTGCAATAGCTAGAACAATATCTAATGCTTCTCTATGCGAATAGCCTCTAACCGCACAAACACGCTAATGCGGTGGATAACTAACTTCTAGCTGTGTCGTGCCAATCTATCCATGGCTGCCCACATCGCTGCCTCCGCGGGTTCGGGCGGGTCGCTATTGGCCACGGGCTGCTTAATGCACGCTAACAAATCGGGCCTCTAAAATCCCTTTAAATATGGCATCTACTGGGTTCGCTCCAACCACAGGTTAACCTTGTCTTGCTTACTGTCCTGAATTGTGTTGCGGGCAGTGTCCTGCACGCGCGCCTATGCTTCCTTTATCTCCTAGCGCAATCGCTGCTATGCTGTCTCTTCGTTAGCGGGCACCGTATCGGCCTCGTTCGACACCTCGAAATACTGCGAACTAGGGCCCTGTACTAACAATTGCTGGCAATGAACGGTCTTGCACGCCTGTTCGATGCGTTGTTGGATTTTCTTCTCTGCTGCTGGGCTTGGACGTCCCTTTTTCCGCCCTGCGGACCAACTATAGACGATTCGCTGGTGCTTCTGTACCAACTTACTGCTCCTAAATACCTGTTGGCACTTTCCTAGTTCTAATTGACACAACAATCCATCTGTAAACACGGGCAACTTAGGAATAGGGCGAATCACCGTATCGGGCACCTTGACTTCGCTGGCATACTGTGCTAACCCACCCCAACCATCCACTTCTTCCGCAACGAACTGGGCATCCTTGCACAATAACTTGTGCGCCTTCGTCAAATAGCGTGCGATATAGGTGGGCAACACGCTGTGGCGGCACTCCTTACACACAGCTAACTAATGCTCCTGCAAATGATTAAAATACGCGGCTATAGTAACAATACACCTCAACACGCGCCGTCTACAGCTCCTTCTTAAACTAACCCCTTTCTCTTTAGATTACGTTGTTGCGTTCTCTATTCCGCGACTTCTTGCGTTCTCTGTTCCAACCTATCCTATCTATACTGAATAGGGGAAACCACGGTGTGACCCAGATGTGATCCCTGGGCCCCGATGCAGCGGATAACATTCCGCGTAACACCACGGGCTCCTAACAAAACGCGATGAAACAAATAGGGATTTCGCGTGCGCGCAACATGTTATTATATTTATTAAATAGTCGCGCAAAACGGGTTGTGGGCTGCCGTGTATATAGTGGTCGGACTCTAGTCCCCTAATGGTACTCAACCCAACTACCACCCTCCACCTCACCACTACCACGCCTGCCTTATGTCCTTCTCCTCTATTCTTCTTAAAGCCTTAAAGAATCCTATAAGTAGTGCGCGTAGTTTTCCCGCCTCTTATAATAGTCGCGTTTAACGCTACTAGGCCTTATCTAAAGCCTATAAGCGACTCCTGTTTGGTCAAGGCTTACGACCAAGCTAAAGCACGCCTAAGTTCAGCGCAGGCTGGCTAATCCTAGAGGACAGTTGTGTTGACTATAAACCTATGTTAATTGCGCTGTTAATAATAGCGGGCGTTGCGTTAATTCGAGACACGCTGCTAGTTAACGCAGTAGAGCCTAAAGTCTAGGAGGTATTAGTCTCTGCCATCGTGTCCCTTTCCTAAGGTATTAATATAGAACCGCCTTCTGCGCAATAGAGCTATTAAGAAACTCCGCGCAGATTGCTATCCCCTTCCTCTGCTACCTTGTCTCCTAAACGCCGGCGACTAGACTCTACAACTAGATCCCCATCTCCTGCCCTAGTGCTAGATGCAGAACCTGCGCTCGCGAAGCTAGCCAAGTATGTTTCTAAGCTCTCTAATAACAATTGTTGTGCAGAATAGGAATGGGAGAAGAAGCAACGCAAGGAAGCCTAGCGGCGAAAACACCGCAGCGGACTCCTCGAGCTGGTAGAGTTAGCTAGGGCAGAAGAGAAATTCGCGTACGACGCCATCAAGGTAGAGGACCATGCCCCAATCGCATGGGTGATCAAGCAGCCTGCTAGAAAAGACAGCGACTTCTACCACGAGATCACATCGCCCTACTACACCGCTTTGGACATGCTGACCAAGGCTTGTGCGGTAGGCAATCTATCAACCTGGCAGAACGTTACTGTCTTCCTGCAGACCTGGCGGGACCGTGGGACGCCTGTTCCTGAACACACTTCGGCCGTCACTAGCACCGCTATATCAACGCAGGTTACCGTGGCGCCGCCGCGCGGTTTGGATCGCGCCTTTTAGCATGCCTGGCACGTAAGCCGGGTCTGCGAGCTGCGTGTTAAAGTCGTGGCTATTGAGTATCGCTGGGCTATAGCATTCCTTGGTTGTGCCTACGCGAAGAAGGCATCTTAGTTAGGGATTGATAAGACGGGCTTTGGACACGCCAAAACCTAGGCTATTGACACGCTGCGTAAGCTCGTCGACCCAGCAGGCGCACCTAAGGGAAGGAGGGCGTTCTGGAGACGGCTAAACATAGCCAGTCGCTAGTATCAGCTCGCGGAAACGCTAGGCTGGGGCAGCCTCTGCCTGATGCCTGAAAATGTTACAAACATATGGGTGAGGAACTGCGCGACCGACGCGTGGCCACTCTGGCTGCAGCTGATCTAGCGTGTGAATCCCGACGCCTGCGCTGCGAGCAAAGCCCTGGATGCGTGGATTGGGAAGGACGGTTTGAATAGCGGTGCCATCCAGGGCCAGGAGAAGCTCTATATTGAGCAGAATGGCGCCGCTCGCGAGATCGAGGAGGTGGTCGATAGCGACGACGAGGAGAGTAGCGACGAAGAGCCTACGCAGTCGAGGAGTTCCTCGCGACGCCTACGACAGCTGACCCTACTCGAGTTAATAAGGCCGCAGTAGGCTGTTTAGTTCTAGAATAATTAGCATATATAGCATAAATAGGAGTTGTTTATTAGAAATTGCACTAAGCCCTTGCTTCTTTTTAACATATGTTCTGTGCCATGTCTATACGCAATTGCACCTAGGGCTAGGTGTAATAGTTGGGCGTTCACGGCGCGTCCAACTCACCTTATCAACCCTAACGCGTAACCCTAACTATATTAACCCTATTGATTGATATTATGCAAATTATATAGAAGGTGCAACTCGGTCTCTTCTTTTATATACTCGAATTTTAGGAGAATTAATACGCGGGATCCTTAATGGTCTAACCCTTAAAGTTGCCAAATAGTCCTTCTTTTTACAGGGGTAGATGCTATAAAATACCCGCACCCTGTACAGTTCAGAATATAGGGTTAAATGGTATTAGGGTTTGTACCATTTAGAGCCCTGGGTTAGCTTTTCTCTTTTTTTTTCTATTCTGATTTAATATTCTCTTTCTATTTTCTTTTTTACTTTTCTTCTTTTTTTTCTTTTTTTTATATACTCTCTTTTATACTTTACCTAAATATCTATTTTTTTCTTTTTATAATTATACTTCTTATTATAACTTTTTTTATTTTATATTTTACTATATATAATGTAAGACTGCCGCATGGCTGTATAGTCGGTCCTTAGTCACATGACCTCGGCCGGAATAACCTTATGCCTAGCCTCATCCATACACCTTCAGGGGCCTCGGTCCTCCATAGTAATAGAGATACCTCTTTTCTAGTGGTCAACCTATATCACTATAAATTACTGTGATCTCCACTATCTTATATATAGTTCTATTTTACTCTACTTTCTAATATTAATTTTTTATTCTTTTTACTCTAATTATTTTTTTTGTTTTTTTACTTGTATTCCTTTAAAACCCTAACTTTGTTTTTACTTCTTATTTTATACTACTCTTTACCCTTTTTTTAATTTTTTTCTTCTAATTACACTCTTTTATTTAACTTATATATTTATACTCTTTTTCTTTTTTTTCTCTTCTCTTTTTCTCTTCTTTTTCTTTTTTCTTTCTTTTTTTTTAATCTTACTCTATTATTTTCTTTTCTTTTATTTACCTACTTTTTTTCACTCTACTAAAATATCAATTTTTATTATTTTATACTTACCCTATAATTTAACCTTTTTTTTATTCTTTTCTTATTTTATATTATACTATATACGCTTGTATTTTTTTTACTCTTTATTATTTTTTTTCTTTAATTTTTTTTTCTTATTTTCGAATACTCTCTCTTATTATAATCTTTTCTATTTTCTATTTAACTCTAATTTTAATAAAATCTTTCTACTTTTTATACTTTTATTTTATTTTATTTAAATCTCTTTTACCTTTTTTTGTATATTTTTTTATCTTCTCTTTTTATATTATATCCTTTTCTCTTTCTTTATTTTCTTTTCTTTCTAAACTCTAAACTTTTCTTCTAACTCTTTACTTACTTTTAACTAATATTATTTTCTTATAAACATTAATTATCTTTTTACTTAAAAACTCCACCTCTCTTTATATCTAAAAATCCTAATCCTCTCTCTATATTAAAATTCTAACTCTCTCTATACTAAAAAACGCTAATACTCTCTATACTTAAAAACTCTAACCCTTTCTTATTTATTTTATATATAATTTTTCACCTTTTTCTTTACTATTTATTCTATTATATTCTTATCTTAATAAATTTCTTACTCGATTCTACGTTACTTTATTTTCTATTATATTACCTATTTTCTCTTGCTTTTTTTTATTTTACTTTTTTATCTTTTACTGTTTTATCTTTTATATTACTTAATAAATCTCTATAACTCTCTATTCTCTTACTCTATCCTTCTCGATTCTATTATTCTATCCTACTACGCTATTCTGCCGTATATTCTATACTATACTATTAATCTATTTTTTTTACCTTCTATACGCGACCTTTATAAAAATACTTATTATAAAAAAATATTATCTTGTAACCCTATATTATTCTTTTACTACGCTGATTAATACTAATCTCTTAAACATTATTATCTTCTCTACTCTACTACTAATCGCGTTATCCTACAAAACTCTCCAGCTAAATAATTACTTTCTACTGTTTCTAACACTTGCTTCTTCCCTAAAAACTCAACTAACGTCTGCCCTACTCCCGAATTGTCAATTCCAAATCCCTCTAACCGCGCCCTCCACCGCTCTCCTACCCCGGTATACCCTAACGCCACGCCTATTAACCCGCCTACCAACACCCCTCTGTACTGACAATTCCCGTCTTTTGCTCTCTGATACCGCCCGTAACTATTCCTCTCCCACCGGTTACATATCTCCTGCGGCACCCCGCACCAAAAACACCCTGAATAACTCTTAAACTTAATCTGCTCCTCGATTGTCTTAATCGCTTCTTTTGTACTTTGGCTCTCCTGTCGCTAACACCGCCGTACATTGTGCTCGCTCTGCCCATCCCCCGCCGCCTCGCATATCCCGCATCGATTCGCCCACCATGCTAACTGCCTACGCAACCACTCTACGTCCGCAAACTCCTGTTGCCGCTGCTATATCAACGTCTGCCGCGGGCCTTGTCGCTCCTGCTCCTGCTGCTAGAACGCTCGCTGCGCCTCCTCGCCTCTCGTCTTAACTACCACATCTATCTTGTTGTCATTGCTGCTGTCTTCGCTGCTGTCTTCTTCTATCTTGTTGTCTGCTTCTCTGCACACGTTATATCTCTCCTCCCCTTCTTTATATCCCTCTTAGCCCTCTCGCCTGTCTAAATACGTGTCCAACACTCGCCTTTAGCACCTTATTGTTAACTCTTCCCCTTCTATATACAACCGAACTAATTGCTGTTCTGCCTTAGTTAGCTTGTCATCACACGCTCGTTCATCCCCTTCCTGCCCTATAATGATAGCCTCGCTCCGCAATCTATCTCGCCCTGCCCTGCCGCTCTCTTATGCGTAATCCAACATCGTCCGCGGCCAATCTATGTGAATGATGCACTAGATGTTGGGTATATCCACCCCCATCCCTAATGCGCTCGTCGCTACAATTACCTGCTGTTTGCCGGCCATGAAATCTGTCAACATGCTTGCTTTGCCTACCGCGTCGTGATAATACGCGTTGCATGCCAACTGCTCTGCCAACTTCTTAACCTTCGGCACGGAATTGCCGTATATCACCACCTTGCCAGTTCAGTACTGTCTCAACTTCCGCCGCGCCATCTTTACTACAACGGCCTCTATATCCTCTTTCTTTAACGCCTTGTCTACCTTAACTACCTAATATGCCACGTTCGTCTGTGTTGTCCTTGCTCAGAACATCTTAACCTAATCCCGCTCGAAATGCATCCGTCGAAACAACTCGCCCTCATCGCTTAGCGGCAACGTCGCCGTTAACAACACCATCTGCGTTTCGGCGGCTACTAACTTGCCCAACTGCTGCATCTGCTTGCGGAACGTGTACCGCCGGTTCAACACGATATGACACTCGTCAATCACGATCCGGTCCAACTGCCGCGTCGCCCGCAACCGGTTCAAAAACGTCGCAAACTCCTCTCCCACCGCCGACTCAGGCGTTACCAACACCACCGCGGCTGCGTCGGGCGGACGGCGTCCCTCCCACGCTGCACACGATATCCCCAACAACTTGCACCGCCGCATTATGTCTCCCCGCAACGCAATCAATAGAATCACGACAACAGTGGTCCCGCCTTGCTCTGCCCACGCCAGCAACATGAACAACAAACTCTTCCCACCACCTGTTAGCATCACAGCTACAACGGGGCTCTTACCTGCGATAATAGCGTCAATAGCTTCTTTCTGCACGCTACGGAACTCTGCTGTCCTACTTATTATCTGCTTTAACTGCGCTGTCGTGTCTATCTTCCTTAATCGCCCCTATTAATTAATTCTCGCCTTGTCTACTTCGCTCTTAAACAGCGCTCTCTTCCGCTTCTTGCTTGTTGTCTCCTCCACGTTAGCTTAGAACCCTAAAAATCAATGCCAATCCGTGCTTAACGTCCGGAACTGCTGTTGCTTATCTACTACAGCCCTAGCTTGCTCTATAATCTCTTGTGCGTATATTAATCCTGCAACGTGCGCGCTATGTCCTGCCTGCTCGTTGGCAATCGACGCGCCTATATTCTCTTTATCCCACTCCTCCTTCTCGTCTCCCTCTTTTATCTAAAATGCTGCGGATCCACGTAAAAATCGCCAGCTTATGCTAATGGCAATCTCGCGGTATACGGCAATTGTCAACTCCTGTCCTATCCTAATCCAGCTCTCGCGCTTCAACGCCTCCCACAACCTCTCTATCGTCCACTTGCGTCCGTTGGGGTCCGCCGGCCACATATGTGACGACACGCTCTCCTTTTCCCATACCAACGCCTCTAACCGCTGCTGGAACGGCAACACCAACCACATATACAACACCACCAACTCGCCTACCTCGCGCGGCAAATATCGGTGAATAATCTTGATGTCGCCGCTGACGTTGTATCCCTTGTGGTAACGCGTCACAAACACCACCATGCCGTCCTTGATGAATATATTGCGGTGCCCCCCTTTCACGGTATTGCTGTGCCGGACGCTTAATATTTCTGGTCCTCTTGCTGGCTGTCCGCCTGCGATGTGCATCAACACAGCCAACTTCTCCTGGAACTCGACGATGCGCCCTATATACCGCTTGACGGCCTCTTGGTCTACCCCTAAACGCGTTCCTGGCTTTATAAACCTGTCCTGGATGCTGGCGTCTCTCCCTACCCGCTTAAACAACCACCTCTCTCCATCTACGGGCATGCGGGTGCGATGGTCCTTCAAAAAATTCCACCCGGGCCGCTCGTCGGTCGGGTTGTCTCGCATGCTCTCCCACGGGACGCTGGGTATGGGATCGGCGGCCTTGCTGGTGCCGAACATCAACTCCTCCACCAACAACCGCCAGCTTTCGGTCGCCAACCCGTGCACTATGCCGCGGAACTGGGCCATGTTGAACTGCAACCCCTTGTACAACAACTGGTCCCCGCCCGTCCACTCAACATGGCCGCGCGACGTTGTGTTGTAATGGATCTTTAACCCGTACGTCCGCAAATCTAATATCCACTGCATGGGTCCGTGGCTGCCTCGCACTATGAACTTATCCATTATCTCCTGCACAAACTGCAAACACCCCTTGGGCCGGCGCGGGCGCGGGCGGCTGCTGTCGCTCTCGTACGCGCTGTCGTCGTCGAACTCGTCCTCGTTCTCGTCCAACGGCTTGGATAACTCCAACGCCTGTTGCACGACCATAAAACGGGCCACTTTAATAACTGCTGACAATATCGGCGGATACTGCTCGGGGCCCTTCCACCCGTCCTCCTTAACGCCCAACACCGCCAACGCACACACTAACAGGCTGTCGTACTCCTTGCGCGTAATGGACTGGTTCAACAACGCGATGCAAAACTCCAAACACGCCTTCTGGATTTTCGACAACTTCTCGGGCTTGCTGCGCTCCGCACCTTCTGCCTGACGCTGCTCCTCCCTAGCGTCTCCCTCCTCCTTATCTACGTCCTCTGTCAACTCCTCGATTATCTCCTCGTCCCTATCCCCTGTCTCTTCTTCCACTTCTTCTTCTTCTTCTTCTTCTTCTTCTTCTTCTTCTTCTTCTTCTGCCGCCTCCTCCTCTACTTGCCTCTCTGCCTGTTAGACCAACGCCTCCTATGCCTCCTGCTGCCGGCGCGTGAACTGATATCGGGGGCTCTTCTACGTATGCTCCTTCTGCGTGCGTGCAAAAAACATTAACATCTGCTGCTATGGCCGCGCGTGCTTGACAATAGCCTCCTTGTCTATGTACGGCTGCAACGGCTGGAACCGCGTCTGGTGCTTCTCTGTCTGGATCGCCTCTAATCGCACAAACACGCCAATGCGGTGGATAACGGACGCCTGGCTGAACCGCGCTAACCCATCTATAGCCGCCTAAATTGCTGCTTCTACTGGCTCTGCCTCCTTGTCTTTCCTAGGATTGGTATTGGCAACGGGCTCTTCGACGCACGCTAACAAATTGGGCCTCTCTATGCCTACTAAATACGGCAGCCATTGCGTCTGCTCTAACCACGGGTTTACCTTGTCTCTTTCGCCGTCTTGGATGGTGTTCTGCGCCCGCCTCTTGATATTCTCCCACGCCTCGGCTATTTGCTCGCCTACCTGCGCCTATGCTGCGTCACCGTCTACGGGTACGGTGTTGGGGCCGCCTTCGCCGGGCTGCCGCACCTCGAAATACTGCGAACCCTGGCCCTGGACGAAAAATTGCTGGCAATGGATAATCTGGGAACTATTGCTGATGCGGTTGCGTATCTTCTTCGCCTCTAATTGACTTGGACGGCCACCTTTGTCCGTCGGCAACTAATCATGGGCGTCTCTCCAATGGTTCTTCATCACGCGCTCGCTTCGGAATATCTGACGGCAATGCTTTGGCTCAATCCGACACATTAACCCATCTGTATACACCAGTAACTGCTATATAGGCTTAATAATCTGGCTAGGCACCTCTAATTCGCTAGCATACTCGATTAACCCGGCCTAGCTGCGGACCTCGTCTACTATTAATTTAGCCTACTTGCGTCTAACAGGGTGGGCACGCTGCAAATAGCTTGCTACCTAACTAGGCAACACCGCGTGCCTACACTCTTAATATATAGCTAACAAATACTTAGCTAAATGCTTAAAACAATTGTCTGCAACGGGTTTCTTTGCTATGCTAGCGGCGATGGAATGGCTTGTGGCGGACTAGTGCTAACAACGGGTAACAACAACGGGTATAATAACGGGTTACAGGTGCGCGCGGATAGGAAACGGCTATATATATATAATATATTAATTCTACAGCCTTATTTACTACGCATACTATATATAGCCCTAGCCTCCTCTATCCCACTGTGCGACTAAACGCGTATTTGGGTTTCGTGGTTGCAACTCATCATCTCGGAACGTCCTCTGACCCTAGACGGTTGACGTTCGCTGCATCCTCGCGGCCTCACTAGCTTAACCCTAACCACGAACACTAAACCCTAATATCCTTAACCACACGCGTCCTATACGCGAAAATAAGTTGTATAATACAACCTGCTACGCTAAATAATATACTTAAATTTCAGCTCTATTAGCCTATAGGAACCTAACAATACTAACCCCTTAAAGTTAACAACATAGAGCCTATGTACCTGTATCTACGCAGAGGAACAAATATTTCATCACTAACAAATCTGAAACAAAAACGACATGGAGGGCTGGATGTCGTTAACGCCCTGGGATAGAATATCTTAACCTGATCCCGCTCGAAATGCATCTGTCAAAACAACTTGCCCTCCTCGCTTAGCGGCAATGTCGCTGTTAACAACACTATCTGCGTTTTGGCGGCTACTAACTGGCCTCACTGCTGCATCTGCTTGCGGAACGTGTACCGCTAGTTTAACACAATATAACACTCGTTAATTACGATCTAGTCTAACTGCTGCGTCGCCTGCAACCGGTTCAAAAACGTCGCAAACTCCTCTCCCACCGCCAACTTAGGCGTTACTAACACCACCGCAGCTGCGTTAGGCAGACAGCGTCCCTCCCACTCTGCACACAATATCCCTAACAACTTGCACCACCACATTATGTCTCCCCGCAACACAATTAATAGAATTACGACAATAGTAGTCCCACCCTACTCTACCCACGCTAGCAATATAAATAACAAACTCTTCTCACCGCCTGTCAGCATCACAGCTATAACAGGGCTCTTGCCTGCAATAATAGCGTTAATAGCTTCTTTCTGCACGCTATAGAACTCCGCTGTCTTGCTTATTATCCGCTTTAACTGCGCTCTCGTGTCCATCTTCCTTAATCGCCCCTATTAATTAATTCTCGCCTCGTCTACTTCGCTCTTAAACAGCGCTCTCTTCCGCTTCTTGCTTGTTGTCTCCTCCACGTTAGCTTAGAACCCTAAAAATTGATGCTAATCCGTGCTCGACGTCTAGAACTACTGTTGCTTATCTGCCACTGCCCTAGCTTGCTCTATAATCCCTTGCGCGTATATTAATCCTGCAACGTGCGCGGTATGTCCTGCCTACTTGTTAGTAATCAACGCGCCTATATTCTTTTTATCCTACTCCTTATTCTTATCTCCCTCTTTTGTCTAAAATACTGCAAATCTATATAAAAATCGCTGGCTTATGCTAATAGCAATCTTGCGGTACGCAGCAATTGATAACGCCTGTCCTATCCTAATCTAGCTCTCGCACTTTAACGCCTCCTGCAACCTCTCTGTTGTCCACTTGCGTTCGTTAGGGTCCGCCAGCCACATGTGTGACAACACGCTCTCCTTTTCCTATACTAATACCTCTAACTACTGCTAGAACGGCAACACTAACTATATATACAACACCACTAACTCGCCTACCTCGCGCGGCAAATATTAATAGATAATCTTAATGTTGCTGCTAACGTTATATCCCTTATAGTAACGCGTCACAAACACTATTATGCTATCTTTAATAAATATATTACAGTGCCCCCCTTTTATAGTATTGCTATGCTAGATGCTTACTATTTCTAGTCCTCTTACTAGCTGTCCGCCTGTAATGTGCATTAACACAGCTAACTTCTCTGAGAACTTAATAATACGCCCTATATACTACTTAATAGCCTCTTAGTCTACCTCTAAACGCGTTTCTAGCTTTATAAACCTGTCCTAGATGCTGGCATCTCTTCCTACCTGCTTAAACAACTACCTCTCTCTATCTACAGGCATGCGTGTGCAATAGTCCTTTAAAAAATTCTATCTAGGCCGCTTGTTAGTTAGGTTGTCTCGCATACTCTCCTATAGGACGCTGGGTATAGGATTGGCGGCCTTGCTGGTGCTGAACATTAACTCCTCCACTAACAACCGCCAGCTTTTGGTTGCTAACCCATGTACTATGCCGCGGAACTAGGCTATGTTGAACTGCAACCCCTTGTACAACAACTCGTCCCCGCCCGTCCACTCAACATAGCCGCGCGACGTGGTATAGTAATGGATCTTCAACTCGTACGTCCGCAAATCCAACGTCCACTGCATAGGTCCGTGGCTGCCTCGCACTATAAACTTGTCCATTATCTCCTGCACAAACTGCAAACACCCCTTAGGCCGGCGCGGGCGTGGGCGGCTGCTGTCGCTCTCGTACGCGCTGTCGTCGTCGAACTCGTCCTCGTTCTCGTCCAACGGCTCGGATAACTCTAACGCCTGTTGCACGACCATAAAACGGGCCACTTTAATAACTGCTGACAATATTGGCGGATACTGCTTAGGGCCCTTCTACCTGTCCTCCTTAACGCCTAACACCGCCAACGCACACACTAACAGGCTATTGTACTCCTTAAGCGTAATAGACTAGTTTAACAACGTAATATAAAACTCTAAACACGCTTTTTAGAGTTTTAACAACTTCTTAGGCTTGCTAGACTTAGCACCTTCTACCTAACTCTACTCCTCTTTGTCTTCTCCCTCCTCTATCGCCTTATCTGCGTCCTCTGTCTCCTCCTCTATTATCTCCTTATCTATATCTTCCGTCTCTTCCTCCGCATCTTCTTTGTCTACCTCCTCCCCCTTTACCCCCCTTTCTACCTGTTAGACTAACGCCTCCTATGCCTTCTGCTGTTGGCGCGTGAACTAGTACTTTAGGCTCTTCTATGTATGCTCCTTCTGCGTGCGTGCAAAAAACATTAACATCTGCTACTATAGCTGCGTATGCTTAATAATAGTATCCTTGTCTATATATAGCTATAATAGCTAGAACCGCGTCTAGTGCTTCTCTATTTAAATAGCCTCTAACGGCACAAATATACTAATTTAGTTGATTATAGACGCTTAGCTAAACTACGCTAACCTATCTATAGCTGCCTAAATCGCTGCTTCTACCAGCTCTGCCGCCTTATCTTTCCTAGGGTTGGCGTTAGCAACAGGCTTTTTAACGTATACTAACAAGTTAGGCCTCTTTATGCCTACTAAATATAGTAGCTACTATATCTACTCTAGCTATAGGTTTACTTTGTCCCTCTCGCTATCTTAGATAGTGTTCTACGCCCGCTTCTTAATATTCTCTTACGTCTTAGCTATCTCTTCTCCTACTCGCGCCTATGCGGCCTTGCTATTAATAGAAGTAGGTTCTAGGCCGCTTACTAGACCTTTATTAGGTGCGTGCACTTAGAAATACTGCGAACTATAGTAACTACTAAACAATCGCTAGTAATATACACGCGTGTATCCCTATTCTATTTGCGCTTATAATCCCTTCTCCTTAATCTAACTTAGTCGCCCGCGCTTCTTTCCTGCTAACTATTCTTAGTAGTCTTTATACTACTATTTCTTTATGCTCTTAATACTTTATAATACCTGCTAACACTATTTTAGATTTAACTAGCATAATAACCTATTTGTATATATAGGCAACTAGAGATACGGCGCTACAATCTAGCTTAGCGGCACGAACTTACTAGGGTACTATATAATGCCTGCCTAGCTATAGACCTATAATTCTATCTTGCTAGCGTCTTTGCGTTTAATCTTGTACTACTTCTATAAATAGCCCTTAATCTAATCTAGCTATACTACGTACTAGCACTCCTTATATATAGCTACCTAGTACTCTACTTGTCAGATATGCAGCTGTTAGTGTCAGATATGCAGCTATCAGATAGAACAAGCGCGTTGAGGTTGGATCTGTTGTCAGATTTAATGGTTGAATGCGATGATGTCTCTTTGTCTTTTTTGTCCACCGTGTTCAGCTGGTTCTGACTCCTTCGCTAGTGTGCCAAGCCAGATGGTCCCTGCTTAATTGCACAGATCCAACCTCAACGCGCTTGTTCTATCTAACAGCTGCATATCTGACATCTGTACAATTGAGCAGGGACCACCGTGCTTGGCGCACTACTGTGTCCGTGCACTCAACGCCCGGATTCAGTCAACGCCCCGCTGAACACCATAGCAGCTTAACTAAAATAAGGCTGCAGAGCCACACAAAATCGCTATTATTACGAGATTTTGTAGTAGAGTACTATTTTGATGCTTGCGATTCACCTGTGCTACTTATATTTACTTGGAAGCTTAACGTTGCGGCCGTGCCGCGTGGTCTTGGGTGGAGCTGCTGATGCGGCACCTGAAGCCTCCTGAGTAGTTATAGTATTAACTACGCGTTTCTGACGCTTGTTGCTCTGTATAGATGGCTGCGAGGCCTTTCTCTTACCCTTTTGGGTAGATTGTAGAGCTTTTGCATCGTCGCGAGCTTCTCTCTGGCGAGCACGCTCTGCTGCCTTCTCAGCCTTCTCCTTCTCCTTGGCTACCTTGGCTGCCTCCCTCGCCACGCTTCTCCTCTGCAATTTTCTCCTTGCATAGCTTAGCTGCCTTCTTCAACTCAGCCTTCTCAGCTTTTTGAAGCTTCTGCTCCTTCTCCTCTTGCTCCTTCACAGACTGACGTACGCGAGCCTCCCTAACCTTCCTTGGTGACCAGAAAACCGCCCCCCATAGTACTCTTGACGTTGTTGCAGATCTAGAGGTTTTCCCTTCTTCTTGTGCTTCTTTTTCGTAGTAAGAGCCTCTCTTAACCCAGCAATCTTATGGTGAAGTAACTCATTTTGAACTGAGATGTGGTGGAGTGAGCGGCTAAGCTTCTGCGCGTCCTTACTACTCTGATCTTCTACTGCGGATCGTACAAGGCGGTCTAGTTTACGCCAGTTAGATCCGCTGAGTACTGACGTAGAGCTCTCTCGCGATTCCTGCTCATCTAGGGTAGTGTTGGTGAACCTTTTGAGTATAACCTCTGGGTTGAATGGTGATATGCCTGTTGCTTCAAAAGACTTAAGTATCGTCTCCTCCTTAAAAGAGCTCGTCCAGGCCTCCCAGAATAGAGGGAAGAGTCCCCTTTCTTAATAGGGAGGAGTCCCTGGCTCTGGTGGAGGTGATCTGATAGCTCCTTTGAGTACGCAGTTGATAGAGGCTTAAATAGAACCACATCAAGTGGCTGAAGCGTGTGGGTTGAATGAGGGGGGAAGATAGCTAGGAGTATCCTGTTACGGTCGCAATAGTCGATAAAATCCATAGTAACGTGAGATCCATAGCCATCAAGGATAAGTAACCAGTAAGACCGTCGAGCTTTTGCCTTAGTGTAGCGATCAAACACCTGTTCAAGCCAGGCAAGGCCAATATCGTTGTTTGTCCAGCCTAAAGGCGACGAGGAAATGTGTACTAAGTGCTCTCCTGCCTTGATATCCTCTACCCAGCTTAATTGTATAGCCTTGTTGGTAGCCTAATAGATGAGGCTTGGCGGCAAGGCTGGTCCATCAGCGCAAACACACGCTAGGAGGGTAATCCATTCACAAGAGCCATCTTGGAGAGATGCTATAACCTCCTTATTCTCCCACATTCGTCTGCTGAACACTCGTTTTGATCGGCTAGTGATACCAATTAAGAAGCATTTTTCATCCATATTATACGTGTGACGAGGCTCGATGTCATATTCCTTGATTTTGGCACCCAGGAGATCAAAATACAGGCTGTATTTATCCCCTGAGTCGGCTTGGTGGCGATTGCTGTCCATACCAGCTGCCCATCGAGAGATCAGATGGATGTTGTGTCGGTTGATGAAGCGAGTAACCCAGCTCTCGCTCACTGGCTCCTTGGCTATTGTTGACGCGAAATTTCGTATCATCTCTCTTGTGGGTGGCAAGTGACGCGCTGTAAGCCCTTCAATGTATTGTACAAGCTCCTGCTCTTGTTGGGGACTGAGTTTCCGTCGGTTAAACCCCGCAGTTGCACGCGTCGTTTGAATCGCTTGGTGCCTTCGCGACAGCGTACTTCGATCAACGCCATGCTTGCTAGCGATCTTAGTATAAGAGAAAGATTCTTCTGACCTTAGCGATTCTATTTCTTTAATTGCAGCCTCAATTGAGCTCATATTGGTGGCGTTATGGCGTGTTGAAATTTGGGGTGGTTTGCGTTCAGCGGGGCGTTGACTGAATCCGGGCGTTGAGTGCACGGACACAGTACGCTGCGCGGGCCATATAATTGTTGAAATGTGCCAAAGATGAGGTGTAGAATCGATTGGGTTACCGACTCTAAGGAGCTGGCTAGTGATATATATACATGGCTGGTAATCACGTGCCTATATGGCACTAGGCTGGATTCTAACAATAATCAACCTTGTCGTCAAGGCCCTGATATATAGCAACGGTGTCAGCAAGTTTGAAGAAGAGTTAGCTCAGGCCGCTCCCCAGGATCAATTTCAACTGTACAGAAAGCATAAAATCGTCAGGAAGCTCCACAACTTTGTGAATGCTGTCCTTGCGTCCCACAAACGCCGCGAGCTGTTCACGACTATACAAACTGCGCTGGGCGACAAGGACCCCCTCTAGCGATTCGGCAGTCTCCATTTAATACAGGACGGCGGGATTAGGTGGCACTCCGTGTATCGCATGCTCTTACGCTGTCATAAGCTTCAAGACCCGATCTCCAGGTTCACGCGTCAGTGGAGAGCTCTGTCGGGCGCTGACGACGTCGCCGCCGATAAGGACGGCGATGAGGAGGACAAGGAGGAGCTGGACTACAACCCATTAGCCGACGCCCTCTCAGACAATGAGTGGGATGACATTAAAGAGCTCGCCGACTTCCTTGAGCCCTTCTATCAGATAACTTTAAGACTTAAGGGCAACGTCAGCACCTCTGGGTACAGGAGTCTCTGGCAGACGCTCGTCAACTTGCAACACCTCTAGCGGAGACTCCACAAAGTCAAAGACGCCGTCGCCTACAAGCCTAACAACTCCTACATCAAAAACGCCACCAGGTTTGCAATACAGAAGCTTACGTCGTATTTTATCAAGCTCGTGATGGATCAGCCATCCTCACCGTACTGCGTCGCGACTGCCCTTAACCCGCAGCTTCGGCTACTCTGGTTTCAAGGGCAGTGGTCAGCCTACCCAGCTTGGTACAAGGAAGCTGAGAGATCCCTAAAAGACGTCTTTCAACGGTATGTTGATGCGGAGGAGGAGGAGGTAATTGAGCTTGACGCCTCCGCCCTCCGTCGTCGCAAAACGCCGGGTGGCAAATATCACGACGAGGAGTTCGAGGAGACTATGGCTGTCAACCTCCACTTACAGACCAACTCCCGGGCTCACAAGAAAGCCCGGACGTTAAACGAGCTGACGACGTATTTTGACAATATACGCGGAGACCTCCTTGTTGCTCAGGACGAGGACCCGATTTACGGAGACCCCATGACTTGGTGGCATTACGTGGGCAAGAAACAGTACCCCATTTTGTACAAAGTCGCCCTTAATTATTTATCTATACCTGCCACCTCTTGTGAGTGTGAGAGGTGCTTCAGCAAAGCACGGAGGACTATATCAACGGATAGAAACCTCCTTTCTCCAGCTACAATAGAGGCCTTGCAACTCCAACGTAATTGGATTCAAAACAAGGCTATTAGGAGTGAGCTGAACGAGCTTACAGCTCACATCTCCGCCAGAGGGATATTTGAGGATATGGACGACGATTTGAGGTGTACGACTCCAGTAACTCCAGTAACTGCACCCTTCAGTTACGGAGCTATTGAGTAGTAAGCAGTTACGGCAGCCCTCAGTTACTGTACTCAACCCACCTCCCATCAGTCGGTCCGTCGGGCGAGACGTACAGTTACGGCTTCAAATATATCCAATAGTTACTAGTAACCGACTATTGGAAACGTTGCGATCAATACAGAAGTAACAAGCTTACATACCCAACTTGCATAGCGAAGAAGAGATGTGAAGCGATGCAGCGTCGAACTGGACAATATTCTTTTTCATTGGCGTCGTTTCCAGTTTCCACCAACGCGCCAAAAGAGCTTTGGACATGGTATATCACTGCAGTTACGGCGGCATCATGAGGGTAAAGTATATATTCGAAGCTTTGACAAAAGCGCAAAGCCCGCTTCCAACGTAAAATATTTACAGAAAAAAAAAATCGAATCGAAAAAGGGACGGCTATCGGTGAGACTTCCTCCTCATCCCTCTATCTCTGCAGAGTAAGCAGAGCCGGCCTATAAGGCAGCACGTTGTAATCCGCCGGCTGCTCCTTCGGATCGCGGCCTTGATAAAACAACTGCAAATTACAGGGATCCACTGTCATCGTCTCATCATTGTTCTCCCTGTAAAGATCCCCATGGGAGATATCGTTCGTCCAAGTAGCGCCACTATTCGCCTTTCCCGCAAAAGGGCTACCCTCACTCGTAGCCTGTGGCGTCCACTCCCCATCCAGCCTCGTAGCAGTGTAAGACCTGAAATACCGACCCTGTCGCCCGATCGACTCAACAAGCATAAGGTACTTCTGTTGTCCCTTGAGGCTGTACACCTGCACGGCTTCGAACAAATTCTCCTTCGTGTCCGACATAACGACCGTATACGAGGTGCCGAAGTTCCCTGGGAAATTGGCTTTGGGCATGGAAGATCGGTAGATTTTGCCGTTGTCGCCGGCGAAAAAGAGATACATGTTGTTTGCGTCGCCGATGACGGTTTGGTCTATGACGCCTGTGTCGGACCCTGTGATCTTTCCTTGGAACAGCGCCTGTGGTGGGCCCCATCCGTTCGCGTTGGACGGATCGTTTGATGTGCGGTAGTTGAATGAATCGGGGCCCCATTGGTACGCAAGAACCCACGTCTTCTTGGGCGCAAAGTAAAACACGGTGGGTGCGACGGCGCTGATGGTCATGCCGTTTTGCGGTGCGCTGGAGAGGTCGGAGAAGTTGTCTACCAGACCGAAAGCCATGGAGCCGTAGTTTCTGCCGTTATGATTGGAGCCGTAGATGAGCTTTTTGCCGTTATAGCTTGTGACGGTGAAGTCTTTGAGGGAGATCCAGCCATTCTTTGGCTGGGTGAGAATGCCGGTTGAGGTCCATTGGTAGGAGGTGGGGAGGTCGCAGGTTTGTCGCGCTGTTGGGGCGGTGGCACTGAGGGTAGCGAGGGCGAGGACGCTCGTTGCGGTGGTGAGGAGATTGGGAACCATGATGTTCAGCGTTTGGTCGGTGTCGGTAGCGAGTGAATGTTTGGTAGTGAGCGTGGATGGGGTTCCAAGTGAGGGGCGCTGAGCGTATATACCCTAATTCTTGGTGGGGATTATACCTATTGCAGTACCCTGTAACAAGGTATGGGCTGCGTCTGGCCGTCGTAATTAGGTAGGACCAGGCACAGTTCTCATCTGGACTCTGTAACACAGACAGAGATTACCGGAAGGACTGATGGATATTTTTCCGACGCGGGGAGTACCCACGCGCCAATGGATGAGATGGTTGTGGATAGGATTTACCTTGAGGCTTGTTTAGCCGTCAAGCATCTGCAAGCTTCGATTCGATGCGTGTATACATATCCTTCGTGCCTCCGCCACAGGGAGAATGTACTACACAAGAGCGCTCGCGCAGAAAGATTCCCAAAATACATACCATGGGCTCAAAGCCTCCCTGGCGCATGATTTGTGCAGCGTAGAGATGCCGCTTTCTGATATTATTCCTCCCGCGTTTTGATGGGCGTTGTTTCATCGAGTGTGGATCGATGGCGCGATGGCGCATTGTTTCATCATATGTTTGAAACACTGGCACGTGGGTCGCATGAACCAGCGCGCCGGAAATACAAAGTTATGCCGATACTGAAGTTTTTCCATCCGTTGGTCATGCTTGCTGGTCGTGCTCGAGGACAGTGCTGTTTGAAATCTTCTGTTGAGGCATAGCTGCGTAGGTGCGGTGAGGTGTGTAGGGCGTGCTTGGAGAAGTTGGGTGCGCTTGATTAGGTGGACGCCCTGCTTATGTAATCGTGGCTGTTTACCTCTTTATGCACCAAGTACTATTCTGCGGAGAATTATGCGCGCCCTAGGATGGCACTTTAGTCCTGCACTTTACGGACTTCTTCTTCGTCGTCGATTGTAAGCAGCCTAGAGCTATGTCACATGACGACATTAGTCTCATGAGTCAGCTCGCCTACTATATACGAGCCTCTGATCACTCCATGTACGATACAAGGGCATATACACATCTGAACACAGATACTTCTACAATATACACTTTCTACACATACTACCCAACTGCTTACATCGATAGTTTGACATATGGGGGTCACCTCTGCAGTGACTTAGTCGTTAGCCCACATCACCACCGCTGGGCACATTCCACTTTTGACACCAACTCTCTCACGTCGCACGTACCTGGCTTCGCGCTGTGGAGGACACATCGCATCGCATCGCAGACCTCCAGCCTAACAAGACAAGCACGCCCGCAAACACGCACGTATTCTCCCCACCACCCAGAGTTGTCAACAATCAAACGAAGTCAAATTTAAAGCTCAAATTTTGCTTGTTTGACGATTTCTTAGTGTTGTAGTCTTATTTGATTGCTTTGACAAGGCTGTAGAGGCGGTTTTGTTTGACTTGTTTGTTTGAATTTGAGCAATTTAAGAAGCCTTAAAAGGCGCTTTCTATAGTGTTATAGGCGGCGGCTCCTCCTAACTTTTTATGCCAAATTCTTCTGCAAGCTTGTTGTTGTCGTACATAGCCGCTGCCTTTGCGCTTGGAGGCTTAAAACCTGCTTGAATCCACTATTGTGTACACACTAAAGCAGCTAATAGCTGGCTGCCCATTTTGCGCCTTTGTGGCTTAAGTATATTGCTAGTGCCTGTAAACACCCGCTCACAATTAGCGCTAGAGGCAGGGATAGTTAACATATCTAGCGCCAATCATAAAAGATTTAGGTACTTCGGTTTCAGTTGTTGCCAATATTATATAGCTGTAAGCCCCTGTTTGTGTTATAGAGCCGTCCACATAGGCTCTTTAAGCCAGCTCTTATACTTATCCTCCGCCTCTATCGCCACGTCGTCGTCGTTAAGTATTGAGTCGATCGCTTCGTCAAAGCTGCTTATTACAGGCTTTGGCAATAGTGTTATTGTTGTAGCGGCCGCGCGGGCGGGCTTATAGCGAGCCCAAAGCTGCTCGAATTTTGCGTGTGCGGCGCTGAGTTGTGTAGGTTTGCTGCGCTAGAAGCGCTTGCAATAGGACTTATATTGCGGGTGCAGAATTGTGGCAGTGTAATAGACAGGACTTTTGAGTAACTTGTTAAAGTAAGCGCTCGCTTTACGCCTTGCGGCGCGTAGGTTGATAGGCAGGTGATCCTCGGGCGCCTCAAATAGCTCGTAGTTGACGTTTTCATACGCCTGAAGGCGAGCATCTAGCTCAGTAATCAGAGACTCAAACACAGGTATAACCTCGTACAAGGCGCCGTGGGTGCCAGCTTTGCTGCGACCTTGCAAGCGATCAGTTGCAAACTTAAGCGGCTAAAGCACTGCAATATACTCCGTAATCACCACCCAGTCTGCAGCTGTAAGCCCACCTGATCGCATCCATCGCGGCGCGTCAGGCAGCTTCTTATTGCGTAGTTTTGCCTGTTCGTCAGCATCCTCTGTCTCTTTGATGTGGTACGAGGCATATGAGTTAATGGCTTGTTGTAGCTCAACACCGCGCTCAAAGCAGTCATGATAGCTGTTCCAACGCGTAACAACCGGCTTGATTGGCTCGCGGAGACCGCCTATAACGCCTACAGGCATCTCACCAGCAGCATCGCGCTGACAGTCACCAAAGATACCCCATTGCTTCGGCGTGTTGATGTAGCTAATAATGTCGAGAAACACGCCAAGCAGACCATCTCTCCGCCACTCCTGCATATAAAAGTCTTCTTCTTTTATATGTTCAGCGGCGTTGTCGTACGCCTCAGAGTCTCTGCCAAACATGATAGTTTAGCCGATAAGGTTAAGTATGTGGCAAGCGCAGCGGAGGCGTCTATCGGCAGCGCTGAAGCTGTACATTGTGCCGAGTTTGTTAATAGCAGTATCGTTGTTGTAGGCGTTATCAAGCACAAAGTAGCCGAGTTTATTGCTGTTGATTTCAAAGTATCGCAAGATTCGCGCGACAGCGTTAGCTATCGCCTCGCCGGTGTGCGCGCCAACCAGCTGCGGCAGCGCGATGGGAAGGTCAACTATATCGCCTTGAGCGTCAGCGTAGTGTGCAACAACAGCAAAGAAGCCACATTTGCCGCCTTTAGTCGTCCAACCATCAAAGCTCACGTGTATCTTGCTGCTTGCCTCAGACAACGCGCGCTTAACCTAAGGCTGTAGCCAGCTGTAAAGCCTCATTACAAAAGCAGACACGCTGTTGTGAGACCTCCATAGCGCTGCCTCTGCCTCTGGGTTAGCGAACCTTATCATCGCGCGGAAGGACTCAGTCTCAAACTCGCGCAAAGGTCTGTTGTTGTTAACCAGCCACAGCACTGCGGCCTGCCGAAAACCTTGTACGTCGAAGTTACCCAGCTCTCGATAGACCTCTTGGCTAAGTGTAAGACCTCTGTCAAGCGTCATCCGTATAGATTGTTGGCCGGGTTTGCGCTCTGTTTGGTATACAACAGGGCCGTCCTTGCTAAGTCTATAGCCGCGCTGGTCGCTAGCAAGGTGTAAGATAGCGGCGCTGGTTGCGAGAGTAACCTAGTGTAAGCCGCCTTTCTACTTGTTAATATAGCAGTACCTGCACAAAAAGTAGAGCTTCTCAGGTTTAGTGTGCTCCTTCCAAATCCGCCAGCCGTGCCTGTACACCCAGCTAGGAGTGCCTTAAGGCGTAGTAAGAGGTGGCGCAAAGCCCTTTAATCGCGGCCAGTCAACACCATTAAAGTTAGTAAAGTCGATAGGCGGCGCGGTATCTTCCTCCGCTAAAGCCTCTATAGCAGCACTGCTAAAAGCGCGCGGTTAAATAGTGGCTGTAGGCGGCTTATTAGCCACTAACTGCGACTCCCAGGCTGGCTTATTGGCGGGTTGAAAGGCCTGTGAGGCTTGGAGTATAGGCTGTGGTGATGCCCGCCGAGCGCGCTCCTCTGGCTGAGTTGGTGGCTCTATAGACAGCTCCGGCGTACTTTCTGGCGGCTCTATAGGCTCTATAGGCGATTCCGGCGCGTGTTCAGGCACCTCAATAGGCGACTCTGTTGGCTGGGTTAGCTAGGTGCCGTCGCCTTCGCGCTTCTTGTATGTGGGCTTGGGCGTGCGATGGGGGCGTTTAGCGGGGTTGCCAGCTTCTTTAGCGGCCTCGAGGCTACGCTTACCATGGGTGCGGGGTCAATGCGCGCCGAGCCTCAATGCGCGCTCAACACGAAAACACCTCAAGCTTCAACACCACCTATCGCTACCAATATGGGGTCAATTGAGGCTGCGCTTGAAGCGATACAATCGCAAGAACCTGGAGACTCTATCAACTATACAAAAATCGCGAAGGAGCATAGCGTTGTACGCTCTACGCTCACCCGGAGACACCAGGCTGTAACGCAGTCGCGTACAGCTGAGGGAATCAACCGACGAAAACTTCGCCCTCAACAGGAGCAGGAGCTTATACGCTATATCAAAAAACTCACTTAGCGAGGCCTACCACCTACACGGCAAATGATCCAGAACTTTGCAGCCTGTATAGCCAAAACGAGCGTTAGCATGTACTGGGTTGATCAGTTCGTCAAGCGACACAGCATTGATCTAGTTTCAAGATGGACAGCTGGAATGGACAGCAATCGCCACAAATCCGACTCAGAGACAAAGTACAGCCTATATTTTGACCTACTACAGCAGAAAATTAGCCAATACGATATCGAGCCTCAGCACACGTACAATATGGACGAAAAAGGCATCCTACTAGGCATTACTACTCGCTCAAAGCGGATCTTTAGTAGGCAGCTGTACGAGAGCAAGGAGGTGAGGCAGGCTATTCAGGATGGTAGCCGTGAGTGGATTTCGCTCCTAGCCTGCATATGCGCCGACGGATCGGCTCTAGATCCAGCCCTCATATGCAGGAAGTTTAAAAAACATACGTTCATCTATCAGGCTGCCTCAGGTAGCCTACAATCAAGCTAGGTTAAAGAAATCAACCCTCAGGAACACTCAGCCTTTATCACCTCATCGCCTTCTGGCTGGACAAATAACGAGATAGGCCTCGCGTGGCTTAAGCAGGTATTCGATCGCTGTACTAAGGAGAAAGCTGGACGCTCCTACCAACTACTTATCCTTAACGGCCATAGATCCCACCTTACTATGGATTTTATCAATTACTGTGACCAGAATAGGATACTCCTAGCTATATTTCCGCCTCATTCAACGCATACGCTACAGCCGCTCAACGTTGTTATGTTTAAGCCTCTCTCCACTGCCTACTCAGCTGAGCTCTCAGCCTTCCTACACAGGTGCCAGGGACTATCGTCAATCGCAAAAAGAGACTTCTTTAGCCTATTCTGGAGGGCTTGGGGTAGCTCGTTCAGGAAGCCATTGATTATTAAGGCCTTTAAGGCTACTAGCATAGCACCACTCAACCTAGAGGTTATACTCAAGAGATTCACTAAGACCAGCCTACCCGAGCGGGAATCAAGAGAAAGCTCAACCTCAGTACTCAGCGCGTCTGACTGGAGGAAAATCGACCGGCTCCTAAAGGCTGCAGTAGATATAGGGAATAGTAATAAGGCAAAGAAGCTGAGCCGAACAGTGCACTCAATTGCCGTACAAAAACAGCTACTACAGCATGAAAATGAGGGACTAAGAGCAGCACTAGGCAATGAGAAGAGGCGTAGGAAGCGTGGCAAGCCTTTGCTGGATAACCAGCCTACTGAGTACTCAGGGGGTGCTGTTTTCTGGTCCCCAAGGAAGGTGCAGGAGGCACGTGATCGTCTACAGCAAAAAGAGGCCGAGGCAGAGCAGCTAGTACTCCAAAAAACTGAGGCAGCTGAGGCTCGGAGGGCTAGCCAGCAGCTGAAGGCTAGACTACTCCAAGAGAAGCGCGTTGCGAGGGCTGAGGCTCAGGCAGCTCGAGCGAAGGCAAAGGCGGATCAGGCAGCTGAGCGAGCCCAGAAGCAGCAGGCTCGCAGGGCTCAGCAACACTACAAGAATCGTATAAAAAAAATAGCTAATAAAGGTAGCAAAAAGGCATTAAGGCTACCTAAGCAGGGCATAAGGAAAAAAAAAAGCTTATTAATAAGGCTATAGATGCTGCTGAGGCCTCAGGTGCTGCATCACAGCCTCTACACCGAACACCAACTTTTCGATTTTTAGATATCCTCTCTAGAGACCCTAATAATCCCAGCAACTGAACAAGCTCACCGCGCTGATTCCGGGAGTACCTCTAACGTCCGCCTAGCCCTCCGCGCAACCGCGCAAAGGAGCTTGTTAGGATGGCAGAGTCTCTTTCCTCCCAGCACACAGGGTCCCTAGACCTGGAGATCCCGCAGCAGCTTTATACACGCGCCCTAAGATGGCCCTAGGAGGATATGCATCACCGTGCACCCCTTCTGAGCAGCTAGAACCCTGGTGGGGGCGCTCCTAAACCTCGCGTCTCTGATGCTGTCTAACGCCACATCACCGAGACTTAGCAGATTGCCTAGCTGTGGAACACTATCACTACGGCTTTCGCAGCAGCGGTAGACTAACACGCAGAGAGCTACACTAACCCTTGAGAAGCCAAGATTGCTGAGGAGCTGCAGCAGAGAGTTATCCAGGCTCTGACCTCGCTCCCCCTAAGCAACTCCCCCCCTAGCTCCCGCTGGAGCAGCGACACCAGTCACAGCAACCCTAGGAGCCAAGAGTTGGGACGCCGCTCTTGGGCGGACGTAGCCAGAGACCCCCAGATCTTAGATAGGGGTGGCAGTCGGCCCCTAATCCCTGCTAAGCCCCGGCCCAACCCGCCCGTTAAGCCAAAAGAAGACAATTGAATATTCGTAGCCATCTCTAACCTGGCAATGTGACTGCAACAACCCTCACCCTTTGCGATAAGGCAGGTAATATGCAAGAGCATAGCAGGACTTACCCTTAAAGACATACCTACCGCATTACTAATTAACACAGGCTGGGCGATTACTCTAGCAAATGAGAACATCCGGGGCCGACTTCTAACTTAAGAAAAC
The DNA here is from genome assembly GCA_031010545.1 of Laburnicola sp. JP_R_19. Classification (NCBI taxonomy): domain Eukaryota; kingdom Fungi; phylum Ascomycota; class Dothideomycetes; order Pleosporales; family Didymosphaeriaceae; genus Laburnicola; species Laburnicola sp. JP_R_19. The sequence continues at coordinate 329,809 of VOIT01000131.1, read as the reverse complement.
TAGGAACTTCTAGTAAGAGCGCTAGGCGGAGACGCGGTGAAGATCCCCGAACGCTGGATTAACTACGTAGTACAAGGAGTACCCAGCTCTTTCTGGACCTTGGACGGCACAGAACTACCAACTACTACCTAGCTAGTAGAAGAAGAGGTCTGCTTGCAAACAGGCAAGCAGCTAGTTAGTTGCAGGACCTTACGGCATGGGGCAAATTAGCATGGCCTCACAACCTGGATTGTTTCATACAAGGAGCCAGTCCGCTTGTTCTGGCTCTTTGGCACCAGCCAATTCTCGAAGGAAATCCACAAGCATCCTACTATACAGCAACATAACCTAGGCTGCCAGGGATACTGCAACGCTGCCAGCTGTACCTGAGTAGCCCGCTGTGCACACTGCGGGGACTGCACGGATAGACACTAAGGACAGTATGGGGACAGTTGCGCCCACAAAGCTATGTGTGCCAACTGTTATGGCCCTTATCCAGCTAGTCACACCAACTGCCCGGCAGCCCCTCGCTGGGTTAACGGACACATCACTAAGCCTACGAAGACTGAGCTGAAGGCTATTTGTCGCGCAGGCAAAATAGCACAGCAGCACCTCTACAGGACAGTTGAAGTGGCCCTTGGACAGGCAGCACTTCAGCCTGAAGCTCCTCCTATGGAGGTATTAGAGACAGTGCCTTCCCGCCTTTCTGCCTAGAGGCAAGAAGGAAATAGCAGGGCTACACCTCCTACAACTACTGCCTCCTATGCATCCTCCTCTACTACTGGCAGAGAAAAGAGACCAAGGCGGGCCGCCACAGGCCAGAGGAGCCTTAATGTAGGACAACTGTCTGCCGGCAGCATTCGTCCACAATCAACTATCCACACTGACCCGTCCACCTCAGAGAGGGAAGACGCCAGCATGAGCGATGACCCGCTATTATTATGTTAGAACACCCTTACAACATCCCAGCCGACACCAGGCATCAACAGCCTAGCCTACTAAGCAACCAACTTCGTGTATGCTGGGCCAATGTTAGCAGGAGCTCACCCTGGCACATCACAATACTAGAGGTGGCCTTTTAAAAGGGCATGGATGTTGTGTGTGTTTAAGAGCCCTTTATATGTGCTAACTCAAGAACTTCCACCTACCCTGGTTTCACACACCTAGCACCTATTAGCACCTGGGACAGCCCTAACACGCCAGGCTCAGCCCGCCCTAGGGTGATGACCTACATCCGTAAAGGATGCCACCTACAATACTAGGCTAGAGAGAGCCTCAACCACCCAGACATGCTATGGGCTGTAGTGAACGGAGTTGCCATACTTAACTGCTATAGACAGCTACACACCCCACATGTTATCCAATACGTCACACATCTTATACCCCCTCAACTCTGCCTTGTAGGAGGAGACTTTAACGCTAGACATGAATCCTTTGAGCCTACCATTACTGCAGCTAACGGAGGCGTGGAGCTAGCTAGATGGGCTGCTAACGCGTCTATGGACTATATTGGTGTGCCAGGGCAGCCAACACACTGCGCTGGCCATGTCCTCGACCTTACCTTCTCTAATATCCCATTTGCCTAGTCTGCTGTTGATGCTAGCATGCACAGCGGCTCAGACCATGAGACAATAGTAACCTCTGTCCCTATCTCTACGCCAGGCACTCCGCATCTAGAGCAGTACCACTTCAGAGTCCCTGAGGCAAGCCTACCTAAATTCGCTGGGCTAGTGGAGATGGGTGTCTAGAGCATCCCAGACCCGCTTGCAACACTGGACGCAGCATAGCTAGAGGAATGTGTTACGCTGCTTATAGAGACTATACAGCACTCTGTATAGACAGCAGGCAAGCCTGACCGCAAGGAAGGCCGTGCGGCATTATGGTGGACCAAGGAGTGCAAAACTGCTTACCAGGCCTACAAACATGCTAGACAGCTCTGCTCTGGCAGTCTACAGGAGGAGAGACAGGCCTTTAAGACTACTGTCTGACAGGCTAAGAGGCAGTACTGGCGGCATGTTATTGACAATGCCAAAGACGATAAGGACCTGTTTAAGATCATTGCCTGGCACAAGCTTACACTAGAGAACTAGGACACTCCTCTTGTAGTGAACAACACGACAATATTAGACCCCCTAGAGAAGGCAGAAGCTCTTAGAGAGGAAGTCCTTAACCGGTACACAGCAGAGGATGACCTCAGACACTACCCAGACTAGGAGATGGCAGATACCCTCCCGTGGAGCACACACATCTCACTGGAGGAATGTGAGCGAAACACAATAGGGGTCTTGAGCACCTCACCAGGTACTGATCGCTCTACTGTGCGACTACTCCGAGCCTGCTGGGCTCAGGTTGGGGAATTCATACGAAGGGTCTTCCAGCGATGCCTTGAGCTCAACCACTTCCCAGCACAATGGAAGCTTGCAGAGGTAGCAATGATACCTAAGATGGGGAAGACAGACCGATCGTCGCCCCGCTCCTGGAGACCTATAGCGCTTCTCTCGTGCATTGGAAAGGGACTTGAACGAACAGTAGCTAGAAGAATCTCGTGGACCGCCATGACACACAAGATCCTCAGCCCCCAGCATGGTGGCGCCCTTCCAAAGCGCTCTGCAGCTGACCTTACTGCAGCATTCACCCACGACACTGAAGCAGCATGGGTACTTGGAAAGCATGTCACTATGGTTACCCTAGATGTGCAAGGCGCCTTTGATGCGCTCCTGAAGAACCGCCTGCTATACTGGATGGCCTAACAGGGCTGGCTACAAAGAACTATGCTCTTTGTAGACTTATTCTTTACTAACTGGAGGGTTCGAGTCCGCCTTGGACAGGTCACTACCCCTAGCTACCCTGTCGCCTGTGGCACACCTCAAGGCTCGCCTCTTTTGCCTGTACTATACACACTGTATCTAGCAGAGCTACTATCTATGGACACAGAACGGAGGTTTGGATATGCAGACGACATATGTCTATACCGGGCCTCACACTCTATGGACGACAACGTCGAGCTCCTAGCATCAGATCTAAGGCAGATCAGAGCATGGGGTGAGACTAACAAGGTCACCTTTGCCCCAGAAAAAGCAGGAAATGATACACCTGACTAGACAGCGGAGCAACTACGCACCCACCATGTGTTGTAGATGAGCAGCTCACGATCTACCCTATTCTCCCAGGTGGAGAGCACAGCCAGCCAGCCCTGCGTTGGTTAGGAGTGTGGTTTGACCGCAGACTTACCTTTAGACGACACGTAGCTACACGCACTGCAAAAGCTGCTAGGGTAGCTTATCATATTCGCAGTCTGGCTAGGACCACCTATGGACCACTAGCTAGCTCCCTCCGCAAGGCCACTATTGCCTGTGTATACCTGTCGCTTCTGTACGGGACGGAATGCTGGTACAGAGGCCGCACTAAGCAGCCACATACACTCAAACCAGGCAGGTTATAAGAGGTTAGCGCTTACGTTGGATGGCACATAGCTGCTATAGACAAGACACTGGCCATAGTAGCAAGGGGCATTCTACTAGCGTGGAGAACAACCCCTACAGCTGCACTCTTCCGCGACGCCGGACTACTGTCTGCAGTAGTGGCACTAGAGGAAGCTAAAATTAGATTTGCAACCCACTTGCGCACTATAGATGTAGACTATCCTTTTACTAGGCGCACATTAGTACATATAGTAAATAGGGGTGTAAAAATAGGACAACTACAGCGAGTCAAGACTAAAGTCTAACAGATGGCATCTCTTCTACCAGAGATCCTTAGGACTACACTTACAGCCCCTCACTACTCAAGTGGCTGCCGAATTGACCCAACGCTTGGCATAGACAAGAAGACTGCAGCTAAGGCTTTCAATATATGGTGGGCCTATCTCCCACCACTAGACGTGACTATCTTCTTAGATGGCTCTGAACAGTACACAAAGGAAGGAGGAAAGCGGGTCACTTATGGCTTTGCAGTGTATTAGAACGGAAAGCAACTGTAGACTGGACGCGGGTCGCTTAACTCTACCTCGCACGTCTTTGACGCTGAGGCAGTAGGAGCATGGAGAGGCCTCCAGCACACTATAAGACAACTAGAGTTCAATACCCGTCGAATCTGGCTGTGCATAGACAGCACCTCAGTCATATGGTGTCTGAGGGGCGACGCACCCCCTACCTCTTAATGGGCCTTTCTGGAGTGCCACGGCGCTATGGAGACTCACGATGTCTCTATCAAATGGGCCCCTGGACACCTAGGCATTGAAGGAAATGAGGCAGCAGATAGATTAGCTAACCTAGAAGCCTAACACCCATCACCTGTAATAGGTAAAGCTGCTCTGCCTACACTCTTAGGCATCAAGACAATTGCTCGCAAGACATCACAACACATATAACAGATCTGGTGGTCTGAAAAGAAGAACAAACTCTCTAGATGGTACAAAAGCTGGCACCTAGACTACGCACCACGCAGCAGTCTAAAGGAACTAGACCTACTAAGAGCTATCCTAGCCAGACTGCTTTCTATCTGGTCTAGACATGGGGATTTTGCCTGGTACTACTGAAAATACAACCACGAGGATGCAAACCTCACCTGCTTATGCAGACAGGATAAGACACCCGAGCACCTCGCGCTTTGCCGCAAGACTCTAGGGACGTTTAGCAGATGGCCACTTCGACCACCTATACCGCCATCCAGCCAGGCTGATGGCCTAGCGTACACTGCAGCACTGATAAGGGAGCCAGAGTTCTTTAGAGCCTTTACCAAACTAACGCAGTACTACACCAGGATCTGCCCCCGCTAGCTCTTGCAGCCCTGCAAAAGCAACAGGCAATGCAGCACCTAGTGGAACTAGGTCCAGCACAAGAGCTGCAATACTCCTCACCCCTCTTCCTCTCTTTCTCTCCCCCGCCCCCCTACACACACACTCTCTCTCTCTTGGCACATAGATGCCTCAAAATGCAAGGAAATCACCCTAATGTACACGCACTGCTTAGTCTCTCCAACTGGAAGGGGAGCTGTAGTTCCAAAATGGTAGCAATACCCGCGCAGGCAAGAAATGCTTTCTAGGGTAGTGTGTTAGCACTGCAATTCCATAGCTTAGCACGTCGTATATGCCCTTCGGGAGGCGAGATGGTGGACTTAATCCCCATCAACTAGACGAAAAATGAATACCAACCAACCAACCAATCACAGCCTCTACAGCCTCAGTCGCGCCGGGGCCGGAATATTAGAACTCCGAGTAGATTTTTATAGCTATAATTAATTATTAAGATCCATAGACCTCATCACCAGAAATTCTTATAATAATAGCAATTGTATGGAGCTCTGCAGCTTCAAGTTTAGCTGAGCTGGTTTGGTGTTGAGCGCGCATTGAGGCTCGGCGCGCATTGACCCCGCACCCATGGTATAGGCGAACCCGGAATCCCCACTTATAGGGCTGGGCACGTTATAGACCTCTCTTTCTGCAACATCCCCTTTGCGACTACCGCGGTACGAACAGACATAAACTGCGGCTTAGACTATAACACGTTAGTTACTACGATCCCTAGCAGAGGACAGGAGCCCCTTAACTAGTTCTAATATAGGGTCCCCACAAAGAAGCTACCGCTATTTGTTAACGCTGTTGCTAACAGAATGAAAGGCGCCCCCCGCTTAGATAGGCTACAGACCTGCAAGCACGTTGACAGGCGCGTTGCTGCCTTAGAAGAAGTCTTCACTAACGCCCTAAAGACAGCAGGTAGAAAGAAGAGAGGGACAGGCCACTTGGCGCCCTAGTAGACAGACGATTGCAAGACAGCCTATTAAGCACACCTCCACTCGCTCAACAGCCACACTAGCTAGAGCCCCTCTAATAAGACACGTACTTTCCTAGCGATAGTCCGCAAGGCAAAAAAGGAGTACTAGCAACACACTATAGATAATACTAAAGGCGACTAGGAACTTTTCTATATTATTAATTGGCACAAGCTAGAACCTACTAGAATATAGGCACTAATAGTGTTTAGAGGCGTAGAGGCGACTAAAGATAAAGATAAGACTAAGATGCTATAATAAGCACTTCTCTGCAGATTCACAGTGGAGGACGATCTGCTGGAACCGCCCACCCTATAAGAACACCCTACTATCCTGTGGGACACGTACCTATCGATTGAAGAGATGGAGCGCTGCGTGATTAGGGTCTCCACCACCTTACTAGGCGCTAATAGCATAACAGTCTAGCTGCTCACAGCATGCTAGAACTACATTAGATAGTACGTTTGCGACATCTGCTGCGACCTACTATTACTTAACCACTACCTAGCCGCCTGGATAGATGGGGAGATTGTTTTTATTAAGAAACTTGGCAAGAAAGACTACACAATCCTAGGGTTTATAAGACTACTTACTATGCTACTCTGCCTTAGCAAAGGTTTTAAAAGGGTAATCGCTCAGCGCATAGCCCACTTAGCTGTGCTGCACGGCGTCCTAAGCCCCCAGCACGGGGGGGCCCTCCCAAAAAGGTCGGCTATAGACCTAATCACAGCCTTCACCCATGAAGCCGAACTCGCTTTTAGCGAGGGCAAACACGTCACCATAGTAACTATAGATGTACTAGGAGCTTTCGACGCGCTGCTAGTTAACTGGCTACTGCACCGCATGAAAGACCAAGGCTAGCACCAGAAGGTCCTAGTCCTCACACGCAACATCCTCACGAACCAACACATTCTTGTCCGCTATAGCTAACACTATTCTAGCCGCCACCTAGTGGCCTGCAGCACCCTATAGGGCTTGCTATTCTCCCCTGTTATCTACATATTATACCTTATAGAGCTACTGCTCTAGGATATAAGTATGCGCTTTAGCTATGCTAACAATATATGCCTCTACAGCGCCTCCCACAGCCTTAACCTTAACGTTAAAATACTTGCTAAATAAGTCCGCAAGATTAACTTATACAGCGCGGACTATAAGATTACTTTCTTACTAGACAAGCTTAAAATAATCCACCTTACAAGATAGAACGGGGACTACGCGCCGCCCTGCGCCGTTAACAATTACCTTACTATTTACCTAATCCTCCCCACAAGTGAGGTACCTACACTGCGCTAGCTAGGCGTATAGTTTAATAGGAAGCTTACCTTTAAAACTTATATAGCCATACGCGCCGCAAAGACAAGAGTGGTTGCCTACCACCTCTGCAGCCTCGCTTAGATTAAACACAGCCCCCCACTAGGGTCTTTGCGCAAAGCGGTGATCTCCTATGTCCTCCCTTAACTCCTATATAGAGCGGAGGCCTAGTATAGAGGAAGAACTAAACCCTTTAGAATTATACGCTAGTTAAAAGGCGCTAAAGTAAGCACCTAACTAGGTTAGCACATAGAAACACTTAATAAAGTCCTTAGGCAGGCATACAGAGCTATTGTTCTAGCCTACTAGACTACACCCACCACTACTATCTTTAGGGACGCTAGACTCCCCTTAGCAGTAGTAGCCCTAGAAATCTACAAGTTCCGCTTCGCAGCACACCTACTAACAATTAACAAAAAGCACCCGCTAACTGCTAGGACTCACCTTCCTACAGTTAGAAGAGGCCGAGGCGCAGGCCTCCCACAGAGAGCCCGCACGAAGGTACAACAACTAGCACAGGTCTTCGACCCGGTACCCCGACCCGAATTCCGCGCCCCCCACTACTCCCCTAGGAGCCGCGACGACCCCACAGGCCATGTGAATAAGAAGGAATCCGCCCGCCGCTTTAAGGAGTAGTAGGCCCTTCTCCCGCCAACTGCTATCACCGTCTTCTCCGACAGCTCTAAACAATAGCTTGACGGCGTTAAGCACGTCACATACGGCTACGCTATATACAAAGGGCAGACTCTCACCCTACAGGGCAACGGCTCCCTTAACCCCAGGTCCCACGTCTTCGATGCCGAAGCTGTAGGCGCGTGGCGAGGACTCTCACACACGCTCCATACGCCGGCCTACTAGCTTAGACGCATATACATGTGCATAGATAGCACCTCTGTTATATAGTGTATTAGAGGCAACCTATCCCCCTCCTTATAGTAGGCGTTTGTTAGGTGCTAAGAGACAATTAAGAACTTAGACATTACTATCTAGTGGTCCCTAGGACACTGCAATATAGAGGGAAACGAATAGGCAGACTAGCTAGTAGATAACGCAGTAAGTACCCCTAAACCTCTATACGGCATAGTAACTAAACCTACAGCCTTAGGCCTTAAGTTAGACGTTCGCGCCCTTACTAGGAGCGCAGAGATGGACTAGTGGCGTAAGCACACACTAAATCTGTCTAGGTAGTATATGCAGTAGGACCTTAAGTATCGCCCTACAAAACAGCTAAAGGAGCTTACCCTCTAACAACTAACGCTTGCAAAGCTACTATCTATACACACCTGCTATAAACACTACGCTTAGTACTATAAGAAATTTAAATATAACAACGCAGTTATAGAATGCTCCTATAGGGTAGACCTTACGCCAGACCACATAGTCTACTGCCCACAAGCGGTCTGGAAGTTCCGCTACTAGCTAAAACGACCCCCTCTTCCTCCTAGCACTACACAGGAGGGCGTTAAATACTTAAAGACCCTTAAACTTAAAGATTTTTAACTCTTGCTAGAGCTTGCTAACCCCACTAACACTAACAAATAAATGTTAGTTTTATAGACTGCCTACTAAGCCACAGATGCTGGCGGGCGTGATAATAACCTAGGATAGCTCCTCTGGCGTCGACTCTGTCTGAGCTCCTAGCAGGGGTGCCTCTTATCTTGATATCTTGCCACACGAGGCAACCTCCCCTACGCTCTCCTACTCTCCTTACCTCTCCTTACTGTCTACACAATCCTTACCTTTCCTATACTAGTTTTACGCTAAGGTCTTAGCACTTTTTAACATAGCTTTAGGGCAGCTAAAGCTGCCCCTGCTTTGGATTGTTATATGTATAATAGCTACACCCTAACATCTCAGCCTATAGGCATGAAGACACGGATTCAGCCCCCGCACAGAGGGGGGCGGACTCTTACGAGCCGCTGCAAGAGACGGCAATAGTTTATAGCATGAATCGCCTTTACCATCTGGCTGGCCCCAGATGGCTACTCGGCGCGTCCCCATGCCCCATAGGAGGCTAGAACCTAGGTTCCTGGACGTTAATCAATACTACTACTACTACTACTACTAATTAAGAATATTCGTAAAAAAAGATTCCTAAAAATAATTAGATTTTTATATAGTAGCTAATATATATATCTAGACGCATAATAATAATATTACGTGTTTAAGTGTTTAGTTAACGCGTTCTTAAAACATTTACTATCTAATCTACTGAAAAGATAAAATCTAAAATATACAATATATAAATAGGTACGCTTAGGGCTATATAATTATATAAAGGCTAAACTAGGCTTATGTTTATTAAGTTTCTTATTTCTAGAAGTTTTTAGCTTAATTTTAAACTCAGCATTGCTTAAAAGAGCAGTTTAAAAAGCACTCTAATTAATATCCTTTAATTATAGAGATTTCTTATAAGATTAAGAAGAGTCCTTAATAAGCTTAAAGCGCTTAGATAGTTAAAATTAATTGTGCTTCTAGGTTTTTAACTTCTTTTTATATATTCCTTTCTTTAGGGAATTAAAAGTAATTTTATTAGAGAGCTTATTAAATAGATAATTAGACTAGTGCATTATAATTTAATTAACCTAATTTTATATCTCTTTTACCTTGCGCTTATATTTCTCTTATATAAGCTTGACTTAAAACTTTACAAGCGCGTTAATTAATATAGTTTATTAATTAATAGTCTATAATTATTAAATTAAAAAATAGAAGATAAGGATAATTAACTTACTACTATAGAAAACTTAACTTGAAAAGCTAAGTAAAGAGATAGAGAGTAGATAAGCAGAGTTTTATTATTAATAACGGGTTATTATAGGCTTATATAACTATAAACACTTAAAATTGCACTATTATAACTAATTAGTTACTTAGCTAGTGTAGTAAAATTCACCCCTAATTAGGACTTAGTAGAAAGATAGATAATCTCTAAGTATCTAGAAAGAAAACCGCCTATTAAATTCTTAAGAGGTAATTAGGCACTAACTTACTATATAACCTATAATATAGAGTTTATTTTACTATATATCTTCTTATTTATAAAAGCTTAGCCCAATTAAGCTTTATACTAAATACCCTTTTAAAAATACTTTAAATATTCTATAGTATCTTCTACTAGTAAGTAGAGATTAGGCCTACCTCTAATAGTAGACTTTACTAATTACCTAGTTTTATAGAACTTTAAATAATAGCCTATAAATACCTACCTATTTTTATTATTAACTTATCTATTCTACTTACTCTTTATACTCTTATAATTTCTCTATAGCTTAGCTTTTTATTCGCCTAAACTCTAAACTATTCTTAAGTCTTTACTTAGTCTGCCTTATTATACCTCCCTATCTTTAAATTAACTATACCCTAGGCGCCTACGTATTTAGCTACCTTAGTTTTAGTAGTAGTAATAGTAGTAGTAAGCCTTTTTATTAAGGTAATAATAGTGTAGGTTCTAGTAGTTTTAACCTTTTTGTAGAGCCTAAAAAGACCTCTATTAGTATATTTATTACCTCCTTATTATTATATAAGTTTCCTGCACCCTAATAGTCTTTTAGGCTAACTCCTAGAAAGCAATTCGCCTCTTAGATACTTATATTAGCTTTAATATTATAGCCTAAGTTTTCGCAGCCCTTAGGCAGAGCGGTAGTAATAATAATGACCTATCTTATAGTTTATAGCCCTAGGTAAATATTTAAAATAACTTTATACTTTAGTTAGACTATAATCCTAATAAATTTATAATTAACGCCTTACTCTTCTACTTCCTCTACTATAGTTACGATGTATAATAATATAACTCTAAAGATAAGTAAGTTATATTTTACTAGACCTAATAGGTTAAATTATTAAATAATAAAGGCTCTTATTCTATATACCTGCGAAGCCTATTTACTACTACTATCTAAGAATATATTAACTTTACCTATTCCCTTATTATAGGTAATAATACTCTATTCTATAATAGGTGCCTACTAGTGTATTATTAGTGCTTTTAGTTTACTAACAATAATATAGAACTACTATTTAGTAGTATATATATAGCCTACTATATATATAATAAAAGCGCCCTATACTCTTTTATTTTAGATATGCTATACTATCCCTTTTTTATAGGCCTACACTCTAAAAATCTCTTAAGTTAACTATTAGATAGGCTTTTAGTCTTTATCTTTTAATTCTTTTTCTGTATGTAAAGCACGCGTTATAAACCTTAATATTAGCTTTCTAAATATTTTTTTAATCTGTTTTTTTAGTTTAAGGTTAAAGTAGGTTAAGATAGAAGATTATTATTTACTACTACATACAGTACCTAATTCTAATTAAAGACTAATCTTAAACACTATATAATAACGTAATAATAGTTTAAACTTTAAACTTACTTATATCCCTTAATACTTATAAGCTCTTAGGACTAATATAAGGTTTACTTATAGTATATATAGTCGACCTAGCTTATTACTACTACTATTATTAGTTATCTACACTTGCGCGCTAGATAAACTAACTTAATAGTAATAATAGTTAGAAGAATCTTATAGATATATATAACGCTCTTATTATACTAGAGCTTATTAATAAATACTTTATTTTCTAAATTTTATATTCCCTACTAGATTCTATTACTTACTAAGCGTAATTACTACTAGAACTAGAAATAAACCTAGTAGTCCTTTGTAAACTAGATTAGCTACTAACCTAGTAGATATATAAGAATTACCTTATAGATAGTTAAGTATACTAAACTTCTATAAATAATTTTATAGATAGAATAAAACTCTAGTATTATTACCTTAATAGTAGTAGTGCGAAACTTTAGCGTGTACTCTTTAGTAGTAGCAAGTACCTTAGCTTTAGAGACAATATTAATGCCTAGATAAATAGTAGGGCGTAGATATATACGTAAAGAGATAATAGTAAAAGATTTATTAAAGATAACTTTAATATAGAAATAAAGCGATAGTGTATCTAGTATGTACTATCTTTATCCTACTATTATAAACAATAATATTGTTAGATAGACGGTTACCGTGCATTCCAGTGATAATCTCTCTGTAAAATACACTAAGGAGGCTGGCGCACTACTATTTTGCATTGCCCCTGTACTATCCTAGATAGTACAAGGGCCTTAGCATAGATAGAAACTTCTCGCGATAGCTAGGCTTCTTGAAACACACAATTAATCATCACAGTTATTAATTCTTATTAATATATTATCTCAAAGTGACAGAACACTATCAAATCTGACAATTAAGAGTCTCACTGCCTTAATCGACCCTAAGAAAAGACAATGTCGCTGTTAACGCTCCGCGACTCAACGATCGTGTTAACTGATTACACTAACTATACACTATAGCTGCAGCAGCTAAAAGCGCGATGCGAGCTAATGGATATATAGCCTATTATTAATCCAGACAGAGCCAAACTCCCACGCGAAAAGCCGACACCACTGTCGCCGCCAGAAATAGCGAGTTACCAGCCGATTATCCGCGTAAACAACAATAATTAACAGAACCCTCTAACACGCCCATTAGAGCTATCAAACTTAGGCCTTAAGGCATATAAGGAGGATATTAAGTTCTATAAGATACAGCTTAATGACTATAAGATTAAGGACAAAGAATACTAAGAAGAGAGAACAAGTTTTAAGAAAGTAGTTATTTATATCCAATCTACTGTATTGCAACACCTGCAACGTAACTGCTACAAGCCTAGAAAGCAGATCTGAAAATAGATTAAATCTCTAACGCAGATAGTAGGCATTGATAAGGAAGACAAGTAGGATAGGGCAAGAGCACGATACCTACAGGCTCTTAAGCTAATAAGACAACCCTTAAACTAGGATACCTAGCTAACTAAGTATAATTAGGCAGCTATAGAAGCAGAGACGAACAATATCGCTAAAGTACAATTAATCTATAATACTATAAAGGACTTCCTAACTACAATTATAAAGACTGCCCCTACTTAGGGCGTATCCTTTTAAGAAACTAGACGCTAGGACGCAGATATAATAAGGAAGGAGATAATAAAACACTTCTAAGAATATATAGTAATACTCCACCTAATTAAGGGTAAACAGCATAGGGGCGCCTTTGCTACTAGTAAGCTATCTCTTGCTACTAGTAGTACATCCACCCTAGGCACTAACAGGGACGCCTCTTATGCTGCTAAAGACGCGCCATTTTCCACAAATAACTAACGTAGACAGGGAAGACCTTAATAAAAACAATCCTTTAGTTAAAGTACTATATCTAAGTGTAAGACTGCCGCATGGCTGTATGGTCGGTCCTTGGTCACATGACCTCGGCCGGAATAACCTTATGCCTAGCCTCACCCATACACCTTCAGGGGCCTCGGTCCTCCATAGCAATAGAGACACCTCTTTTCTCGTGGTCAACCTATATCACTATGAATTACTGTGATCTCCACTATCTTACACTAAGCAGTCCTTAATAGAGGTTACAACGGCAGTTAAAGATAGAAAATACCCTACTTATAGACAAAGGTATAGTCTAAAAGACTGCTTCTACGCATACCTAGATTATGTACTAGAGTGGTTTAGGCCATAACCTAGCTTTATAGATATAGTATAATATAGGATCTAAAATAATTTAGATCTATAAGAGGAGATAAGGAAGGCAAAAAGACTAAGGTCTTAAACACCTAGAATTAAACTATTGCATACTCCTACTCTAACCTAAATTACTAAGGTTACTAACAATAAATAACTAGATAGTAGACAAATTATTATTCTCTGAGCAAGCTTTAATGCTATTGCATCTTCCTACTACTTAGACCTAAATACCTATCTACTACGTTACTCCGCAATCCTCAATTCTGGCACAATATGCCACATCTTTAACAATATTAACCGTTTTGTTACAATACGACTACTATCGCCAGGAGACTTTATATAGGCGGGATTATTACAAGTTTAGATAAGGGGATATAGGAGTGTCTATCTACACGTTAAGAGCGTACACAGAAATAGGGTACTAAGGCTAGATAATATTGCCTACTGCCCTAATCTACTATGCAATCTTATGTTCTTCTAATTACTCCGCAGGCAAGGCCTTTAGTAGGACACAAAGGCAGATCTAATAACAATTAAGAGAAAGGACAATACAGTCCTAGCTAACCTTTAAGAACTCTATAGTTAATAGGTACTAGAATACATGCCTGAACAAAATCGTACTATACACAATAGTACGTATGCCACAAACAAAATCACAACGCGCACCACACAAGGTGCGCAGAAGGCAGACGCTATTATATGGCATAAACGACTAGGCCACCTAGGTCCTTAGGCACTAGAACACACTATGAATTACTATAAGGGGGTGCGCCTTAAAGGACTTACTACAGTCTAATACAACACCTGCGGTAGATTAAAGCTTAAGTGACAAATCAGACAATAACCTAGGCAAATCAATCACAGTCCTAGCGAGAGAGTTGTCAGATTCACTGTGTTTTCACAGTGTTTCTTAGTAATCCTTGATGGTTCAGATGAAAGGTGGTTGATTTTGATGATGGTTGTGGGCGAACAACAGAATGACGAACTGGTTGATTGCTATCTAATGAAGCCAGAGTGGTTATATACATGGAGTGGAGTATCCAGAAGATTCCAGATTAACAAGGTCACATGACTGTGTGACGACATAGTAGAACATTCTAGAGTTGGCTAACACACCCCCCCAGCTTGAGTGAATTGCAGAAACGAAAGCTGAAAATAAGTGACTCTGAGCTCTTGTTCTTGGTGATCTCAGCGTGTGTACCTCTAGTACCACCCGTTGAGCTCGTTTGAGCTGAATACAATATCCTCTGAGTCTGTTTGAGGCTCTAGTCTTGCTGAAATATCGCTAAGTCCAAGCTGGCGTATAAAGCTTGCGTGCTTTTAGCGTGGAAAGATCTTTGTAAGACCATCTGCTAGCATTTCTGCGGTAGGCTTCCATTCAATCTGCAATCTGCCTTCTAATACTTCCTGACGTATCCAGTGGTGGTGCACGTCTACGTGCTTGAGCTTTATCTAAAGCTTATCAGCTGTCTTAGTTGCAATTAAGACAGTTTGCTGGTTGTCGCACCAGAGCGTTGGTGTAAACTCCAGGTCGAATTAGATTGCCTGAAAGAAGCGTTGCCACCACTCCATCTCTCCTCCTGCTAGTGATAGAGATAGCAGCTCAGCCTCAGTGGTAGATTTCGT
Source organism: Laburnicola sp. JP_R_19 (assembly GCA_031010545.1). Taxonomy (NCBI): domain Eukaryota; kingdom Fungi; phylum Ascomycota; class Dothideomycetes; order Pleosporales; family Didymosphaeriaceae; genus Laburnicola; species Laburnicola sp. JP_R_19. Next base: position 314,547 of record VOIT01000131.1, on the reverse strand, counting down.
AGCTGATCGTTGAATTGTCGCTTTCCAATCAATGGGTAGGCCGTAAAGCTTGAAAAGATAGCCTTAAGAACTTTGACAAGTCTGTGGCTTATCTGCAAAGGCCGCATCTGATGCCCCATAAAATAACGGTTCTAGCTCCTATTAGGCTGATTTTGGTGTTGAGATACTCGTGATTCCGCCTTGTATATCTGCTAATGCACGAATAGCAAGGTTCTTTGTACCAATTAGGTATCGCCAGACATGCTAGGCTGCGTACATATGCTTCTGCCCTGGGTTCTAAAGATAACGTGCCAGCATTGAGTGAGCTCGCGCGACGTCTGGGCGCGTTAAGGTCGAGATGTAGGCTAGTGAGCCCACTAATTGCTGATATCTGTGTGTTCGAGCTGCGCTTGGTTCCTCCGTTGAAGGCATGAGATTGTTTTCCTTTAATAGTACGTCTGGATATTGTTTATTAAGCTTGAGGTTAAACTTTGTTGCGACCTTGTTGATAAATAAGCCCTGGATTAAGTAGATAGATCTTGTGAGCTCTTCACGAATTACTCAAATCCCTAAGAACTACTTAAGCTCTCCTAGCTCGCGAATGTCATATGTGTTAAGCAGCTGTTGCTTGAACGCTTAGTAGGCGCTTATATTGAGCGGATGTACGAGGACGACAATATTGTCAATATAAAAGAACACGATTAACTGATTGTTTGTGAACAAACATAGAACTCCTAGTACTGGCTTTAAGCTAAGCTTCTTTAAGGTTAATGACAGCTCTTAGTACCAAAGCAATGGTGCTTCCTTGAGGCTATAGAGTGCTTGTTGCAGCTTAAGAAGCCTACTAAATATGTTTATAAATCCTTCTAGGGTACAGCAGTACATCTTTTGTAGTAGTTGAGTGTTAAGAAAGGCATTTAATGTGTTAAACTAAAACATTAGCAGACTAAAGGCTGCTGCTAAAGCAATAAGTGCTCAAAACACCTTCATAGCAAGCGTAGCAGCGTATATGTCTTCCCACGTGTCTTGTAAGTCTCCTCGTACGCAGAGTCGTGCCTTAAACTTGTATAGATATCCGTCTTCGTCAAACTTGTACGTAAAGACCCACATTAGGGGCAGTATCTTAGCATCTGCTATAGCTAAAGTTGCCTTAGTGCGCTTAAAGCAGTCTTTTGCCCAGCAACTTTTAAACTCTGCTTAAACTGCCTAGGTAAACTCTGCGCTAAATAGATAATTCTTAAGGTCTTTTTAGCGCTTCAGCAGTGGCAGTAGCTGATCGCGATAGAGCCTTATCTTTGGTAGCTCTCTAGCTAGCTTTGCTAGGGCTATTAGATTTGTAGCTGCTGCGAAAGCTGTATAGTATATAGCTAAGGCCTAATTTAGCGGCTTCCTTGCTTATTTGCCTGCTACAATATTGCTGCTGCTTCCAACCTTAGGATTAGCTATTCTAGGTGCGTTATTTCTCTGTCGATCTAGAACATATTCGCCTGAACTCGCCTATCCTTTGGGTAGAGTTGAAGGTGCCTTTTAAGGCTGGCTACGGTGGCCTGATGCGATTAGCGTGAGTGGCCCTTGTTTTTGACTAGTAACGCTCTCCTGCTGCGGTACTCTAGGATAGATTGTTGGGCTATTGTCTTCTTAATTAGGCTATATTTTTTGGAGCAATTGCTCTTACAACTATTGCTTAGTGTCCTGCTTTTCTGCAGTTTGCTAGTTATCCTACACATCCTGCGCACCTGTGTTAAAGATATCCTCGCCTTCCTCCTGCTAAGGCGGCGCTATGTTGCCACAAATTAATAGCTCTAGCGTCAGTAGATAGGCTATATAAGGCTCATCCTCCTTACAATTAGGTATAGTGTGAAGCTGTAACTACATTAGCTCAATTAGATCAGTTAAAGTGGCCTGTGTGTCTTAAGAGTAAGGTATATCCAAAACCTCAATCTCTTCCTACGTCACAGCCTCCCTCTCTAAGTCATCACCAAAACAACTTTCGCGCTTGAAAATCACGTCTCGTACGCGAATCACCTGGTCCTTTTTAGGTAGCCAAATGCAAAAAATGTTAGTAGAGTCGTATCTAACCAAGTATCCAACAAAGGTGCGAGATTCAAGCTTATCAGCCTTCTTCAACTTTTTGTTGAGAACGTAAGCTTTGCATCCAATCGGAGCAAAATGAGCAACTGAAGGCTGCTTGCCGTGAACAAGCTCGTACGGCGTTTTCCAATTGATAGCTTTTGTTGGTGTGACGTTGGCGATTCGAGCCGCAGTGATAGCTAGCTCATTTGATAGTGACTTCGGTAGTCCTGCTTGAATTCGAAGCGCCCTTGCTTTTATGATAATAACATGTCCTGCCTTTTCCACTGCACTAAGCTGCTCAGCAGTATCTAGAGCTTATAGCTTAATCTTAAAGCCTGCTTGCTTCGCAATATTATAGAGCTCAAGGCTATAGCCCCGCTTACTATTAATCTTAAGTACAACTACAATATACCTATACTAACGTTAGATCTTGTTAATTAATGCTTTTAGCGCTAGCACTACTAAGTGCAGTGTCTTGTCTGTAAGTGTAGTCACTTCATGCTACTTTGAGTACTCGCACACAGCGTGTAGCAAGTATTAGTCTCTGTTGTAGCAGGTCTCCCCTATAGGGATAAGCTACACAAAATCAATTATAATGCGATAGAATAGCTTTATAGCCTGTTCTTTAGGCTAGCATCTACTTACTTAAGCTGCTAATTTTGCTTTAATGCATATGTCGCATTCTCGTAATCAAGGTGCTCAGGTATCTAGATCTAGGGCTGTCCCTCTCACGTTCTCGTTTATATAATCAATTGCTTCCTTACTTACATAGGCAAATAGCTTATGCACTTCAATATAAGATGCTGTAATTAGACGTTGATCCTCTCTCAAGGCCTTGTATGTTCGTTAAAGAGCTATAGCAAAACTACTCAGCGTTAGTTAGTTGTTGTCCTCAGCATCAATGATCTAGTGGCCATCCTTGTGCTATAGCGAGCAAATAACGTTTAACAGATAATGCTGGTATATCATATCTCGTCCTAAGTCAAATTGCACGCCTACTGCTTAGCATCTTAAGAGGCTTACAACGTTTGTAAAGAAACCTTCTATAAGAGCAACATCTATAAGTTAGATCTAACCTATGCTATAAGGCAAGTTTACATTAAAAGTAACTTTTCCCTAGGCTTGTATAGGTACTGTTGATCCTCCTACAAAGAGAATATCCTCTAGTTCTACCTTGCGCGTCTCTATCCATCCAAAACAAGTCGAGTTGCAGACATGAATATTAGAACCAGGGTCTAGAATCTATTAGTTGATGATCGTAGGTAGCGCTTTCTGCTGCACCTGTTGCGGCTGCATAACAGAGAATAAGCTGTAGGCAGCAAACCTCTAATCACAACTTACTAACGTCTTTCTATTATCAAGCTTTATTGGCTCGTCTGCCTTCTTTATGCTTATCCCATCTCTTGCAAGGATATTGCCAATTCTCTTGGCTTGCTCTGGGTCCTTCAAGGCCTCCGTCACCTTGGCTTGCGTGGCCTGTACTGGTCGGAAGTTCTTTGGTTTCTTCGGATGGTCTGGGACCAGGTACCAGCAGTCCTTGTACCAGTGTCGGCCTCCGCACACACACTCTGGTGTTTTCTTAATTAATAATCGTTCTTTCTATTCTTGGTTCTGTTGTGCTGAAACGCCTAGTGTAGCAAACGTTCCGGGTGAAGCCGTAGTAAGTCCGATTCGTCGATAATACATCCTGAATTGGGCAACATAGTCCGCTAGAGATTGAATCTCGTCTGTTTTCCCAGTGGTCTCTTTTAGAATAAGGTCATGGTGTGATGCACCGGCCCACTCCGGAGCAATCGTTCTGACAACTGTCAGAAAATCGTCTTGGGCTCGATAGCCTGTCGTCTCAGGAAGGTCTGCCTCCCTGCATTGATTCGTAATGTGAATCCAGTTGTTAAGCCATTGTTTAAGGTTGCGGCTTCGAGGCTTCTCCTGCAGAGCGCGGTACTTGGTTACTAGCTCTCTGCTGCGTGCAGCTGCGGTTGGTGCAAGCTGCTGCTTGAGCGCGATCAATCGATCATAGATATCGTCTTTTCCATTAATTAGGTAGAGGTGGCGAGTCGCGATGGTGCGGCTGATGTCCATAAGAAGCTCGCCCTCTCTCCGCTTTATGTTCATATATTCTGTTCTTTCGTATCTCTAGTCGTGAAGGAGATCGCTGTACATCGCCTGCTGGCCTGCATCTAGCTGGCTAATCGCGGTTGCTCCAGCCTCGATGGCGTTGGGCAATGGTTTCGTGGGTTCAATGAGCTTCGGTAGCTCATCCTTCGGCTTTGAGATGTCGCAGTATTTCCAGATACCGTCTACGACAGCCTTCTCTCGTCGTAGCTGGAACCAAGACTCCCAATCTGCTGGTCTATCCAGTATAACAGTCACGCGTGTGACTCCTGAGTTGCTAAGCGACATTGTGATTAATAGCGACACCACTCTATGGCTGTCGTCTATATCAGGTCTTCGACACCAATGCTACGGCTGTCGATAATGAGGTCTCTGATGCCGACGTTATGGCTATTGATAATAAGGTCTGTGTAAAGAATAATAAATAAACTTAGTAATTGTTAATTGCAAGTGCAATCTGGGCTTATAACTGTGGGCGAATAATAGAATGACGAACTGGTTGATTGCTATCTAATGAAGCTAGAGTGGTTATATACATGGAGTGGAGTATCTAGAAGATTCTAGATTAGCAAGGTCACATGACTGTGTGACGACATAGTAGAACATTCTAGAGTTGGCTAACATCCTTCTATAAGGATAAGTTAATCACTAACACCCGCAATCGCGAGGATGAAGAAGAAGACCCGCCAGGGTATTACTAAGGGAGGAAGATTAATTACACCTACCCAACACCACTAGTGACACCTCCGCCTGTCGCATTGCTTGTCTAATTAATAGCGAGCTTCGAACACAATTAACACAACTAGTTACCTATTAGATTACCACAGCCAGATTAACGCGCTGTGCTATAGGCAGCCGCTTTCCTAGCAGGTACACAAGCAGGAAGCAGAGGCAAGTATAAGAGAAAGCCGCTTAACAAAGCTTAATTTAATTGCATACTTGTAACAGGACAGAAACCCCACTAAAATTAATTACTAGAACCTCTATCTAGCGGAACACAGATAGACAATCACCCGCTATTTAATATATAGAAGAAGGCGAAGTAGGTACACCTATAAAGCTATAAGGAAATAAAGTCTTAGAGTAAGGTGTCTATTACCCTAGTGCGATCACGCGGCTACTAAATCCTTAATTGCATATAGGTTTATACTTACAAACTTAACAAATATTATTAATTTTAGAAGTGTAAGGCTAGGTTACTAGTGCGCGGAGATTAACAACGCTGCCTTACTACTTAAGACACCTATGCTGCAACCCTCGCAGGACAATTATTTTGCCTGCTTATGTCCATAGCAGCTCGATATAACCTAGAGCTTAGCCAGTACGACGTTACCAACGCTTTCGTCCATGCGAATCTAGACAGAGAACTCTATATAAAGAATGCCGCGAGGTTACACACAACCTGGCACTATTCTACAGTTACACAAGGCACTATATAGTCTTTAAATCTTACTACTACTATAGCAGAGAGAATTTACTAGCGCTCTTAGGGATCTTAGTTTTACTATAGTCCCTTATAAGCCTTGCTGTATAATTAAAGATATTATTATTATCTTCTTCTATGTGGACAACCTTGTTATCGCCTACTCTAAAGATTAGAAACACGCTGCTAACGCAGTAATTGAAAAGATAAGTATATAGTTTATCCTCACTAGTAGTAATAATCTTTAGTGGTTTCTAGGGATTGAAATTGTTAGAGACTATGCAAATAGGCAACTCTAGCTGTCCTAGGCGTCCTATATAGACAAGATTAGTCGCCTAATTAACCAACGCAACCTTAAACACGATACCCTAATATCCACAGTTAAACTACTACCCTAAGATAGACTTGCTATAAAGGCTAAGATTAATTAATACTAGCGAAAGATTGGATTAATCCTTTACGCCGCAGTAACTACACGCCCTGATATTGCATTCACAAGCTCTCAATTATCGCGATTCCTATTAAATCCTAGCGAGGAGCATTACAACGCCGCCGACCGCATACTGCTTTACCTGTCCTCCACCCGATTATTAGGGCTACGCTTTGGAGGAGCAGACACTTATGAGGTTGCTAGCGATGCCTTATTTGCCAACAACACCCTCGATAGAAAGAGCTTATAAGGATATATTATTAAGCTGTTTAGTAGTCTTGTTGCCTAGAAGGCGAGCAAGTAAGACATAGTTACTACCTTAATAACTAAAGCTAAATTGCTAGCCCTTTTACAAGTTGTAAAAGAGGCACTCTTTACCTCTTAGTTAATTACTAAACTTAAGATCAAACTCTCCCTATTAATAATCACTATCAACTGCGATAATTAACAAACTATTCGACTTATTACCAAAGAAATCGCCAAGTTACAGACTAAGCTCAGGCATGTTAATATACACAATTATTAGCTTTGACAAGAAGTAGCTTGTGGAGCTATTAAAATCTAATACTAATAATTAGAAGAAATAGCAGCAGATAGCCTTACAAAGGCTTTGCTAGCTAGAAAATAGGCTAAGTTTGTAAATTAACTTAGACTTGAAGACGTCAAGGGTAGGATCACCGACCACGAGGTCGACCTGGACGAATTAGAACAAAGAATGGAAGCTTTTGGACTATAAGCAATAGTACAGCTGCGAAGAATTAGGTCCAGCTTAGGATGGCTCTAAGCTGAGGGGGTGTGTTAGATAGACGGTTACTGTGCATTCTAGTGATAATCTCTTTGTAAAATATACTATGGAGGCTGGCGCACTACTATTTTGCATTGCCCCTGTACTATCCTAGATAGTACAAGGGCCTTAGCGTAGATAGAAACTTCTCGCGATAGCTGGGCTTCTCGAAACACACAATTAATCATCACAGTCATCAATTCTCATTAATATATTATCTCAAAGTGACAGAACACTATCAAATCTAACAAATATATACCTATTAACGTGTTAACTTATCTTATTTATAATAATCTAGATAGTAGTTTATAACTTAAAATAGTAGTTTATAACTTAGAATAGCGAAGAATAAATAGATAACTTATAGCGTGGCTACGCTAAAGCCTTTATTCCTCTCCTAAAGTTCTAAGTAGCCTTCTTATAAAAGTTTTACTTATAGAAGCCTCGTGCTAAGACTACTAATCTTACTTAGTAATTTAAACGCGCTTTTTTATTATTACCTCTTTACGCCTTTTTACTTGCTAAGTAGGGGGCTTTACTTTTTTTATTATATTATTTGAGATAAAAGCCTTTGTCGTCCTACCTCTACATAGATAAAATAATGCCACATAAATCTTAATATTTAGACCTAAGTAATACTTAACTTCTTAAATATAATATCTATATTTAAGGGCCTTATAATTAGTAATAACTTTAGATTTCTATCTTAGTTAATCCCTAACCTTCTAATTTAATATCCTTTAGCTTTGCTCTTAGATACTATATATTTAGCTTCTTTCTAATTTTTATTCTATATAAGCTTTACTACTACGCATACTTATACTTCTAACTAGTCTAAAGTATCTACTTACTAGGCTACTTTAGAAATAGGCCTATTAGCCTCTTAAATAGTTCTAGCTCTACTTTTAGCCCTTACCTATTATATAACTATAATTTATATGTGCTAAAAAAGAGAAAGGGCTCTAAGAAGGTATTAGGCACGCTTTAACTATTAGTCTATTAGTTCTTCTTCTCCTTATAACACTAATGCAGAGAATAAAGCCTAGATCTAAACTTCTTAAAAGTTATAGCGCTCTCTAGATATTAGATTTAATAGTGTTCTATTACTATAAGATAATATAATCTTAATGCTTAATAAGATTAATTTATTTAGTAATAGAGATTGGCTATATACAAAGTTCCTAATATGTGCTAACCTAATACTAGTACTATCTAGAATAGTGTAAAACTAGTAGTGCGCTAGCCTTAAATTTTCTACTACACTATTAATAATAGTGTAGGATTATAAAGGCCCTATAATTAGACACTAGAGTAGGACTTTTTCTAGAGGTTATTTCAGAATTCCGAAGTTTAGGCTAGAGTTACTTAGGCTTATAGGTTTTATAATAAGTATAAGAAGAAAAAAAAGTCAAAAGATAGTAGTAGTTTTAGCCTATAGCTTACTAATAAAAGCTATAAAAGTCCCTTTTTATCTAAGGGCTACTTAGGCTTTAGATAGTTTATTAGCACTTAAATATATCTCTTGTTACTACTATACTTTGTTTTTTTTCTTATAATATTATATTTTTTAGCCTACGACTATAAGCTATTTACTCTTAAATTACTATCTATAAGTACTTAATCTATTCTTAGAGATTCCTACTAGTAGTAATATAGTTACACTTTTCTTAAAGAGCACTATTATTTATTACTAGTCTAGAAGTAGTGTTTACGCACACGCCTTACCTACTATAACCTAATAGAGCCTTATAGCTACTTAAAGTATATAACCTGCCTTTTATATTCTTCTACTTTCCTTATTATACTACTATTCTAATTCTTCTACCTAATAGTCTTAGCCTTCTCCTTAACTATAGCTCCTATTAATTTCTTCTTTAGTAGCCACGCCTCTAGTGCTAGCAATAATAATAATAGTAATAGTAAAAAAGGTAGCTAAGGATTATAATAGTACTTACTACTACCTATTAATAACACTGTATAGCTACTTCTATTCTATTATATATATATCTAACCTAATTATCTCTTAGCTTACTAATATGTGTCCTAGTTATTACTCTCTTAAATTAGCTATATAATTTTAGCACTATTTATAATATTATAAGACTATTATATATTATTTTTATTATAATTAATTGTTTTATTAATATAGTTATTTTATGTATTATACTATTAAATAAGATATATTACTTTTATAAAGACGCGCTATTACTATCTATAATATTCCTTAAAAGGTTCTTACCTAATAATACGCTAGAATTGCCTTCTAATATAACTATCTACCTAATTTAATAAAGCTTACTATAAGAGAGGAGTAGGCAATTATATAGTATATACTTAATCTAGACTTATAAGAATTTCTACTATAGCTTGCTACTATAGAGAATATAGCTAATTCTTTACTAGATAAGTGGTATTATAACCTTATAGGCTATAACTAGGCTTTAAACTTTGTTAAGCGCTAGCTAGAGTTTAAAGTTAAGTTTAATTAAAAGTATAGCTATAAAAGAGCCCTCTAGAAGGATACTAAAGTAATATAAGGCTAGCTCTAGCTTATAGAGAATATAAAGGCTAAGTATAATATTATAAATAAAGACACCTATAATTTTAATAATTCTAGCTTTATAATAGGTATTAAAGATCTTTATTATATTAAGATTCTAACTAAGGTCGAATCTACACTATACGTAAAGAGAAGTAAAATAAAAGGTACTAAAATATAGTACCTAGCACATAGTAGTAGTAATAAAATATACACAAAATAATAATAATTTTGTTATTAATATTTTATATAGTAGTATTATTAATAGTAGTTGATAGATAGTCTACTATTTAGTATGACTAAGTTATATATTATCTCTTTAATAAATAGTCTACTATTTAGTATAACTAAGTTATATATTATCTCTTAACTAGTAGACTATTAAAGAGCTATAGTAGACCTACGCAAAGTTATAACTACGGAAGTAGTATAGGTAATAGAATACTTAACTATAGTTTAGTTATTACGCTTATAATCTAGTAGTAGTATAACTATAGTTTACTACACATATAGTATATAAAGTTTACCTACTCTTATAATATTAGTAATACCTAGTATAATAAATCTTTATCTTTAACTTATATAATACTAAGTTTTTTAAATCTACCTCTTTATTATATATAGTAATATAATACCTTTCTAGTATCCTAAGATTGCGTTATCTAATACCCACAGCTAGACAGCTACTAAAGAATTTAAAACTAGCATAGATAACTAGCTAGGTAATATTAGCTATCTATCCTACCTGCTATAATATAAGGTTTAAGAGGCAGGGCTGCTAAAGGACTAAATTTATTATAGTTATACTATCCGAAAAGTTATATTTAATAATTTATTTAGGCTATATATTACCTTTATATAACTCTAAATTTTTAAGTACTAGGTTATTCTTTTATATAAAGACCTAAGAAGAGATATAGCAACTTTTATAAGAAAATAATAGCGCCTTACTATTATATTACTAGTAAAGCTAAAGAATAGGCTAAGATATAATAGTAGGCGTCTATTAAAGAAAAAATAAATATTTCTTATACGTTGCTAGAGCGCGCGAGTGTAGCTATAGCAGAAAAAGCTTCTAGTAGTAGTTAAAATTATACAAGCGTATAAAAATAATAAGAAGTAAGAGTAGTAGTAGTAGTAGTAAGATTCTAGAAGTAGTATATAGCTTACTAGTTGCAAGAAAAGATTTACTATAAAAAAGTAATAAAATAGTTAAGTTAGTTACTATTATAATTATTATTATTATTGCTATAAAAAATATTATTAATAAAATTATTAATTACGTAACATAGTAGTTAGTTAAAGAGCCAGCCTAGAATTACGTAATATTATAGATTAACTCTAGGGGAGAATTTATAATAGGTATAATATTAACTAAAGTAGTAGTTATAGACTTTAAGCGTCAAGGATAGCTAAAGTAGGTGTAGTAGGGCAATAGGGAGTAGATAATAGTTATCTAAGGTAATAATATAATAGAGTAGTAGATTTCATTCTTTATTATTTTAGGGGCAAGCACTACCTCTTTCCCTAGTATAAGAAAAAAAATCTACTTTATAATTAGAATATTATAGTCTCTAAGAATAGCTAAATAATTGTTAGATAGAACGAGCTGTGGTAAGGTTAGATCTGTACAATCGAGCAGGGACCATCTGGCTTGGCACACTAGCGAAGAAGTCAGAACCAGCTGAACACGGTGGAGAAAAAGACAATACAATCATTATTATCCATAAAGACACATTATCGCATTCAACCATTAAATCTGACAATAATAAATAAGCTTAGTTTATAATAGCTAAAGTACTTTAATAAGTATATAAAGAGGCGTGCTATTAGTAAATTACGTTTACTTATTATTAATAGCTATAAAAGTTATAACTTGCTTAAATTCTAGAATTTCTATAAAAAAAAGTAATATTATTACTCTTTATAGGCCTTCATATTTATTGTATCTCTTATAGCTACTTAATATAAATTGTTTTATACTATTAAAGAAGGCGTATAAGCACTAAGCTAAGAATATAATACGCAACTATATTATATATATAACTAAAATTAAGTTACTATTTTATTTTATTACTACTTTTGAGACTTTAATTACTAAAAGTAGTATTAAAAGAGGCTTTTAAGGTGCTAGCCTAGTACTCTTTAACCTAGAGGCTATACTATTATAGCCTAACGTTAGTCTACGTACACCTTTAGAATATACTATTTAGAATAGTATATAGAAGTTATAAACTTTATAAAATAGTATAAAACTTAGGTTATAATTAATACTAGTTAAGTAGAGAATTTAAAGGTACATAAATAGTTTTCTGACTTATATAATTAAGGTAGCAGAAAAGAATATTAAAGGTACTAACCTAACAGGGCATTTTTTAGTGTTAATAACTAAATATATTACTAAACTTTAAGCTACTAATACGGCTACTATATAATATAAATTATATAAAAGAAAGTAATTATAGTAAGAAAGAGCTCTTATAGCTAAAAAGGGCTAGTGACTAGCTACTCTAAAGGACTTTGCAGCGCGCAGTAATAGTAAAAAGATATAAAAAAAGGCGGACGTTAATAGAGGTAAGCTAACTTAATAGTACTATAGACGCTATAGTAAGTCTAGACATAATAGAATAATATATAAGTGACCTATAGAAGTAAATTCTAAATAAATTAGCTTATTTAGAGTATTAATAATAGGTTATATTAACTCTCTACTATTATAAATAGTATATGTTTTAGTAGAGTCTTAGTAAAAGTAAGTTGCTTAGTTAAGTAAGTTACTTAGTTATAGAGTACGTGTAAGACTGCCGCATAGCTGTATAGTCGGTCCTTGGTCACATGACCTCGGCCGGAATAACCTTATGCCTAGCCTCACCCATACACCTTTAGGCCCTCGGTCCTCTATAGTAATAACACACCTCTTTTCTTATAGTTAACCTATATTACTATGAATTACTGTAATCTCTACTATCTTACAGTATGTTAAAAAGATTATAAATTTATAATAATAGTAGTTATTTTTTCTAATATTATAAATATAGAAAAGTGTTTTAAAATATTAATAGAAAAGAATTTGGTATATTAGCCTAATTTTACTAAATAAGATTTATTAATATAAAAAGATAATTTATATATACTAATAAATAGTATTTCTAAATAGTTACTAGAAACTAGTTTTATTACTTTACATTATTATAAAGTATATTTTTAGTACTTTTATAACTTTTTATAATAGTATTATACTATAAACTAAGAGTATATAAAGTCTTCTTTATTATAGTAAGTTTAAGAACTATACGATTACTAGTATAAATAGAAAATTTTGTGCAAAGATAGCTAATTACACTATTTAATTAAGGCCATTTCATTAAGGTAGTTATCTACTACGCTAAATTAAACCCTAAGTGACTTAAGCGCTCGCAAGTGGTACGTGACTAAGCGGCGTTTCTAAGTAGTGCATACTAGCGAGGCGGTCTTTTCTAACCACATACAAGACCTTGCCTTGAGCACGCTATTCTTGTATCTTCTAGCGATACCCGTTAGTAATTTGCATGGAGATTTGGAAGGATTTCTGAAAAGAAGAGCGCTAAATAAAACGCATTCCGTATCTTTAGGTTTATGGAACAGCCAGATAAATACAGATGTGAGCCAAAAGGGGGGGGGGGGGGGGGGGTGGGGGGGAAGGGGGGTTCTGTACCTTCCAGTGGAATTCTCCTCACTTCTTCTCTTGTAGAGCTTTGGAGGCCCCAGACAATATCTCTGCCATGTTCTCAAGGGACGGGCGTGAAAAGATAGCTGTCGTCTGTTTACCGATACTACACAAATGTCCTTGGATCTTAGACGCTGTGCAATTATATACATCTGTAGGAAGTATTACATCACCATATCCAGCCAGACAATCCACCAGGTCTTCTATTTGTCTCTTCGAGATTGGAAGTGTTGTTTACAATGGTGATAATGAAGCTCGACCTCACAAGGCTAACTAATAGCAATGCAGTGACGAAGCCTTGTGCAAGGCAACATTTTAATGTAGCACCACAGTGCTTGACCTTTTGGAGAGGGTGCCAGCAATATAGCTACAGTAACGCATATTTGTTACGCAACGGAAATCAGCTTATTCCATCTACCATAGGTAGGCGTGACGACCAACATGTTGCTGGTGAGTTGCCGGTATACGTGAGGCCCAATTTTTTTATTTTTTTTCGATGTCTAACTACAAAGCTAGAAAACTCCCAAGGCCACCCTTGCCTCACCTTTCACGCACTCGCTCCGCCTCCGCACGCACGCACGCTCACCACCTAGCCCCATCCCCTAGCACTGCTGCGACTGCGCCGCCACCAAATTCTTCTGATTCTGGTTCGTCCCATCCATGACCTCCTGCACCAACTTCGCAAGCGTGTCCGCATCCGCCGGCGTGCCGTTCAAGCTCTGCACCTGGCTCACCTCGAGGAGCTGCGCCATGGAGACTGTGGCGAGTCCGTCCTGCGCGGGGCTGTTGAGCTGCGCGGCGAGCCTCTGGTTCGTCGCGCGGATGGAGATGCCCTGGTCTTGGATGTCAAGCACAGATTGCTGCTGCGCAGCGAAGCTGGCGGCGTCGGTGGCTTGGAGGGTTTGGATGCTGAGGGGAGGTTAGGTTGGTTCGAGAAGGGGAGAGAGGGGGGAAGTACCCGTTGAGCTCCTGCGACTGGATGTCGAGGTTGGCTTGGATGCCTTGGGTGAGTTGGGCTTGGAGTTGGGCGCATTGGGAGTTTGCGCTGGCGGTGCCGTTCTTGCCATTGTTGCCGTTGTTGCTATTGTTGCCATTGTTGCCATTGTTGCCGTTGTTTCCATTGTTGCCATTGTTGCCATTGTTACCATTGTTGCCATTGTTGCCATTATTACCGTTGTTGCCATTGTTGCCATTGTCCATGCAGGTCAACCCGTTTGCACCGTTTGCACCATTTCCACCGTTCTGCTGAGGAGCCGGAGCCGCAAGGGCGATGGCAACGAGGGAGAGGAGCAAAGTGACCTTCATATTGGACCGTTGAAGGCACGTATCTTGTACTTCTGTGCGAGAGCGAAGAAGGTATCGTACGATCAAGACAACAAACTCCCAAATCAAGTAACAAAAATATATGTAAACGCCCAGCGCAGCTGTCGTAATATTACAAAAAAATTGAAAAAAAGAGACAGGATGATCTGCTGATGTTGACGAGCGACTTAAAGTCCATCCTTATACCCTCTTGCGCTTTACTTGCCATTTTGTTCGGAGCCCGTACAGGAAGCCACGATTGGTTAAAAGACACCGAAGTTGTGCCCACAGCATTGTATTCAGCAGGAGCCGAAGACGTTTGTTGGTCGTTGTCGATAGGTCGCTCCCAAGTCGGAAGATAATAAGTTCAGGGTGATTAGACCCTCAAACGCGATGCGTTTTGGGGATACAGCAACAAAACCTTGCTGCATTAGTGGAAACGCACGGTATACAATGTCCCGGCGCACCCGGTGGTGCGCGTCTACGTGAGTGGTTTGAAATAATTTGGAGGGTAGGACGTGAAAGCTTCTTTTTGATAAGCTTGTTCCAAGGAGCCTTACCGTAGCGGCTGGGGTTCTCGAGGTCGTAATTAATTGGGCTAGATCATGGGTACTTTCAAGGTTTCAGATGTGAATTCGGCGAACGTAAGTATTGTGGAGACCTGGAGTTGTGGAGTCCTGTGGTTAGTTGAAGTACCGTAGAATCTTACATACACTGCGTGCACTGTTAGTCTTAGCACCTCTCTCTTATTCGCTAAAGGGCTCTTTAAACCTAGTTTTACCTAGATTTTATTAATTTAGCGAATAATAAAGAAGAGCTAAGACTGACGGTGCACCTGGTCGTGTGCAAGATTCTACGGTACTAATTTATGACTGTTGTGTAAAGGCAGAAGGTTCGGAAGCCCGCGGATGCTGTGTTCGGAGGCACAATTAGCCGGAGTCGGGTCTTTATTGCACCAACATGATACGCCTCTAAACGCTCAAAACCACAGTGAAGCATACTAGGGCCTAACAGCAAGATTTTCGGTAAAATGCCCGGCCGAAGGCCCGAGTACATGTGAACCACATGTGCAGTCATACATAGCCAATAACCTTTGGAGGATACTTTTCCGCATCCAAAGCAAGCCAAAGCGCTCCTTCCGCAAGGTCGCCGTGTCTGCGAACGCCTACCCATCATTATCATCTGGAACGTATAACTCCCCAGATCGACAGAACAAGTCTCCAGTATGACCGAAAATGTCCCTAGATCAACCGAATATTTCGCCAAACGGAGCGAATAATTCCCCAGACTGACCAACCCCCCAACTCAACACCCCCAAACTTTTCTGTTATTTTCTTCACCGACTTGAATAGATCGTGCGACATACAGCAACCAAGAAACACAACGATGATCAGAGCAATAGAAGGGCGCACCAGAACAATAAGCAAACACGCCCTCTTCACTGACCACATAGCGCAGAGAACAAGAAGGCAAGCAGAATCCTGCTGCACGTGCATTCTGTGATTTCTACCTTAGGTAAGATCCGTGTAAGCTTTGGGAAAAGCACAGCCCTAATGCCAGGATGCGGGCGACGTGATGAGTATACAAGAGCTTGGCCTACGTCCCATCATGTCATGAAGCACCCCGCATCTATCGTGCTCTCAGTGAATGGTAATATGGTTTTCAAAAGGCGCTGGCAGACGTTGGATAGTAGGGCGATTGTGACAGTGTGCCCTTCTACTGCTGTGATTACCGCGTTTTTGTTGCATAATCTGTTCAAGTCGATGATACATAACGATGGAAGAAAAGGGGTAATCAGTGTGGCGGTGACCTCGGCGCATGATTTCGTTTTTTCCCACTCGCGTACAATGCAGGAGCATTATTTCTATCCTCGCAGGTGTGAATTACTTAGGGCGTGTTTAGTTGTATTGGTTTAAGCGTTAGATTAACTATTAGATTAATAACTAAGCAAACTAAAGATATAATCAACACTATAACGTACTTCGCACTTGAGTTAATTAACGTTATTCTATTAAGTTAATTACTTTACTAAGACCTTACTAAGTTCTATACTATTTACAATAGTATAGAGTTAACGTAAACTATGTTTAATAGTCTAAATAGGCTAATCTATTTAGAATCTACTTCTATAGGCTACCTATAGGTTATTGTATTATACCTAGGCTTATTATAGTATCTATAGCAATATTAAGCAGATTTGCTTATATTAGCGCGCACTCTTTTCTTTACTTTTTACGTATTACTATACGCCCTAAACTCCTTTAAAGTAGCTAGCTACTAGCTTTCTTTAGCTATAAAGACTTTTTTATACTATACTTGCTTTTTTTTATATAATTTATATTATATAGTAGCGTTCTTAGTAGCTTAAACTTTAGTATTGCGATTAATTATTAATATTAAAGAATGCCCTATTAGTTTAGCATCTTTAATAAGCTTTTCTACTACCTTAAGTATATAAGTTAGGGAACTATTTATCTACTTTCAAATTCTCTACTTAACTAGTATTAATTATAACCTAAGTTCTATACTATTTTATAGAGTTTATAACTTTTATATAGTATTATAAATAGTATAAAGTAGAGGTATACATAGGCAGATATTAACCTATAATATTATAACTTTTAGGTTATAGGACACTAGGCTAGCACCTTAAAAGCCTCTTTTAATATTACTTTTAGTAATTAAAGCCTTAAAAGTAGTAATAAAGCAAGTTAGAAACTTAATTTTAGTAATATGCGTAATATAGTTGCGTATTAAATTCTTAGCTTAGCGCCTATACGCCTTCTTTAATAGCGCAAAATAATCTATATTAAGTGGCTATAAGTGGTATGTTAGATATTAGGTTACTGGAAATTACTATAATTTTACTATAAAATTTAGTAGTTATGTATATCCGATTATATAGTCTCCTTATAACCACAGTTAGTGCAACTCATAGTAATTTTACTATGAGATTACTATAAAATACACAAAGGAGACTAGCGTACTACTATTACACTACTCCGCACTAGTACTAGTGCGTCTTGGCGCTAGATAGATATTGCGTACGATAGCTAAGCTTCTCTAAGACAGATTACTCCACAATTAATTATCTCAACTATTATTAAAATCAACTACCTTTTATCTAAACTATTAAGGATTACTAAGAAACACTGTAAAAACACAGTAAATCTAATAAGGTACGATAAATATAAAGGTATATAAAGAGTAATAATATTACTCTTTTTATAGTAATTTTAGAATTTTAGTAAGTTACAAATTTTATAGCTATTAATAATAAGTAAATATACTTTACTAGTAGTATGCCTCTTTATATACTTATTAAAGTGCTTTAGCTATTATAGACTAAGCTTATTTATTATCTAGCTATTCTTAAAGACTCTAATAATATAATTATTAGGTAGATTCTTCTCCTTACACTAGTGTCAGATATGCAGCTGTTAGATAGAATAAGCGCGTTGAGGTTGGATCTGTACAATTAAGCAGGGACCATCTGGCTTGGCACACTAGCGAAGAAGTCAGAACTAGCTGAACACAGTGGACACAAAGACAATACAATCATTATTATCTATAAAGACACATTATCGCATTCAACTATTAAATCTGACAATTAAGAGTCTCACTGCCTCAACTGATACGAAATGGCGCAACAACCATACCGCGATCCTATAGTAACGCTGAGGGATTATACCGACTATATGGGATGGATAACGCAGCTGCAGGCGAGATGCGTTGTCTACAACATCTGGGATAAGGTTAATCTAAAGTTAATAGTCCCGCTGATATCAAGACTAGCAGTTGTTAGAGCTCTGGTAGTCGCTGATTACACACCAGCCGCGAACGTTGAAATCCTAACGAGACTGACTGCGCTGTCAGCAACTGGACAGAAGGCGTTTAAGGAAGACCTTGAATATTATAAGATCCTTGTTGAATAATATAAGAATGACTGGCACGACTTTAAGAAGGAACAAGCAAGCCTCTAACATATTATGGCATTTATCTAGTTAACTGTATCCCTACACCTGTTGCGCACGTGCTGCCTACTAAAGAAGCTACTACAACAATAGATTATAGACCTACAACTAACAGTTAGAGTTGACGAACAAATCGAATAAGAACAAGCTCGCGAGCGATATCTTGCCTTACTAAGGCCAATAAGGAGCGCGTCGCAATAGGACACATAGCTAGCAGAGTACGACTAAGCAGCTACTAAGGCGGAGACATATTAAGTCGCTAAGCTATCATAATTAAATGTGATTACAAAAGACTTCCTAGTAGCTGTGAACAAAGTTGCTCCTATATAGTCTACAAACTTTTAAGACAATAGTTAATTTGCAACTAGCATAAGCTAGAAGGAGATAATAAAACGCTTCTAAGAACACATAATGGCAAACTATCCCCTTAGATTAGGGAAGCACAAAGCAGCTTTTGTGACTAATGATGCATTATTTCTTGCTGAAGGTGGTGCAACCACCCAGGGCAATGACAGGGACGCCTCTTATGCCGAAAGCGCGCCATCTAACTGAAACCGGGGCAGACCCCGTAATTAACGTACAGCTGACAAGAAAGATGTTAAGCTCAAGCGGCCTTTAGATCAAGAGCCAGCTATAACAGGAGGAGCAAAATGCCCTGCCTGTGGATAACGCTATAGTATTAGGGACTGCTATTATATTAACCTAGACAAAGCTCCTAAGTGGTGGAAACCCAATAAGATTATAAATAAGCTCATTAACTTCAAGCGTAAGAACAACGCAACTTTCTAAGGGCTAATCTGTGGACAAAGTAGAACCTGATTACAAACACCGATTATTAAACAATCGCACACGCCCACACCTGAGATCCTCGAGTCCCCTAAGGACTAACTAGAGGGATAGAGAATATCAAACGTCAATGCTGCGTTTACATCAGCGCTAATAGAAATAGAAGTGTCTAATTACCCACTAAAGCGCTTGTTTATTCTTGATTTAGGATTAACTTGCTATATTACAAACAATCCTGACTGTATCTACAACTTCTGTCTACCTACGTCTGGAGATTATATATGGGCTGGGAATACAAAGATATAGATAAAAGGCTACAGCTCT
This sequence comes from Laburnicola sp. JP_R_19, assembly GCA_031010545.1. Taxonomy (NCBI): domain Eukaryota; kingdom Fungi; phylum Ascomycota; class Dothideomycetes; order Pleosporales; family Didymosphaeriaceae; genus Laburnicola; species Laburnicola sp. JP_R_19. Next base: position 295,112 of record VOIT01000131.1, on the reverse strand, counting down.
GTTGACTTAACACTGAGAGGCTAATATAGAACAACTACGTTAGTTCTATATAATGTAGCTATCTGTCCAGACCTCCTGTGTAACCTAGTCTCCTTTTAACTACTAAGGCATAGAGGAATCTGGTAGGATACGCAAACGGACCCAACTACGCTAAAAGGACTAGACGATAAGGTTATTAGAAAACTATCTAAGATACACAGTTAATAGGTACTTAAGTATAATCTGCTACCACCTACTTTATATTATATCTGTAAGAATGCATTATAAATGAAAGGAGCACTATAAAGGGCCTTAGCTGAATTATGGCATAAGAGACTAGAACACCCTAGACTAGTAGCTATTGAACATCTTATGCAGCAAGCTAAAGAGGTGCGAGTTAAAGGAGTTACAACAGTTCAATGCAACTTCTATAGGAAAGCAAAGATCTAGCAACAAATTAGCCAAGCACCGCGAATCAACAATAAAGGACCAGGAGAAAGACTAGCTATCGACTTTCATGCCTACAAGGCGCAAAGTAGCACTAGCAAAAGGAGCCAGATACTTGTCACTAACAGGTACTCAGGCCTGCAATAGGACTTTTATTTCAAAGACAATCGACCAGCAAAGTTAGTTATTAAAGTTCTATCAAACTTCTTTCTCTTCCTTAAAAACTATTACAACATTACGGTTAAGGTCATTGAAGCGGACAACGAGATCACGATGGTGAAACTGGAAATCAAGCACTAGTTAGCATCACAAGGAATTACTGTTGAGCCTTCCGCCCTAGATACACAAGCTCAAAATAGAGGTGCTAAACGCTTAGGGGGTGTGAACAAAGAGAAATTGCGCGCGATGCGTCTTAATGCTAACCTACCCTAGGAACTATAGCCTAAAGTCACAAGAGCTGCAATATACCTCTATAATCAAACACCAAATTATGCAAATAACTAGAAAACACTATACAAGATATTCTTCACACAAGTTGCTTTGAACAACAGAGTAGTCACCTTAATTAAGAAACCTAATCTTGCTTACCTCAAAGCGTATGGCTGCAAAGCGTTCGCAATAACAGATAATACACATTAAGGTAAATCAAAAACTACAACGCCTAGACCTAAAGGCTTGGATTAGTTACCTAGTAGGATACCAGTCCTTAAACATCTATCAAATCTGGATACTGTTACTTACTAAGGTAATAAGCACCTACGATGTTATCTTTGACAAATAAACTGTCTTTAGTAGCAAAACTAAGGACCTTATAGATAACCTTATACACAGCATACTAGAGGAAATTGCCACATACATAAGAACGATCGAACTCCTAACACTAAGTTATTAACTAGAGACAGAGTCCTTCTATAAAGACAATACTGTTAGAGGCTTATTAAATTCCTAAGGCGAAGTAGACCCACTAGGCTACTACTAAGGAGTAAAGATTAGGGATAACTATCCAACTCCTCTAACTACACTACTACCTGGGGCATTACTTGCGCAGTTAATAGCTAGAAATAAATTAGAAATAAACCTAAAAGGGTTATCTAAGACTGTCCCCTAGGCAGCCGCCTTTATAGCAGGAACTCAAGCTAGCTACGTTGGGAAATACAGAGGGGATGTTATAGACAAGGCTAAGATGATAAGAACGCTCGCTAAAGGCTTAAAGCCCCATCGAAGTCAACTCCCACCTCTGCCAACGTGCCGTACCAAGCTTGAGGATCACCCGATAGGCGAATTGTTCAAATAAGCAGAGCGGGATCACCTCGCAAGCCACAAACAAATAAAATTATAGTTAGAAGTACTAATAAAGAAGATTAAACTAACAGGACAGCAGATCCTTAACTGTATATAGGTATACACCTACAAGCTTAATAAACACTATCGCTTGCTAAAGTGCAAGGCACGGCTTGTTGTCTGGGGCGATCAACAACAGAATATTACCTCTTAAGACACTTATGCAGCCACGCTTGCCAGCAGGTCGTTTCGAATGCTAGTAGCAATAGCAGCTCACTATGATATAGAGCTCAAGCAATATAACGTTACAAACGCTTTTGTCTATGTAAGTATGGACTAAGAGGTATACATAAGAATGCCCTGTGGCTATTAGAAGCCTAGAACGATACTTTAAGTCAATAAGGCTTTATATAGTCTTTGGATCTCACTACTCCTCTAGCAGAAAGAGTTTACCTTAACACTTAAAGCTCTAGGCTTCTAGATAGTGCCTTACAAGCTATGCTGCCTTCTTAAAGACAGAATTATTGTCTTCTTCTACGTTGATAATATTATTGTAGCTTTTTATAAGTAGAAAGAGGAAGAAGCTTAACAAGCGATTAAGCGCCTATAAGAAAAATACACCTTAAGTAGAGGAAACAACCTTTAGTGGTTCCTTAGCGTAGAGATCATTAGAGATTGAAAGACTAGGACAATTCAACTCTCTTAGGCTGCCTACTTAGACAAGATTAGTCGATTAGTTGACAAGAGGAATATTCGACACGACACCCTAATAGCAGCTATCGAGCTGAAACTACGAGACGGCTTAGCGACACCCTTAGAAATTAACAAATACCAACGCAAGATTAGATCGCTTCTGTTTGCGGCAGTAACAACTCGACTGGACATAGCCTTTGCAACCTTAAGGCTAGCTCAATTCCTGACAAATCTGGGCTTAGAACATCACAATGCCGCTAATTAAGTACTACTATACTTATTAAGCACCAGATAGAGAGCACTACAGCTTAGAGGAGGCAACTGCCTTCAAGTAGCCAGCGATGCCTTATTTGCTGACAACACACTAGATAGAAAGAGCTCGCAAGGATACGCTATTAAGCTATTTAACAGACTTATTGCCTAGAAAGTAAGCAAACAAGACACTGTCACAACTTTGACAACCGAAGCAGAGCTTCTCGCCCTATCGCAAGTAGCTAAGGAAGCAATCTTTATATCAAGACTACTGGACGAACTGCAGATTAAACTGCGCTTATTGTTAATTACTGTTTAATGCGATAACAAGCAAACTATTTAACTAGTTACTAAGGAGATATCCAGGCTTTAGACTAAACTACGACACGTTAACATTCACAATCACTAGTTAAGATAGGAAGTCTCTACTGGAAAGATTAAGGTGGAGTACGTATAATTGGCAGAGATAATCGCCGACAGCTTTATAAAGGTCCTCCTAGTTAACAAGTAGGAAGGATTCCTAACCTAACTTAGGCTAGTTAAGGTAACAGAACGCAAAGTAGCGAATAAAGTACCTCTTAAGGAAATTTAAGGGCACCTTAATAACCTCACTTTAGGATAACAGGCTGCTAAATAGTTTAGCTTGTAAGGATCTTCTAAGCTAAGGGGGTGTGTTAGATATGCAGCTGTTAGATAGAACAAGCGCGTTGAGGTTGGATCTGTACAATTAAGCAGGGACCATCTGGCTTGGCACACTAGCGAAGAAGTCAGAACTAGCTGAACACGGTGGACAAAAAGACAAGACAATTATCATTATCCATAAAGACACATCATCGCATTCAACCATTAAATCTGACACCTGTAAGGGCTTGGATTACAAGATACTGCTTAAAGAAGTCACAGAGCTAACGTTTTAGTGCGCTTTTAAGTTATCTTAAGAGAAATAAAAGCCATTAAAGCTTATATATAAGAGGAGCTTTATAAGAATTATATTTAAAAAAGTAATTTACTTTACGCTACTTTACTACTAGTAATAATAAAGTCTAGAGGAGGTTTTCGAATTTGTATTAATTACTACAAACTTAATAAGATTATAATTAAGAATTATAATATGCCGCCTAAAATTAAAGAGACTTTAGTATAACTTAATAAGATAAGACTATTCTTAAAATTTATTATTATTGCTGCATTTAATAAGATTCTTATTAAGAAAGACAATTAATACAAAATAGCATTTTTAACACGCTTTAGATTATTCGAATATATTAGTATGCCCTTTGAGTTATATAATGCACTAGGTACCTTTTAATAGTATATTAATTATGTTCTTAGAGAATATTTAGATAACTATTATCTAGCTTACTTAGATAACTATTATCTAGCTTACTTAGATAACTATTATCTAGCTTACTTAGATAACTATTGTCTAGCTTACTTAGATAACTATTATCTAGCTTACTTAGATAACTATTATCTAGCTTACTTAGATAATATTCTTATATATAGCAAAAATAAAGAGGACTATAAAAAGCATTACTTTGTAGTCTTTAACGCACTTAAAGATTATAGTCTATTCTTAGACGTTTATAAGAATAAGTTCTTAGTTAAAAAGGTTAAGTATCTAGAAATAATCCTGTTAATAGAAGGACTAGTAATAAATCTAGAAAAAAATAATACTATATTAGAGTAAATTAATTCCCAGACTATAAAGAATATATAAGCCTTTATTAGATTTGCTAACTTCTATTAGCAATTTATATACTATTTCTTAATACTAGCCCGCCTATTAATTAAGCTAATAAAGGGGGCAGTAGGCAAAATTAACCTTACTAAAACCACCAAAACAGCTTTTAAAGTCCTTAAGAGAGTCTTTATTAACGCGCTAATACTTATGCATTTTAACCTAAAGTTGCGCTTAATTATTAAGATAGACGTGTCTAACTAGGTTATTGCTAGTATACTATTACAGTATTAACCCGATAGTATATTATAGCTTATTGCCTTTTTCTTAATAAACATAAACCTTATAAAGATTAACTATTCTATTTATAATAAGAAGTTAATAGCAATTATTTGCGCCTTTAAAGAATAGAGACCTAAATTGCCTAGTACTATAAATTCTATAGAGATCTTTTCTAATTATAAAGTCTTAGAGTACTTTATAATAACAAAGCAACTTAACTATAGATAAGCTTATTAGGCTAAGTTCTTAGCAGAATTTAACTTTGTTATTAAGTATTAGCCTAGTAGATAAGGAACTAAGTCTAACACTATTACCTAATAACTAGGTAATATACTAGAGAGTGTAAATAATAATTATATTTAGTACTAATAATAAACTATCTTATTAGAGAAAGTTATTATGGCCTATCTAAGTTATAATAGCAAATTCTAGTACGCTATACACTTGGCCTAGATCCTTATAGAATTTCTAGTAATAGAGGTTATTAACCTTACTTATATAATATATACGCTTAGTAAAAAGGTCTTTATATCTAATAATTAGAATAAAGCCTTTACTTAACATAGTCTTAGCGATAGTATAGATATTATATAGTAAGTATACAATACTACTATAATAAATAAAGTTATATAGAGAATAGTTAAAGCTAAGGTAGATAGTGCTTATTAGTTACTATATAATATATACTATAAGAAAGGTATTTGCCTAGAACTCTAAAATATTAAAATTAATAATAACTTTGTATATATATACAATAAATTATTTATCCCTTTTAATAATAAACTTTATATATCTATTATTAAGCTTTATTATAATAATATATCTAGAGGATATAGTAGTAAGTATAAGATATTTTATAAGCTATTACACTATTACTACTAGTCTAATAGTATAGACACTATTACTAAATATATAAAGAACTACTTAACCTACTCTAGGTTAAAGTTAAAGTAGAAAGGTAAGTATAGGCTACTTTATCTACTATCTATTCTAGACTTCTACTAAACTAGTATGTTAGTTAACTTTATCTTGCCTCTGCTAAAGTTATACTATTATGGTTACGACTATTATTATATTATAGTTGTGGTAAACTAATTATCTAAGAAGAAAAAATTCGTGCTACTTATATTCTTAGATATAGATATCTATATATAGGCTTTTATTAAGTGTATATAGTATTAGACTATAGATTATATTTTATATTATATTTCTAGCGCTATCTTTGCAACTATATAGGGACGAAGTCCTTACTATCTACTACTACCTATTCTAAAATAAATAGTTAGATAAAAATAGTAAATTTAATATTAAAGCAATATTTATAATTATTTATTTATTATAACTAATATAACTAGGTAGAAATACTACTAATGGAAAAGTTTAAAGTAAATAGTAGTAGAAGCACTACTATAGGTACTATACTATTCGAGGCTATAAAGGGCTACCTACTCTAGTCTAGGTTAGAGCCCACTAGTTAAGTATTGCCTAGATAAAAAGCTACCTATAATGCTTAGGCCGCTAATTACTTACTAGTAAGAATTAAGGACTTAAAGGTTTATTTATAGTACCGCTTAGTATAAGTATAAGCTAAAATAAAGAAGTACACTAATAATAAGAGGATACCTACACTAGAGTTTAAAGTAGATAACTAAGTTATACTAGACGTGCATAATATCTATATACATAAGAATAATTATAGACTGTTTTATAAGAATCTAAAGCCTTTTAAAATTATTAAGAACTTTAATAGTAAAGTGTTTAAGTTAGATATTACTACCTATAATAATTTAAAGAATATTTATTCTTAGTTCTATTTCTAGTTACTATACCCCTAAGTAATAAATTTTCTACTAGATTAACACTAGAATCTATAAGGACTAATAGCTATAAAAAAGGATCTCTCTATTTATAATATAGAGGATATATTGGACTATAAGGTAGACTAGTAGTATAAGAACTTTGCTAATGGCTATAAAGGCCTTTTACACTATCTAGTTAAATAAAAAAGCTATTATAAGCTAGATTAGGCGCCTTATTATAATATTATAAGTTATTAAGAGTTACTAATAGACTTTTATTACTATTATTCTAACGCTCTATAACTACCTATAATAGTATTTTTAGAGAGAGTAGAGAAGCAAATAGCAGTTTAGTAGATTAGATAAAAGATAGATTAGACTTATAGTAATTTATAGTAAATTATAGTAAGAGTTAGATTTACTACTATAATTATTACTTAGTATAAAAATCTCTATTATTATTATTGCCTATATAGGAAAGGCGCCTAGCTTACTAAGTAAGCTGCTTTTAATAGTTAATTATAGTAAACTTACTCTATAGCTAGCTACTAACTACTTATTATATACGCAACATATTTAAGAATAATCTATTTCTTAGAAGGATATAGTATAGATAATTATACCTAGAGGATTATATATTAGTTACCTATTTAGAAGTAGTAGATTAAATTTAAAATAGAGCTTTAAGAATAAAGTGTGAGGGGCTGAGCGCCCTTCTATAGTTACTCGGCCTGCGGCCTCGGAGTTCTAGGTCCGTGCTCCTGCCAAGCCAGGAGTATATATATAAGTCCATAGCCAGAGTTACTATTAGACTCTATCGAATTCTTAAGTTTACTTAGGCGACTCTGACCTCTTAGTCCAAAGCCCCTTACATAGAATTCGATCAACTCCTTATAACGTAGGAGCTCGCGAGACCTCTCTAATACGTTAAGGACGCCCCCACGGGACGAACACGTAGTTGAGTTAGACATTAAGATCCCTCAACCTCACGAACGAATACGCAGTTGAGTTGGACATCGAGATCCCTCAACCCCACGGGACGAATACGCAGTTGAGTTGGACATCGAGATCCCTCAACCCCACAGGACGAATACGCAGTTGAGTTGGACATTAAGATCCCTCAACCCACGAACGAACACGCAGTTAAGTTGGATATTGAGATCCCTCACCCCACAGGACGAACACGTAGTTAAGTTGGACATCGAGATCCCTCAACCCCACAGGACGAATACGCAGTTGAGTTGGACATTAAGATCCCTCAACCCACGAACGAACACGCAGTTAAGTTGGATATTGAGATCCCTCACCCCTACAAGACGAACACGAATACGATGGAGGGAACACTAGGGCCTTCCTGCAGAAGGGGAGACATCCTTGTCCCTCGCCTAGTGCAACGAGTTACCAAACTCTAATAGTAAGGAGCTATAGAGGCAGATATTACTGCTAACCTTACTAAGGAACTATATATAGGAGGCTATAACAAGGCTAAATATATATAGAAGATTAAGCTAGTCCGCTAGTATCTACAAGACTAAAGGTTAATAGGGCCCTAGGCACCTCTTTAAAAAAGGGGCAAGGGCTAGAATATAGGAGACGCCCTCTAAGACGCGCTGGCACAAATTATGAGCTATCTCGCCAACTTAGAGCAACTCTAAGTCGCACTGGCGGCTTAACTAAACGCTAACGAGCAGCTCCAGACCTCGCTGGGAGTGATCGCTGATTAACTCGCCCAATTGGAGCAAAGTGCTAAGCTAGCGTACAAGGATCCTGATCACCCGGTGTTTCTGATCACCCCATCAAAACGCGACACCTGAACAAAACACGCGATATCTCTCTACAACGCTCATCAATATGGACGCCCGCGAGCATGCTATACAATCCGCTATTCGCGATTTCGCTGCAGGTCTTTATACAAGTCAGCGTGCAGCTGCAAAGGCGTACGGCATCTCCCAGTCTACGCTATCGATGCGACTCCGTGGCGTAACAACGAGCTCGCTCAGTCACCAGCACCAGCAGCGATTAACTCCTCGACAGGAGGACTTTCTAGTAGAATGGATCCTTGAAGAAGACGCGCGCCTGCCCTCCCTCACACGCTCGCGCGCGAGAAATGGCCAATCGAATCCTACGTATGAACGGCGACGATCGTCCTGTTGGCAAGCACTGGCTATACCACTTTATCAAGCGCCAGCCACGTATCGCCTCTGTAGTCGGCAGAAAGCTAGAGGCTCAGAGAGCTGATGCAGCGACTCCAGAGCAGTTGCGCGCGTTCCTAGAGCGCTATGAGCAGACTCGACAGCGGCTCAACATACAGGCGGAGAATACATACAATATGGATGAGACTGGCGTTGCTCTAGGAGTATGTACAAACACTAGAGTACTCTCTAGTAGTCAGAAAAAGAAGGCTTACATTCGGTCTCCAGAGAATCGCGAGTGGGTCTCTATAATTGAGTGCGTATCGGCGACAGGGCAGAAACTACGCTGCGCAGTTATCTTCAAAGGCCAGAGCCTACAGACTACCTGGTTCCCAGCTAAATCCGTGCCTAGCTGGCTCTATACAACCTCTGAGAACGGATGGACGTCGAAAGCGATAGGTGTTGAGTGGCTACAGCGTATATTCATACCTGAGACGGCTATAGGTGATGGCCAGTACCGCCTTCTTATCCTCGACGGTCACGGCAGCCATATTGATATAGACTTCCTTTGGCTCTGCAAGCAGCATCGAATCGAGCTCTTATACCTACCTGCGCACTCCTCACACGTCCTACAGCCTCTAGATCTTGCTCCTTTCTCTGTAATCAAGTCTAGTTACAGACGTCAGATCCAGGAGCTCGCATCACTCGACGACGCTGCGCCTGTCAAGAAGGAGCGCTTTATCACCTGCTATCATCAAGCTAGGGAGGAAGGCTTCACAGAGCGTGTGATTCGAGCTGGCTGGCAGGCATCTGGTATCTGCCCATTCAACATCAATCACGTGCTCAGCTCGTCGCAGGTCTCTCAGAGGCCTACTACGCCTACACGTCAGCAGCAGCCTCAGCAGCAGCTCCAGAGCTTCCTCTCGACTCCCCAGGGCCCTCACGATCTCTATATAGCGCAGCGCAGCGTCCAGAGCGTTGAGAATCTAGGTCGTACGACCCGGCTGCTCCTACAGAAAGCAGGTAAGGCTCTAGCAGCTGCAAATACTAGAGCTGCAGGCCTAGAAGCAGAGAAAAGACGCCTTGAGCAGCAGCTAGAGATATCTACCTCTCAGCGTCAGCGTAAGCGCGTTCGAGTAGACCCAAATCAACGCTTTGCAGAGGTAGAGAGTATTAGGGAGGCTATGCGCGCAGCTGAGGCTTCAGCAGTCCAACCACGTAGATCTACTATATCAAGCACCTCAGAAACAGCTGCTATAGCTACAGCAGCTGCAGCGCTTGAATCTATGTGTAGTCAATGGCAATTATAAGCAGCGTTGCTGAGATATCGCGCGTTTTGTGCAGGTGTCGCGTTTTGGTAGAGTGATCAGAAACACCGGGTGATCAGGATCCTTGTACGCTAGCTTAGAGTAGGGACCGTGCCCTTAGCTCCCCCCTAAACGACATTGGCGACACTAACGACTAGCGAAGCGCCAATAGAGCGTTGACGTCCCCGACTCCCTGACCCGGAGTTGTTCTCTGGAAGCTGGCGGGATTACTGGCGTTGGGAATACATAATGAAGGCTAAGATTCGCGAGGATCGCCCCTTATTAGGGAACGCAGTTAATTACATTATAAGTAGGCTAACAAGTAAGGCAGCGGATATCGCACTAGCCTTTGTGGAGAAAGGAACCTATTCTAAGGATAAATTCTAGAACTTCTTAGATACAAGCTTCTATAATAAGTTAGCGGAGGAGCAAGCACAAAATAGACTGTTCCTTAGCTAGCAAGGCAAAACCCTACTAACAGAGTTTAATGCTAACTTTATGCGCCTAGCCACTAAGGCCAACGAGAATAATTAGGAGAACCTAAAGAGTATTTACTAGAGAGCCTTACGCACGGACTTACAGGATAGGCTAATCACGCTAGAGATCCCTAAGAACTAGGACCTCACAATGCTTATAGACAGAGTTAATATAGTTAAGGAAAACATTCACCGCATAAAGATATTAAAGCCCTTTTACGCAGCAGTCTCCTCCTCCACTAAGTCCACTAACGCTATAGATTAGGAACCTATACGCTCTAACACTGCGAAGACCACCAAAGCAAATCCTCTAAAGACTAAGAAGCGCGCTAAATAGGTCTCTAAGGAGAAGTTAGAGAAACGCTATAAAGAAGGAGCATACTTCCGCTGCAGCAAAAAGGGACATAGTATCTAGAGTTATTACCTCTAAGCCGCAATACCCCCAACGCAAGCTAGGGCTAGCAAGGCCTAGGAAACAAACAGCAGTGACGAAGATGTTGATAGCTTAGCGGAGTTAGAAAACTAGCTCCTCCCCCCAGAAGTCGTTGGAGGGAGGAGACGAAGCGAGCTACAAAGGAACTAGAGGAGAACTTTAACACATATAGGAAAACATAGCTAGATTCAACACTAATTACTATAAACACTCTTATTAATAATATCGCCTTTACGTATACTATGCTTAATTCAGGGTGTTTAACTACAGCCTTTATATCTAAGAAGTTCGCTAGGAAAGCTAACCTACAACGCATTAGTTTGAATAATCCCTATCAAGTAATAGGATTTAGAGGAATGACCTCCTTAGTCTATAAAGCCGCTTGCATAGAGATAGACATCGAGGGGCATGTTGAAATAATATGGGCGTACATTAATAGGAAGGAGGAGGACTATAAACTAGTCCTTAGTTTGCTATAGTGGAAGAAGAACGCTGTATTAGTGGCCCTAGGGAAAAGATCCATATACATAGGGTCTTCCTGTATAAGAGTTAGAGATAAGTAGGGGAAACAAACTCTTGCTCCTAGTTAGAAAGTTTCTACTATGTTGTTTATAACCCTAAATAGAAGAAACACAAAAGAAAAGAATAGACTAAAGGTTTTTACCGCATCTCTTAAGGACATCTAAAAAGCCCTAGCCCTAAAGGCCAAAATGGACCCAAGAGACCACCTCCCCGAATGGCTCCTGGACTAGGTAGAAGTCTTCTCAAGGGAACAAGCCGACAAACTTCCCCCGTTACAAGGCTCTGGGATTAATCATTCGATCCCCCTTATTGAGAAGAACAGAGAGATCCTAGAAATCCCCTTTGGGCCCCTCTATAGTATGTTGAAGGAGGAACCGCTTATTCTCCGCAAGGAGCTAACAGAGTACCTTAACCGCGGCTTTATTCGGGTGAGTAAGTCCAGCGCAGTAGCGCCGGTGTTATTTGCGAGAAAACCTAGGGGAGGCCTACGATTTTGTGTGGACTACAGGGCACTAAATGCCCTATTAAAGAAGGACCGCTACCCCCTCCCCCTCGTCAGAGAAACGCTACAACTCCTTGCTAAGGCCAAGTGGCTAACAAAATTAGATGTGATTCAGGCCTTTTATAAGTTGAGGATAGCGAAAGGAGAGGAATAGAAAACAGCCTTTCGAACCCGATTTAGGTTGTATAAGTGGCTAGTAGTCCCCTTTAGACTGGCTAATGCACTAAGCACTTTCCAGAGATATATTAACTTTGTTCTAAGGGAGTACTTAGATAACTTCTATTCCGCCTATATAGACAACGTTCTTATATTTTCTAGCAGATCTTTAGAGGACCATTAGAACAAAGTAAGACAAGTAGTGGAGAAGTTAGGCAAAGCAGGGCTGCACCTAGACATTAAAAAGTGCGAATTCGCGGTTACTAAGACTAAATACTTAAGATTAATTATAGAGTGTAGGAAGGGAATTAGTATAGACCTAGAGAAGGTTAAGGCTATTTAGGACTAGGCCCCTCCTACAAACGTAAATAGTGTCTAGAGTTTTTTAGGGTTCGCTAACTTCTACTAGAGGTTTATAGAGAACTTCTTAGGGGTAGCATCCCTATTAACGAAGTTAACTAGGAAGGAAACTCTCTTCTTATAGGGGCAGGAGCAATAGTAGGCCTTTAACCACCTAAAGAAAGTATTCTGCACTAAACCTACGCTAGCCTATTTTGATGCTGAGAAGGAAGGAGTATTAGAGGCTAACTCCTTAGGCTAGGCCTTTAGAGCCTGCTTCTCGCAATTTAACACAGAAGGAATCCTTAGGCTAATTACCTACTTCTTTACTAAACACACTTCTACAGAGGCAAACTACACAATCTATAATAAGAAGATGCTTACAGTTATTAAGGCAACTAAGGAGTGGCATAATATACTCTAGGCTGTCCTCTACACGCTTATATACACTAATTATAAGAACCTTACGTACTTTATAAAGTCTAGGAGGTTAGACAAGAGGCATGTGCGCTAGGCTAACACCCTTAGCAAATACAATATAACATTCTAATATAGACTAGGAACTGTTAACTTAAAGGCAGATGCCCTTTCGCAACGCCAGCAGGACATGCCCGCTAACGCTAAAAACAACTAGGTTAAGTCCTATAAAACCTAACTCCTTAAAAAGGTCCCTTTAGGGAATAGAAATATTAGGCTTTAAACATCTATAGCCCCAGCGATACAAGCTTTTCCTAGGAGGCTTAACCCCCCTAGAGAAGAAGGGAGCTGGGCCGAACGCGAGGACTAACAGTCCTCTTCTCCCTACTCACTAGAAGAGTTTCCCCCTAAATTAGAAACGCGCCCCCTAGTAGACGCAAACTTAGACAAACTATAGGCTCGTAGCTTAAAGGAAGACTTAGTGTTAAAGGAGGTAAAGAAGTGTGTCCTTTACTATAGGCGCACTTTCCCCTCCTCCCTAAACCTAAAAGTCGCTATACAAAAATGCAACATCGATAACGCTAGTTACCTCTGGTACCGGAAACGAAGATAGGTCCTAGACTAGGAACCCCTATAGACAATACTAGTCGCTGCGGTCCACGACTCCCCTGCATCTAGGCATCTAGGGAGAGAAATTACCTACAAAATAGTCGCCAGATCATACTTCTTCCTAGGGATATTAGATTTTATCCGCAGATTTATTAAGAACTGCAACGTGTGTAAGAGAACTAAGCCGTAAAGAGACATAAAGCAAGGGCTACTAAAACCCCTCCCCCTCCTAGACTAGATATAGAAGGAGATTTCTATAGACTTTATCACCAAGCTCCCTATAAGTAGAGGGAACACGAACATAATAGTGGTGTGTGACAGGCTAGGGAAAGGAACAGTCCTAGTCCCCCTACCAGACCTGGAGGTGGAAACCGTGGTGGAGGCGTTCCTCCGCTACGTCGTAGCCTACTATTAGCTCCCCAATGCTATAACCTCTGACCGCAGAGGTTAATTTGTAAGCGACTTTTAGAGGCATCTATGTAAGAGGATAAAGATATAGAGGAGATTATCCTCCTCTAAGCACCTAGAGACTAACAGCACTATAGAACGCATAAATTCTGTGATTAAGGCATACCTCCGCGCTTTTGTGCAGTGAGACCAGAAAGATTAGGCCCTACACTACCTTATAGTGCAGATAGCTATTAATAGGCGAGAAGCTACCTCTACTAGAGTAGCACTATTTTTCCTCTAGCATAGATATAATATAGACCTAGCTAAGCTAGACGCAGAGATAGAAGCTATTAACTATTACTAGTAGAATTTGCAACTAGCAAAGTCTGCTAAAGCTTTGCTATAGAAGTTCTAGGAAGTTTTCGCGTTTGTCTAAGCCAAAATAGCTAAATCCTAATAGGAGTAGGAGCGACAAGCGAACTAGTATTAGAGGGACGCTCCTGTATTAAAGAAAGGAGATAAAGTTTGGCTCTAGTATAGGGACCACCTGTCTAACTTCCACCCTAATAAGAAGTTAGACTAGAAAAACGCAAAGTTCATAGTTACGCAAGTAGTAGACTCCTACAATACAGAACTAGATATTCTACCTAGAGTCTACCTAGTGTTCTTAGTGAATCGCCTACGCCTAGCTAGAGGAGACCCTCTCCCTAGCTAGGCCACGGATGACAGGAAACCAGAGGCTGTCATTATTAAAGGAGAAGAGGAATAGGTTGTAGAAGATATCTTAGCTAAGAAACCCACCTAAAGGGGGAGGGGGCTATGGAGATTACTATACCAAGTTAAGTAATTAGACAACGCCAACCCAACTTAGGAACCCGCTGCGAATCTCTCTGCTACAGAGGCATTAGACCGCTAGGAGATGTACACCTCCCTATTCTAAAACAACAATAGAGAGTTACCTACAGACTTCTATAGGAACTCCCTAAACTAACAAACACGCTGCAGCTTCTAACATAGGAGTTGCATCTTTAGTAGAGAACTCTAGAAGCCTCTACTAGAGGGAGGCTAGGACAAGCCTAGACCTCTAGCCCTCCCCGCTAATCACTTAAGGATTAATAGGGAACAAGATTTTAACCCGCTTAGAAGAGTAGGGAACGCATAAGGAAGTACTACAAATTATCTAGAAGTGGCGGCTCTAATATAAGCTAATAGGAAGAGGGAGGGTTATCCTCCCCACAATAAAATAATATAGATCCTAAGCAATAAGAAGTAGGGCAATTAAGAAGGAGAAGAAAAGCTATTTAGAGGAGGATATTACAAAAGAGAGGGAACAGACACAGTGTAACTAAAGAAATTAATTATTTAAGGAGCTAAGCTTCTAGCTAAGCTATATCTACAAAGTTACAGACTACGTAGGAGAACGCCTCTAGACCCCTATAATAAGGCTAAATGCAGGGATAGAAAAATCCTAATATTCTAGAAGGACAAACAGGAACACTACTCCTCCCCCATAAATTCACCCTTATCTAGAACAGGATTAAGGTCTAACCCCTTAACCTTTTTACAAAGGATAGCGATCTAATTAGGACTAATAGCTGCGAAACCTAGAACCCTCTTAATACGCTTTAGAAGAGCAGTAACCTTACAACCTCCTAATATCTTGCTAGTGCAGACAGTCTCCACAACATCTAGGATAAGATTTGCAAATTTAGTCTTAGTAGAGTCCTCTTGCAAGCCGCCCTAAATCTAAGACGTGAATTAGCGAGGAAAAGGTTTATTAAAGAATTATTATATCTTGCCTAAGCACTTGCTAGAGTGAATAATGCAAGCCTTACAGTTACGCTTCTTTCCTACAAGCCTCTACGCACAGAATATAACGCTAGAATTTTTTCCTAGGGGAGGGAGATATGTGAGGGGCTAAGCGCCCTTCTATAGTTACTCGGCCTGCGGCCTTAGAGTTCTAGGTCCGTGCTCCTACTAAGCCAGGAGTATATATATAAGTCCATAGCCGGAGTTACTATTAGACTCTATCGAATTCTTAAGTTTACTTAGGCGACTCTGACCTCTTAGTCCAAAGCCCCTTACATAAAGCTTATTAGAGAAGAGGATAGTATTATAGAACTAAGTTAGAGTTACCTTATATTAACTACTAAGGTTTCCTTAGCGCTAGTTCTAATTAGGTACTAGCGTGTTCTTAGCGCGCCTTGCGCGCCTTATAAGCTTAGCTAGTATCTTTGGCTAGCACCTATACGTAGATTTTATTAATTAACTTTTAACTTAGGCTAGCTTTCTAATAGTTAGAGTGTTTAGGATATAGTAGATAACTATTCCTATTAGATTTATAATTTATATAGTTTCTATAGATTTTTATAGGTTCTAACTTCTGAAGCTAATATTAGTATTGCTAAGTATTTAATTAATCTTTATATAGGGGTTCTCTTATATATATACCTATATTCTATAGTTTACTTTAGTATATTATATAGTATTAATTTTCAAAAATAAACTATTTTATATATTTCTCTAGTTCTATCTTATAAATATATTCGCTAGTTGTGTAGTAAAGATAGGTAGTAGTAGTTAGGTAGAATACTTAATTATTGCTATTTTTATTATCTTTACTCTACTTCTCTTCTTTAGATAATATAGGTTCCTTATTATTATACTCTTCCCTCCTGGGCAGGAGTATAAACTGCCTCCATTTATCGGTTTTCGAGTGGCCCCACTGCTTTCAATTACTGCGTTTTTTTATTGCGTTACTGGCGCCCACGTAACGTTACGTGCTAGCGCTAAGCCCTGGGACTAGAGCGCGTTAAAGTTTTTCCGACGTCTCCCCTAGCGTCCGAGACGACCTACGACAACAACACCCGCCCGCCCGCCCGCCCGCCGCGTTACCGGACAATCGACACCCACCTTTCGACCTTTCGCCACGTTACCGGACAATCGACCACTTGAAACCCCTGGACGCACGCTCCGCCGCCGCGATATACAACAAATTGCGCGCGCGCTCCCTACCCCTAACACTGAACAGCACCCCACTGTCCTCTGCTAACAACCCATCAACCTATCAACCTCTAGACACCTAGCTATCACTCCACCTGTCTCCTATAGAAATCCTGTAGTACGAGCGCGTACCTATACATCCTCCACGCCTCTAGCGCCCACTTAGTATAGCTGTTATTATAGAAGCAACGAGCTATTAATTAGAGATCTAACATCGCTTGTGGCCCTTAGTAGTAACTGCTCCCATAAGCTACGCAGTAGTATATAGACGCTAGCCTAGTCTCTTGCTTTATAAAAATGTCTATGTTTTTCTAGTCCTTGTCCTTAACAGTTATAAGCACCTTGCACTTAAACTAGCACAGGGCAATCTATATTATACTGGATTACCGTGTACGGACGCGCAACGCCCGGGGACGCGCAACGCCCGCCGAATAACATGATCACCACTTTAAAGATGAAGTTATTAAGCCATCTACAATAGTTATTATTACAAGATTTTGTAGAGTAGTAGTAATTAGATGCTTACAATTAATTTGTACTATCTAAATCTACTAGGAAGTGTAACGTTGCGGCTGCGGCGGGTGATAAAAGCTAGGACAGCTAGTGCAGCCTGTAATGCCTCCTTAGCAGCTACACTAGCACTATATTATTTCTAACGCTTGTTGGCTTAAGTAGAGGCTTTTAAGGTCTTGCGCTTGCCCTTTTAGGATAGTTGTATAGCCTTTTCAGCGTTGCGAGCTGCCTTTTGGCGCTCGCGTTTAGCTGCCTTGTTAGCCTTCTCCTCCTCCCTCACTACCTTGGCTGGCTTTCTTGCTACACGCCTCTCCTCTGCCTCCTGCTCTTAGAGTAGCTTGGCAGCAGCTTAAAACTCCTTCCTATTAGCCTTTGCAAGCTGCCTATTATGCTCTTTCCTCTACTTCACTATCTCTTATGCACGTGCCTCTCTAATCTTGCGCGGAGACTAGAAGATAGCACCACTATAGTACTCCTAGCGCTGCTGCAAGTTAAGAGGTTTGCCGCGCTTCTTGTGCTTCTTCTTAGCAGTAAGAGCCTCCCTTAAGCTATCGTTCTTATGGTGTAGCAGCTCGTTTTGTACTTAGAGTCCGTGGAGCGTTTGGGAGAGCGACTTTGACTCTTCTGTGGTGGTATCCTTTACTGCAGAGCGTACGAGACGCTCCATCTGGCGCCAGTCATTGTTGGTAAGCGCTGAGGACCGTCCTTCACCGTTGTTTTGCTGCTCTGAGGCATCGTCCGCGAAGCGTTTGAGTATAACCTCTGGGTCCATAGGCCATATACCAGCAGCTTCAAAGGACTTGAGGATGGTCTCTGTCTTAAAGGAGGTCTCCTACGCTCCCCAGGACAGCGGGAAGAAGTCTCCCTTCTTGACTAGAACTAGCCCTTGGCTCCTCTGGAGGTGGGTGGAGAGCTCCTTAGAGTAGGCGGTGGAGAGAGGTTTAAACATGACGACGTCGAGAGGTTGAAGCGTATAGGTAGAGTGAGGGGGAAATACGGCTAGGAGTATGCGATAGGAGTTGCAGTAGTCGATAAACTCCTTTGTAAGGTGACTGCCATAGCCGTTAAGTAAAAGGAGACGCTAGTCTCTCCCACGACGCGCTTTCTGCTTCGTGCAGCGATCAAAGACCTGCTCTAGCCACGCCAAACCAACGTCGTTATTCGTCCATCCAGATGGAGATGAAGCCACAAAGACGTCGTGTTGCCCAGCTTTAATAGCGTTCACCCAAGCTGCCTGCAGTGAGCTGTTCGCCGACTGATAGATGAGACCTGGCGGCAGAGCCTCCCTATCAGCGCAGACGGTTGCTAAGAGGGTAATCTATTCTTGAGAACCATCTTGGAGTGACGCTTGCACCTCTTTGCGCTCCCACATCTAACGGCTAAACACTCGTTTTAAGCGTCCTGTTATACCTATTATAAAGCCCTTCTCGTCTATATTATAGGTATGGCGCGGCTATATGTCGTACTACTTTATCTTCTAATGTAGCAAGTTAAAGTACAGCTTATACTTAACGTTTAAATCAGCGTTATAGCGGAGGGAATCAATTCCAGATGTCCATTTTAAGATAAGATGGTGGCTATATTAGTCAAGAAAGCGCGTTACCCACCTCTCGCTCACGCGCTTATTAGCTATCTAGGATGCGAAATTTTGTATCATCTCTCTTATAGAAGGCAGCCCTCTTTTTATAAGGTCTTCAATATAGTGTACGAGCTCTAACTCTTGTTGTTGGCTGAGGTTTTGTTAATCGCGTTCTTTGGCTGCCCGTGGGCGCTACCGTATTCGGCCACTCAACGCACAGACCCCACTCAACGCACAGTTAACACTAAAAATCGTATATTTTCAACACCTCATAACTCCACCAATATGGACCCGATCGACGCAGCTGTTGAAGCTTTAAAATCCCTGGAGCTAGGAGAACGTCCTAATATATCCCAGGTTGCTCGGGAGTACGGCGTTGAGCGGTCGCGGCTCTCGAAGCGCTATCGAGGGGTTCAGGGCACCTATGCAACTCGGGCCGGAAAAAAGCGACTCCTCAACAATACACAGGAAAAACAGCTACTACAGTACATTGATAAGCTGTGTGTACAAGGCCTACCCCCTACGAGAGAGATGATACGAAATTTCGCTGGAGAAATAGCACATCAAGAGCCAGGAAATCACTGGGTTAATCGCTACATTGCGCGGCATCAAATTGACCTTATATCGCGATGGACATCTGGCATCGATAGCCAGCGCTACAAAGCCGATTCAGCCTTCAAATACGCCCTCTATTTCAAGCTTTTAGACGATAAGATCAAGCAGTACAACATCGCACCGTCAAATATATACAATATGGATGAGAAGGGCTCTTGATCGGGGTAGTGTCAAAATGAAGCGCGTGTTCTCTCGACAGCGATATGAGCAAGGAGGCGTCAAGCAGGTACTCCAGGACGGCAATAGAGAGTGGATAACGACGATAGCTTGTATATGCGCCGACGGCAGCTCTCTCAAACCTGCCCTAATATATCAGGCGGCTTCTGGCAACATCCAGGACACATGGCTACAAGATTTCAATCCTCAAGAGCACCAGGCCTTTTTCGCCTCATCACCATCTGGATGGACAAACAACGAACTTGGGATTGCCTGGCTTAAGAGGTGCTTTCAAGAGGAGACTAAGAAGAAGGCAAAGCGCGACTATCGACTCCTAATTCTTGATGGCATGGCTCACACGTTACTATGGAGTTTATCGAGTTCTGCAATCAAAATCGAATCCTCCTAGCTATCTACCCGCCGCATTCAACTCATACGCTACAGCCTCTAGATGTCTGCCTTTTTAAGCCTCTTTCAGCTGCATATACAAAAGAGCTCTCCGAATTCATGTACAACAGCCAAGGACTCACATCTATCACTAAGCGCGACTTCTTCCGCTTCTTCTATAAGGCATACAGAGTTGCATTCGCTAAAGAAACAATCATTAACGCCTTCAAAGTTACTAGCATCTCTCCGCTGAATAGCAACGCTATATTGAAGAAATTTAAGGATCTAGAGCCTAAGAGGCCATCAAGCAGCGATAGCACGTCGTCAGTACTCTCTGCAAGCGATTGGCGTAAAATTGAAGGACTTCTACGACAGGTAGTTGAGGATCTTAATGATAAACGCGTCTCGCAGCTGTCTCACACAATACACGCAATAGCGACTCAGAAACAGCTCGTCCAGCACGAAAACGATCGCCTTAGAGATGCCCTTTTCAATGAGAAGAAGCGCCGTAAGCGTGGCAAGGCATTACTACTTGAACCCTCTAAGAATTACGCTGGCGGCGCTGTCTTCTAGTTGCTATTAAAAGTTAAGGCTGCCCGCAATCGCTAGGCTGCAAAAGACGCTAAAGCAGAAGAACTATAACACTAAAAGGAGCGCGACAAGCTAGCTAAGGAGCAGAAAAAGCAGGAGAAACAGGCTATGCTTAAGCAGAGGGCGCAGAAAAGGATGGCTGCAAAAGAGGTTAGGTTGCAAGAACAGCAGAGGAAGGCGGCAGAGCGCGAAGAAGATCTACTTGCGCGCGCAGCTGAAAAGCAACTCAGGACTGATATACAATTGGCTAAAAAGGGTAAGGCGCGTAGCCTCAAGGCTCCTGCACCTCCTGCTCATGTTATTAAGGACCTAGAGGTTGATGTTGAGGATCTATTAGTTATTGAAGGGGTGGTGGAGGCATCCGGCCCATCAACGCGCACTCGCAAAGTACGCCTCCCACAGAGGTATCACACGTAGTTTATCGTTGCCAATCGATTTATCAAGCTTCTGCAAATGCTACTCTAAAAAATCTAGTGATTTTACGATATATATAGAGCTCTGCAGCTTCAAAAGTAATAGTGGTGGCTATCCTCAAACTGTGCGTTGAGTGGGGTCTGTGCGTTGAGTGGCCGAATTCGGTAAATATTGGAAAAAGGGACACTATTATAAAAATAAAAACGCGTTGTGTAAGAAAAAGGCATAGTAGCTAGCTAATAAAATTAAGGCTCGTATTAATTCCAGTCTTATAGTAGTTAATATTACTCTCTCTTTATCTCTAGCTTCTACTATATTAACTAAGACTAATTATTTAGAAAACTAGATATCTCTATTAAAAGTTAACGTGTTTACAAGCGTGCCGTCAGTACAAGCGAGCCGTCAACCCTACTAACTTTCTACACTTAAAAAGCCACGTAGTTTAACAACACATCAAAATTCTCTTAATATAATAGCTTTCCTAAATCAAGCAGTATCTATAGAAGCCTTCTTGCACGTACGTGAGTTGTGCCCAGGCTCCCTGCAGCGCGTGCAGCGCGCTGAAGCCTGCCGGCTCGCACCTGACCGCGCCTAGCTATACCGCGTTTCTCCCTCTAGTTGCTGCTCAACAGCCTTCTAAGCAATAATATCCTCTCCCTCTGCCTTTGATAAAGTGCCTCGCTTCTAGATCCGCTTCTTTTTGCGCTGTTTACGCGTTGTGGCTGCCTTATTTGCCCTTTGTAGACTAGCTATCTTATCGCGCATAATTACTATTAAATGCGCCATTCTCTCAGCCCCTCTTGTAAGCCGATCAAGCGACTAGATAACTGATGTAGGAGAGGATCCTTGATGCCTTTAGATCTGCTCACGAACTAGAGTTGACTGAGCGCCTAGCTCGCGCGCGTTGCTTGGTGTTGCAGACTCCCATAGGGTCTCTAGTAGGGCTGCTGGCGACGGCGTACGAAGCTTCACATCAAGCTTTAATATCACCGCCTCTAGATTGTGTGGGACTAGCCCAGCGCCTCGAAAGCTTGCGCAGATATTCTCCTTTGTAATTGACTGGTCGTAGGCGGCGCGGAAGGCTGGTAGGAACTCAAGCTTAGTGATATGGTTGATGTGGTCGCGTATCAGGCCCTCGACCTGGCGCCCGTACGCCCGCTTCAACGGCGAGAAACAGCCAACGTCAAGCGGCTGCAGAAGGTGTGACGAATGTGGCGGCATACAGAGAGTGTAGATCTTGTTCTTCTTGCAGATCTCCTGGAATTCGAGCGAGTTGTGACTCTTATGGCTGTCAAGTATCAGTAGCTGCGCGCCCACTCTACGCTCTACTGTATGCTTGATAAAATGCTGTAGCCAGGCAACACCAAGCTCGTTCGTAGTCCAGCCATTGTCGCTGAGACCAATAGCCCAGTCACCTGGTATATCGTCGCCCTCGTACCAGGCAGAGAGGTGGTACTGGCCAGCGAAGATGATAAAGGGCGGGATTGCCCACCCAGCAGCGTTGATTCCGTGGATCGCCGTCACCCACTCACGATTGCCTGGCTGGATCGCTTTTGGCCGGCCACGCCTCTCTGAGCCAGTAACGACTAGCTGGGAGGATATTTTACCCATCAGAAAGCCAGTCTCGTCGAAGTTGAAGGTATCCTCGTCGCAGATACCGTAGGTGGCCTTTGTACGTGCTACTAGCTCAAACCAGGCCTGTATAACCGTCGGGTCCTCGCAGAGGGCTCGCTGTCGATCGTAGGGTCGATTAAATCGCGTTGTGAGGCTGTCTGTTCGCTTGACAAAGTTCCTAGGCCACTGCTGGCCAACGTGGCCTGCGCTGCGCTCAGTGAGCAGCTTATTCGCCATATCTCGTACAGCACCTAGAGTGGGCGCAAAGCCTCGCGAATCTAGGTCAAGTATTTGCTCAACAATCACCACCTCTTCTAGCTTGGTAAGATTCTTTGATTTGGGCTGGTAATCGCGTCGCGCAGCAATTCCGGCGCGTCGGTCGCGCAGCGTTGATCGAGGGACGTTAAACGTTAAGGCAGCGCGATTTTCGCTCTGAATCTGATTTTTATTAATAGCTGAGATAGCAAGGAAGATATCTCCTTCGTTATAGGGCAATTGAGTTGTAGTTGGTTGAGGCATTGTAGTTTGCTTATCGCGCGTTACGGAAAGTTGGTGGGGTTGACGGCTCGCTTGTACTGACGGCACGCTTATAAACACGTTATTAGTAGGGACCTAAGTTATTACTAAAACTTATATATAAGATTAAGAAGCTAAAGCTCTTGTTAACTTAATAATTTTTATAGCCCTAGCAGGTTATTAAGTTATATACTAACTTACTTAATAAGATAAACCTATTAATTTATAGAGTGTAGTTTATCTTTAAGTGTTAACTATAGTCTACTAATAGGGCTAAGGCTACTATTAATAGTCTAATAGACTTAGGTATAATAAATATATATAGTAGTTATAACTATGTCTACAGAAGAAAACTATATATAGTTACTCTTAATAAACTAGTCTAACTGCGCCTTAGTAATAGTATAATAAAGCAAGTGCTTATAAAAGTAATTGTGCTATTAGTATACAATAGAAACTATTTTAGTAAAGAACTAATATATATTATTAATATAGCCGAGTATATTATTATCTTTAGTATATCCTAGCTAAGTATATATAACCCTAATATAGGTTAGTAAAATAAGATAATAATATTTAGTCAACTCTTTTATATAAGCAATTACTATATAAAGAGTCTTCTACTTATTATTATAAGTAAGGAATATTAATAGTAGTTACTAAAGCCATCTACACTAAATCTAGCTTACGCTAGAATAAATATTATAGTTATCTTTAGATATGCTGCCTCTCTTATAGCGCTTTGCTTAGATTATTATATAATATAGTTATACTCTAAGTATATATAGCAGCTAGAGAAAATTAGTAAGTCTATAAATAAAGTATGTAAATTAGTAAACACTACTAATATTAAAGCTATATTCCCGTAGTTATTTTGTATAGACCTCGCTGCCTTAACTTAAGAAGACTTAAATAAGTTTTATTAAAAGATAAACTTACCTAATAAAATAAGGAAGGAGATTAATAAAGTATCACTTATATAGATTTAGAATAAATAGTAGACTTTTACGGTTCTAAAATAATAGTTGCTGCCTTATTGCCTAGGTATTAACCATAAGATTAATCTAGAGCCTAGAGCTAAGCACCCTACTGCCCGCCTATATAGTATAAGTAAGAAGAAAGCTCTCGCTATAAAGGTGTATATTAATAAGAAGCTAAGCACTAGTAAGCTCTATTATAGCTTGTCTAACTTTATAGCCCTAGTATTAGTAGTAAAGAAACTAAATAGTAGATTGCGTATATATATTAACTATTAATAACTTAATACTACTACTATAAAAAAATATAAACTTGCTACCTAATATTTATAAGATAATATTCTAACTCTCTAGTATATAATAGTTTAGTATACTTAATATTATTACGGCCTTTTATAAGGTATAGATCTAGAAGAAAGATAAATATAAGTGTCGGATTAACAATCTCAAAGGCCTCAGGTATATCACAGGAAGGTGTGTGTAGAGGAGCGAGCATTCTGTTAATAGTCGTTGAGGCCTCTGTCGTGTTGCAAAACACTACATGTGTGGAGCGAGCCCTATATAGGACTAGCTTCCATACCCCGCGATATACTTCGCTCCTTAGTAGATAGAACAATAAGAATCTATCTATCAACAAATGTAAATCGTTATCAAGTATTTCCTTTCAGCACTAGTGCAACAAGTCCTCCCAACAATAAGACTATATTTACTATATAGTATAGCCTATTTAAATACCTAGTTATATTTTTTAGACTATATAATATTCTAGTAATATTCTAGTTATATATTAATAAGATTTTATAGAAATATCTTAATAAGTTTTACTCTATTAAATACCTTTATTATATAGAGATTCTAACTAAGGTTAAGTCTACACTATATATAGAGAGGAGTAAAATAAAAGTTACTAAAACCTAGTATCTAGTATATAGTAGTAGTAATAAAATATAAACAAAATAATACTAATTTTATTATTAACCTTTTTATAGTAGTAGTATTAATAGTAGTTAACAAATAGTCTACTATTTAGTATAACTAAGTTATATATAATCTCTTAACTAGTAGACTATTAAAGAACTATAGTGGACTTATATAAAGTCGCAATTGCGAAAGTAGTATAGGTAATAGAATACTTAACTATAGTTTGCTATACGCATAGTGTATAAAGTCTGCCTACTCTTATAATATTAGTAACGCCTAGTACACTAAATCTTTATCTTTAATATATAATTACCACTACTATTTTTTAAGCTAGCTCTTTATCTATTATATCTAGCAATATAATAATATTCTAGTGGCATAACTATACTACTTCTTCTATATAGAGTAGTATAGCTATAGTAGAGTTTTAAGAGTATATAAAGAATTAGCTAGGCAAAGTTAAGAATAATTCCTAAAGATTTAGCAATCTTATATAGCAAGTAGAGTTGTTAAAGGGGTCTCTTAATCTTAATATTTTTAACAACACCTAGGCCTAGCTATTTAGGCCCTATTAGCTAGTTTTATAACTTTAGATTCTAAAGTACAAAGCACTTCTTTAGTACCTAAATAGAGAGTTAGGTTAGGTATTTATACTATAATAATAGGACAAAGTAAAGGTATTACTAGAAAAGCTTAAAGATAAGAACTAGCAAAGTAAAGGCATAGGGCGGCTACTAGATAATAAGTGGTAGTTTCTTAGAAACTATAGAAGTTTAAATACGCAACTATAGCATAAGAAGCTTATAAATATAGTAGTAATTATCTAGAGTACTATTAAGACAGAGGATCACAACTAAGTAATAAGGGTAAGAATAAGTGGCCGCGGCAGAAGCATAGAAGGGATAGTTAGTAGTAGCAAGGTCCTACGTAGTAGTATACAGCTTACTAGTTGCAAGAGGAAATCTACTATGGAGAGAGAGTTAGACAAAATAATTAGGTTAGTTATTATTATTATTATTATTATTATTATTATTATTATAGTAAAAAATTTTATTAAAGAAATTATTAATTACGTAACATAGTCGTTAGTTTAATAGCCAGCCCAAGATTACGTAATATTACAGATTAACCCTAGAGAAAAAGAAGTTTTACTCTATATATATTAATAATATTCTTATCTTTAGCTAGACTTTAGTAGAGTATAAGGACTACGTATAAAAAGTCTACTAATAACTTAAAAATATAGGCTTATATCTAGATATTAATAAGTACGAATTTACTATTAAGAAAGTTAAGTACCTTAGACTTATTTTAACTATCTAGGAGACTAAGATAGATCTCGCTAAGATCTATATTATTATAAAGTGGCAATTCCCAACTAATATATATAAGGTATAGTTATTTTTAGGCTTTGCAAACTTCTATAGGCACTTTATTATTAGCTACTCTAGCTTAGCTAGGTTATTAACAGACTTAACGCGTAAAGAGGCCTTTACTAAGTTCTCTCTAGACTAATAAGGCTCTACTACTAAGGCTTTTAAATAACTAAAGAACGTGTTTATAATTATACTAATCTTAGCGCATTTTAACCTAAATCTAGAAATATAAATTAAGGGTAACGCGTCTAACTTTCTTATTATAGTAGTGCTATTTTAAATGCATAATAGTGTGCTATAACTAGTTACGTTTATATTTATAAAGATAGTACCTATAGAGTGCAATTATGCGATTTATAATAAGAAGCTCCTTGCTATTATTAAAGTGTTTAAGGAGTGGTGCCCTAAGCTATCTAAAAGCTTATTAATTAATATTATATTAGATTATAAAGCCTTAGAATAGTTTATAACTATAAAGTAGTTAAACTAAAAATAGGCCCACTAGGCAAAGTTTCTTTTAGAGTTTAATTTTAAGATTATATATTAGCTAGGTAAGTAATATATCTAACCTAACTTACTTACCTATTATCTAAGTAATCTACCTTATAATATACTTAATAACTAGCTTTAATATTAGTTATAAATAATACTTATATTTAACTATATTAAACCTACCCTACTAATAGCTACTTATAAACCTATTTTAATAATAGTTACTATGCGCACTAAGCGCCTAAAGAAGAGATTAGTGTATGCTATATACTTAGCCTATATAATAATAGAATTAGAAGACTTAGTAGTAAATCTAGCCATAATACTATACTATCTTAGTAAGAAGGTACTTATTAGGGATAGAATAGTTAATAACAAGCCTCTAGAAAGTTGTGTGGGCGGTTTATTAGGACAGAATAATAGTCTAGACAAGACTCTACCCTTTAGGAATTACGCTAGTATAGTTAACTATCTAAAAAATGCCACTACTAAGGATACTATCCTTTAATAAATTATTAAGGCAAAGCGTAATAGTACGTGTTAACCTTTTAGTAATATTATTTATACCTACTATATTAAAATAGAGTTATAAGACTATATAGTAGAAAATAGCCTATTATAATATTAAAATAAAATTATTATGCCTTTTAATAAGAACGTCTATATAGCTATTATACGCTCTTACTATAAGCCTTTAGGTATAAAATATACTAGTAAACGTAGTACCTATTATAAAGTTAGTTATTATTACTACTAGCTAGATATAATAAATATAGTTACCTAGTTTTCTTATAATTACGTTACTTATTAGTGTTTAAAACTATTTAACAACTAAAAATATAGTTTATTTTGCCTATTGCTAGTGCCTTAGTATTTCTAAAAGAATATTTCTATTAACTTTATTACACTACTATTACTTAATATTATAGTTATTATTAGAGTCTTTATTAAGCATATTTAGTAAGAGGAAGGTTTTTCTAATACTATTATCTCTAACTGTAGGGCCTAGTTTATATTATACTTTTAGAAGAAGCTCTACTAAAGCGTTAGAATCTAACCCGCGTTTATAATAGCCTTTTACCCTAAGAGTAATAGACAAATAGAGATTATAAACGCTATTCTAAAGGTATACTTATACTACTATATTAACTATATATAGAATAACTAGATTAACTAGCTGCCTATTACTTAACTTATAATAAACTATAAAGAGAATATTTTAACTAGCGTTATACTATTATATACAACTAAAGGCTACTTTCTATAATAGGGCTTTAAGCCTATTATATTAGTAACTATTATAGACTATTATAAGCGAATATAGCGTAAAGACGCCTAACGTATAGTCTAGTATATTAAGAATATTATGCGTTTTATAAATAAGAACCTGGCCTAGGCTTAGTTAAAGATAGAGTTTTATGCTAATAAGGGATATTAACTAACACTAGTATATAATATTAGTAATATGGTTTACCTTAACGCCTATAATATACTAACACTACGTCCTATTAAAAGTCTAGATATTAAGAACCTAAGCCGCCCCACCGACCTATGGTGCACCCCACCTATCGCGCGCGACGCGTTCGCGCACACAGAATTCTTCCAACTGCAATATCTCCACAACCACATATAATTATCACATATAATTGTAGATATAGAGCCTTAATACAGTCCCTATAATCTTAAGCACGCAATATATAAAGCTAAGATGCTGCAAGGCGTCTTAGTACGGTCTATAGCCTCAGACTACGCGATCCCACCCTCCACACTTCGAAACCGCCTTAATAGCCGCACTAATGCGGTATCTGCACAGTTACCACGCTAGAAGCTCTCTCCTGATTAGGAGAGATGGCTCGCTAATTGGATAGTTAAGGAGCATAGCCTTTGGCGCGCTCTAAGCTATGCTACTATACGCAAAATGGCTAATTGCATCGCACGCGTCAATGGCGACTATATTCCTGTAGGCAAGAATTAGATTGCTAGCTTCAGAGCTCGTAATCTAACCATTACTACCCTAATCGGTTGATCACTTAATAAAGCACGCGTTAATAGGTTAGACAAATTAACTCTTAAAGGGTTCTTTACTATATTAAAGGCTATTGTTAGCGAACACTGTATTAAACTATCTAATATCTGGAATATGGACGAACACGGCCTTCGGCAAGGCAGTAGTAGCAATAGGAGGGTACTAGGACCTGTGACGAAGTTAGGATCCAAGCGTACGTACGTGAAAGAGCCTGGATCGACTGATTAGGTATTAATTATAGAATGCGCCAGCGCTGAGGGCCGCTCTATTAAGCCTCTTGTTATATTTAAGGGCGCAGGGCTTTAAAGTACCTAGTTCCCTATCAACAACGCGCCTAATTAGCACTATATAGTGTCTGAAAATAGCTAGACATCGAATAATATTAGTCTGCGGTGGCTGGAGACTAAATTTCTACTAGAAAGTACGCCTGACGACTTATCTGACTGGCGCCTTCTTATCTACGATAGTCACGGCTCGCATGCGACGACAGAATTCATGTGGACGGCCAAAACTAATTGGATCTTTGTCCTATACTTGCCTCCTCACACTTCGCACCTACTTTAGCCTCTTAATCTGTCATTCTTTAGCCCACTAAAGCAGAATTACTGTCAGGAGCTAGATAGGCTGTTAGCCCTATCCGATGCAGCACTAGTTAAGCGCAATCGCTTCCTCATGCTATACGCAGACACTCGAGGCCGTGTCACAGCCAGACTTGTCAATAAACAAAACAAACAAAATTTGAGGCTCTGAATTTGTTTGTTTGACGACTTTCTTGGTGTTGTAGTTTGTTTGTTTGATTTGATGGAGCTATAGAGGCGCTTTTTATTTGATTGTTTGTTTGATTTTGAGTACTTTAAGAGGACTGTGAAAGAGACTCTGGTGGTGTTATAGGCGCGGCTCCTCCCACTCATGTATGCTAAACTGTTCGTTGAGCTTATTGTCATCGTACGTTGCCACCACCTTTGCGCTTGGAGGTTTAAAACCTGCTCGAATCCATCGTGAGTACAAATTAAAGCAGCCAATAGTTGGCTGCCCATTTTGCGTCTCTGTGGCTCAAGTACGTCGCCAGTACCCGAGAAGACTCGCTCACAGTCAGCGCTGGAGGCAGGGATAGTTAACACGTCCAGCGCCAATCGTGACAAATTGGGATACTCGGCTTGAGCTGGTACCAGTATTGGACAGCTGTACAGCCAGTTTTGTACTTTCTGATGTCCATGTTGGCTCTCTAAGCCAGCTCTCGTACTCATCCGCCCCCTTATCTCGTCGCTGTTGTCAAGTACCGAATCGATCGCGTCGTCAAAGCTGCTCATCGCGTGTTTAGGCGCAGTTGTTATTGTTGTTGCTGTCGCTAGGGCGGGCTTGTAACGAGCCCAAAGCTGCTCGAAGCTCGCGTGCGTAGCTGTAACTGTGCGGGCTTCTCACGCCAGAAGCGTTTAAAGTAGTTCTTGAAGCGTGGGTGGAGTGCCGTGGCAGTGTAGTAGACGGGGATTTTGAGGAGTTTATTAAGGTACTTGCTCGCCTTCTTGAGCGCAGCACGTACGTTGATAGCGACGTGATCTTCTGGCGCCTCGTCTGGCAGGTAATTGACGCTTTCAAACAGTCTAAGGCGGGCATCTAGGTCAGCAATAAGAGACTCAAACACAGGGATAACCTCGTATAACGCGCCGTGAGTGCCAGCTTTGCCGCGACCTTGCAAGCGATTAGTTGCGGACTTCAGCGGCTCAAGCACCTCAATGTACTCGGTAATCACCGCCCAGTCTGCAGCTGCAAGCCCGCCTGATCGCATCCACTGCGGCACAATAGGCGGCTTAGTGTTGTTGCTTTTGGCAAGCTCGTCAGCGTGCTCAGTCTCTTGTATGTGGTAGGAGGAGTAGCTGTTGATGGCGTGTTGTAGCTCAACACCGCGCTTAAAGCAGTCATGATAGCTGTTCCAACGCGTAACTCCAGGCTTGAAAGGCTCACGGCGTCTTGCTGTAGCGCCAGCAGGCATCTCAACTGCTTCGCTGTTCTGACAATCCTCAAATATACCCCATTGTTTTGGCGTGTTAATGTAGTTAACAATATCAAGAAAAACACGCCAAGCGGACCATCTTTCCGCCATTGCTTCATATAAAACTCCTCTTCGTTGTAGTGTTCAGGCTCGTTATCAAAGGCGTCGGAGTCAGTGCCAAACATAATAGTTTGCCCAACGAGGTTGAGTATGTGGCAAGCGCAGCGGAGGCGTCGATCGTTGGCGATAAAGCCGTACATTGTGCCGAGTTTATTAACTGCAGTATCGTTGTTGTAGGCGTTGTCAAGCACGAAATAGCCCAAATTGCTGCTAGAAATCTCAAAGTAGCGTAGGATTCGTACGACAGCTTCCGCGATCGCTGAGCCTGTGTGCGCACCAACCAGCTGCGGCAAGGCGATGGGAAGGTCAACTATATTGCCTTGAGAGTCAGCGTAGTGCGCACAAATTGCAAAGAAGCCGCGCTTCCCCCCCTTGGTAGTCCAGCCGTCAAAGCTTATGTGTATTTTGCTAGAGCCTCAGACAAGGCGCGCTTGACTTGAGGTTGTAGCCAGCTGTAAAGCCTCCTCGAATCACGAACCTCGCTGTTGTGAGACCTCCATAGCGCGCCTCTGCCTCTGGGTTGGCGAACCTGATCATCGCGCGGAAGGACCTCAGTCTCAAACTCGCGTAATGGCCTGTTGTTTGACGAGCCATAACACTGCAGCTTGCCTGAAGCCTTGTACGTCGAAGTTACCCAGCTCCTGCGTTGCATCTTGGCTTAATGTGACCCCGTTTTCTTCCGCCCATCGCAGCGACTTCTGGCCAGGTTCGAGCGGCCTCTTGTGTACGATAGTGCCTTGTTTGGTGAGCCGATGGCCGGGAAGGTCTTGCTTCAAATGGTTGTTAGCGGCTGTAGTTGACAGAGTGGTCTGGTGTAGGCCGCCCCTTTCTGTTGATGTGACAGTGCTTGCATTGGAAGTAGATCTTCTTAGGGTTAGTACCAAGCTTTTGAAGGCGATAGCCGTGCCTAAAGACCTAGCTGATGTTGCCTGTGGGTGTGGATAGAGGCACATTGAAGCCCAGCAGGCGCTTCAAGTCAAGGCCTTCGTAGTTGGTGAAGTCAACACTAGGCGCAGCGTCCTCCTCCACTGAAGCCTCTGTGGCAGCATTACTAAACGCGCGCGGCGGCTTAGTAGCTATAGGCGGCTTATTAGCCACTAACAGCAACTCCCAAGCTGGCTCATCGGCCTGTAAGGCTTGTAGTATAGGCCGTGGTGATGGCCTCCGGGCGCGCTCCTCTAGCTCGGTTGGTGGCTCTATTGAGCGCGGCTCTAGAGTACTTTCAAGCACCTCAATAGGCGGCTCCGGCTCGTCAACTACCTCAATAGACGGCTGGGTTGGCGGAGGAGTAAGCGGCCGCTGGCTATCCATAAGGCGCTGGCTGGGTTTCGGCGCACGTTGGGAACGTTTGGGCATAGGTTCGGATGCCTCAGCAGGCTCGCGGCTTCGTTTTGGGGGCATGGTAAGCGTGAAGGTAAGCAAAGGCGCGAAAAAGTAAGCTGTAGGCGCAGGCAAGTAAGCCAAAGTATAGTGGGTGTGTAAGCGTTGACGCGCAAGGTACGCGGAAAGTACGCGGTCGGCTAGCCAACATTACCACTTCATGCCAAGGCGTACTGCGCGACGCTCTGCAGCCCGCAACAATAGAGATATAGTAAAACAGGCGACAGGAATTAATTTAGCAAACATTGATTTAATAGTTTAACTTATAGAAGACAAGATTTATTGCGTGGTTATAGCAAACGATTTTTTAAGAGTAGTAACTAGGTTCAGAATATATAAACATAACTTAGGCTTCGCTGCAACAGCGCAAACTCACTTTGCTACAATACCTCAACACTATAATATTAGCTTATTTAGATTATATATATATATTTATTGTTTTAACAGCTTATTACCTACGTAAAGAAAGAGGAGGAACAGAGGATAGGAGGTGCTAAAGCCGAATAGCAATTCATGTATATCAGTTGCTGGCGGCCAGTGGAAGCACACATCCGTTATGCGGGCTTTTTTACGCAGGTACAATCCACTTAAGAAGCTCCGTTTTTTGCTCTGTTTACTATAGGAATACTATATAATTGCAGCGTTGGGAAAGTATTGTTACATCAACACTAAGAATATATCACTAACTCTAGGGTACCTTATCATTACAGTATGCTAAGCGATTCAAACAAACTTCAAATTTTTTGACTGCAATTGCCTCTTTTGTTTGTTTGACCTATCAAAATTGCAGCAGCAGCTTTTTGTTTGGTTGACGTTGTCAATTCAAACAAAATTCAAACAAAATATTGAGGCATGTTTGGTTGTTGACAACCCTGGTCACAGCCAATCATATCACGATGGGGTTCCGTACAGCTGGTATACATCCGTACAACCCTAGAAAGGTCCTCAATTCTTCACAACTACCGTGCAATCAGAAGGTTATAGTACCTCCAACGACTCCGAGCCCACCCCGGAAGCGCAAGCGATCACCCATAGTTCGTACACCATCTAGACCTCAAGAGATACCCTGTCTATTGGCAAATCTGGCAGATGGACAAGGATCTAGGGCGCAACGGCGGGTAGAGAAGGCGCTAATAAAGGGTTGGTTGCAGCAATTGACTGAGCTGGCTGCAGCCAAGGCGCGTATTGCCAGACTTGAGGCTTAAGTTAAGGATCTAAAGCCTAATAAACGCACAAAGGTTAAAGTAGACCTTAATGTTAGCTTTTTAGGGCTTAACAATATCAAGATTGCATAGGAGCGGTTATAGAAGGCTTTGGCAAAGGATGGGCTTTGCTAAGGCTGTGGAGCGACGACGAGGTCCGCCAGAGGTCGTAGACGAGGCGGGCAACGGGGAAAATTATCTGGATGGCTTGGTAGACTGACTAGCTTTGTTTTTAAATAGTTTTGAAAGTTGAAATATGAAAAATTGCTATACAGAATACAATTTTGATGAGGAGGTTGCCTATTCGGGCGCGTGCGCCATAGGTGGGGTGCGCCATAGGTCGGTGGGGCGGCTTAGGGCCATTTCCTATTACTAAGGTTTTTACCAACTATATATATTAACTAGAACTTCCTACTAGTTACTATAATATTTATCCTTAGTTTTACACCTACTTATTATATAATGCTCCTAACGCCGTCTAGCTTCCTAATAGAAAAGGCATAGTTGTGACTAATATGCCTATTACTCTACTAGTGGAGTTACAAAACTACTATATTAACTCTATAGTTAATAGTAAAATAGACTGCCGCTATAAGAATTCTTTAATAGGTAATAAAGAACTGCTTATATATAAAGTTAAGTATAAGAATTCTCCTAAGTAAAATACTAACTCTAAATAGTAACTATATATAAATATATTAGACTGTAAAAAAGCTATTAAATCTTACTATTATAATAATAATAGCAAACTAGGTCTATATACACTATACTAGAACCTAGCTTTATATAAGAATCTTATAGTAATATATCTAATTGTCGAATGGGCTCTACAGCTAGCTGATTGAACAGAATGGTTACACATTCAATTAGCAAGAGAGAGGGTTGTACGGTGTACACAGCGTACGGAGGATAGGTAGGGTGAGACAAATAGATCTGGTTGTTACTTGCTTATTCTATCTAGAGGTGCGGATGGAAAGGAGAAGGTTCTGCAGCGCACAGGCCGCAGCGCATAGACATCACGTGACGCGCACGCGATGCCTATCGTGCGATAACCTCAACACCATCCAGCTGCCTTGCCCGTACGATGTACGGACACTAATAGATAATAGAGTAGAGGATTCTAAGCCCTTTATAGCTTCTATATATGCACACGTGTAAAATCTAGATATTTCTTAAGATAATATTATATTATAAAGCTGCTAGAATAGGTATATAAAGCGTCTACTATCTAGCTCTTTTAGATAACCTAGGTGGATAATATATCTCTCTCTAGGTTATACCTAATAGAGATATCTAAGTTATCTTATTTAGATATAACTACTATAACACGTAGTAGTAAAGCACTTACTTTGCTAGCTTATTATCAGATTTAATAGTTGAATGCGATAATGTGTCTTTATGGATAATGATGATTGTATTGTCTTTGTGTCCACCGTGTTCAGCTGGTTCTGACTTCTTCGCTAGTGTGCCAAGCCAGATGGTCCCTGCTTAATTGTACAGATCCAACCTCAACGCGCTTGTTCTATCTAACAGCTGCATATCTGACACTTATATACTAAAAAGAGTTATCTAGTGGCTATTTTACCTATTATAATAGTTTATAATATTTATTAAGCTATATAATTAGCGCCTCTAGTATATTTTCTTAGGTTGTCTTGCCAGAGCTAAGGCTTTTAGAGAGGAGGGGGGGGGGGGAAGGGGAGAGGGAAGGAATATTAGGGATTGCTACCTATTAGCCTATTAGACCTCTAGTCGGCCTGATATTAATTTAGTCCTATGCGCTAGTCTTAATTAGATAGTGCTAGTGTACTCTTAGGACTACTACTATATAGGTAGTATACGGTACCTAGTATCCTATTATAGTAATTTAATCTATTTAACTATTAAGCCTAGTTGCACCCTAATAAGAGTCTTATTTCTATAATACTTTCTAATAAATATAAGTAATTAATACTAAAGTTAGTTTTATTATATTATTTTTTTTCTTATATAATTATTCTCTACACTCTATATCTTTACTAATATAGAGTATTAGATATTACTATCTATATAGCTACTAGCTAGGAGTGCCCATTTAATAACTAGGTTTTAATTAAGTTATTAAAAAAAAGTGTTAGAATTTAGGTATTTTAGATATATAATTACCCTACTTAGTCTCTATATATATTACTAGCTAGCTTTTTAAAGCTAGTACCTTAACTAATTCTATACCTTATTCTTAGTACCTTTTAATACAACTACATTATATATTCACCCCAACTAATACCTAGACACAAAATAATAGATTAAGAGAGAAATCGCAGTTTACGCCAGACTCTTATATGTTAGAGTCTAATCTATTTACCTTTGTTATAGACTGTATACTACTTTGAGTAAACTCAGACTAAGGAATCAGGGTCCAAACGTCTAATTGAAGCTCGGTCCACGCTAACGCGCGGCTTCTTTCACTCACGCCACTGCGCGCCTTCCTCTGTCAGCCATTCGCATTATATTAGCGGCGAGCATCGGATCTTCCAACAAGGACAACGACATTAGCAGCTCCCTCGGATCCTCTACGGACACCTTTAGTCACCACAACCAATTCCCCACCCGGCGAGTTCCCCGTTGGCTTCGACGCGCCCATCCACCATGCCAGTCAACAAAAACAATACCGACGAGATTGACGAACTGCCGGCGCCCGGCTTTCCCCTGTGCAAAGAGCAATTAGCGGTTTACTACACTCGTTTGAAAGCGTTCCGGGCGCTGGGACGCTTCGAGCATGCTAATCATGAAGCGAGGGATTACGCATATTGGGATGGCACGACGGCTCCCCCGCCGACGCCAAAGGTATGTATTCGGACACACTTTATGTGTGCCGAATGGCCTTCCAAGGCTTCCGATGGCGGTTGGCTGCACTTTCAAGTACGCTTCTGATTAATCGTAGATGCAACCTTCAACTTCTGCATGGGACGGTCGACGCGATACCTCAGGACAAGACTGTAAGGGATCCAGCTAGGAATGGAGCGATATATACGCGTTATTGAGGTGCGGGTCAACGGGCGTTGAATGTACATGGGCTTGGCGATCACGATACCGAAAAGTGCTTTGAGTGTTTGGTGAGGAGTAGCATCTATGTGAGCGGCATTGGGGGCGCTTGGTCTTCGCTGTCATGAAAGCTAGGAAAGGTCTTACGAATTTGGGGTCTAGCGGAAGTGGTGGAGCAACCCATATACCGCCGAGGACAACTGTACAGCTATGTAAGGGGCTTTCATCAAGTTGACATATGGGAATGTGAATATGTGAGCCTTCTTCACATCCATACGTTGATTGGTTGTTTCATCTGGATGAGTCATCACCTGCTGAGTCTCCCCCGCTCCTTCACCCCGCTTCGTATATTCGACCTTGTTGTCCATTACTATGGATCACTCCACTGCGCCAGTCGGCGTCCCCACTACTCCATCCAATACAAAGTAGTGGCCTGATCAACTTGGCGCTCACGTGACTCGTACTTCACCTGGGCACTGCCCAGGCAGCCACCTAGGTAGAATGACCATCTTGGCTACATGCCGCGTGCGACGACATCTCTTCGCTAGATTCATGGTCAATGCGATTTGTTGTAGTTTATTTTCAAGCGCCGTTGTATGTGCGAAGCCAATGATTGAACGTTTCATGGAATCTAGGCTGGCTGGTCTACCGCCTACCCAACAACTACTACCACCTCCTTCCACGGTACAAACCACACTCTTATCCTCCTATCACCATCTTCTCGTCCTCGTCGCACCCATCAAAAAAGCACCTACAAGTGCTTTTCTTATGATAAAGCGCATAGTATCACCATATCCCTAGAGCGGCGTGTTTCTTCCCCCGTTCCCCGGAGCGTCTGCATGTGCCAATGCATTTCATCTTTCATTTTCGCCAGCGTAACTGTAACAAGCGGGCAGCACAGCGCAGATAGTCTACAAGAACAAGAACCTCATCGCACCGAATACGCACAAAGGTGTTGCATTACAGCGTCGTTGCGGAGCTATCGTGCATATCTAAGCGCCATTCCAAAACACGACGTGTATTCCTTCTTGAACTCGCCTTGCGATGATTTTCCTAGCTAGGCTGTCTACATATCGCACGTCCGTCATGCGTGGATTAAGACCATGGAATGAGACACGCCCCACCCAAAGCCAGGCTAGAACGTCATTGGGAAGCGAGACGGTGGGGAGCTGAGCTGAAATTTCAAAGGTGACACATTGCACACCCGACATGCAATTCGTCCGCCCACGCCACACATAAAGGCACGCACACGCACACGCACACGCACACGACCAACACTCAGCCATCAAAAAAAGCAGAAACGCCAATCCTCTTTACCAAATCATCATTCCGCCAATAACATGCACCCCATCTCATTTTTGTCACTACTTCTTCTTCGGCCCCCGCCTCTTCCGTTGATGTAGCGGCGTCGCACTCTGTCGCCTCTTCTCTTTCTCACGTCCATCTTTCTGCTGCACAGCCCCAACAACACCCTCCGCCCCATCAGCACCAACGTCCCCCTCCCCAGCCTCCTTCCCCTCAATCCCCAGCACCGTCTCCATTTCTCCCACCCCAACCTGTCCCACCACCCCCTGCCCCATCCCCAGCACCCTCGGCGCCCCCAAAACGACCCCCTGCTCCCCCCACCCCACCGTCGCCCTCACAACATCCCACCACCCCCTCACCGGCGGCTCCCAATACCCAATATCAATCACATACCTCCTCTGCTGCTCCTCAGGCAAATTCATCCACACAAACGCCTTATTACTATTCACCCTCCCCTCCATGACGAACTCCCCAATCTCTTCGGGAATCCTCAGCGCCTCCACAACGACAATAGGCTGGTACGCAGGAATAAGCAGATGCAGCATGACAGGCCGACACGTCCTCCCTTGCTTGCTTGCCCGGCGTTCCCTCTCCTTGGTATACCGCCGCGCAGCAATCATGAAGCTGAAGGCTGTGTCGATCTGATTCGTGTACCCGCAGAACGCGGGCCCCAGCGGCTTCGACTCCAACAAGTGGTAGAAGCGCGGATACCAGTCGTTGTCCGGATGCCAGACGAAGAACCAGTGTTCGTGCGCGGGGTCATCAGAGGTCTGCCCGACGCGCTCGCGGATCATGTCGTATACATACTGGGGGAAATCTTTCTGCGCGATGAGCGCGGTTTGCGCGGCCAGGGTGGTAGACACGTCCTTTAGAGTTGCGGCGATGAGGTGCAGGGCCTGGACGCCTTGGTAGGTGAGGACGATGTTTGCGCCGATGCCGACGGTTGTGGCGATAGTGTTGAAGGTGGAGAGGATGGCGAGGGTGTCGCAGAAGGAGCGGCCCATGACCTGGATGGAGGGGACGAAGGCGTCGATGCGGTCGAGCATGGTGGAGGCTTTGGGGATGAAGTCATTGAGGTTGGTGGCGGTTTCATTGGCGTTGTAGACGAGCGTGCCGGCGCTGAGGATGCCGTCTATGGCTTGGACCGTTTTGACGAGTGGGCTTGGGGGGACGGGGACTTGGGCAATGGCTTTGGTGACGTTTTTGTAGGATTTTGCGCCACCGAAGAGGGTTGAGAGGACGGTGGGGCGGCTGCCGCTCATGGTGGTGTTGGGGTTGCGGAGGCATCTGGCTTGGATGGCGGATCTGCATCTTCGTGGTCGCGGTCGCGGTCGCGTTGAGAGGCGCAGGGATCTCTCACCGCTCTTGACGTGGCAGGTTAGTCGCTTTCCGAAGCTAGCCTCTTTCGTTCAGTTAACATCTCTCGGATACGTGTCTCGATACGGAACGCGATCTCAACAGCCGTCTGTATACCTACATCTGCCTCACTTTTTATGGCAATGTGTTGTCAATAGTTGTGCTTTAAATGGTGTTTAGTGATGGAAGCTGCATGAGGTGACGAAAGTGTAACCCCGGGCTAACGCCGGCGCTAGCGGCCAATTAGCGGGCTCGGCATACGCACTTGCAAAATTCGGGTTGGGCTGCTGACAAAGCACGCTCGTATCAAGAATATCCTCGCTTCCAGATCTCCACCACTCCCGCTTGTATATCCTGCTCAAAGAATAGGAAATCAAAGCAGATACCAACCCTCCATTAGCCTGCGTCATTCATTCATTCTTCTCCTACACAAAAGAACTCCCCCAGCTACGGAGGTGCCTTTCAAAAGTCCTTGCCCACCTTGGCGAGCAGGGGTCTGCGCCACATTCTTAATTTGGATATATATCCGATTACCTAAGTCTATAGAGATTCCTGCCCTCCTTATACTCGTTACCTCCTTCTACCTCAATGATCTTTTTGATATAAACAGGAATACGCTCAATCCAAGCCTAGATCTCCTAAGGTAGATCTTGCCAGCACTGCTCCTAAGCACGGACAGCCTCTGCTCTGCTTTTGGTGCACCTTTCTTTATAGTAGCTCTCTTCATCTATAGCCAGCAAGGTTCAATAGCGTTCAAATCAGGTGAATTACTACACCAAAGCAGCTTCGCAATATCATGGATGCTATACATGTAGCTCTAGACGTGATGATCGTAAAAAGGCGCCTTATCTTCTTGTACAACTATTCCTGGCCGCTCTGCTTTGCACTCCTTAGCAAAGGGTATAAGCTTTAGAAGTAGGACAAACGTCTGGTATCGATACCAGTTAATACCTAATCCTCTGCCCTAGCTAACCTTTCCAGTCTTCTTATTCCACGTCCATTGAGGTTGTCGTCCAGGCTTATTACGTAGAGCAAGGCGACGCATTCTATTTTCAAGCTCCCATTGTGCCTTCATAATAGGCTCTAGCTCCTGGTTGAGCTCCTCAATTTAAGCAATAGCAGCCTCCTTCTCTTTCTTTGTTTCTAGCGTCCAGTAGTGACAGGGCCCCTTCTTATTATATGAAAAGCACCCCCAGAACATGAACTTAGAGTAGCCCTTCCACCTCTCACGTATACAACTTCAAACAAATGCCTTATCAGCCTTCTGCCATATTCTGTATCCTCCACGCCTATAGAGGAGAACCACAGACGTTTCATTAGACCAGATAACATTCTTCCAATCCTCAATCGTCCAGTGTTCATGCTAAAGGCACCAGTTATTCCAAGCCTCCTTCATCTTCTTCGTCAACCCAGGTTTCCTCGTCGGCTTTGTCTTCTTGAAGCCTGCCTTCCTTGGGATGCGCCAGACAGTTGTAGCGGAGATGTTGAATCCTTCTTGGCTGAGCGCGCCAGCAACGTCAGCGCAAGACTTCTCTCGTCTATAGCGGTCAGTGCGTACGCTGTTGACTACTTTCTGTGCAACATCATCCTGCTTTAAGGGCCTCCCAGAGCGATGGCCATCTTCAAGGTATTTATCCATAAGCTTAAGTGGCCGCTAGCATGGATCAAAGCCTCGTTCAATTGCTCGCGCAAATATTGAGTTAATCGTCCGCTTTAGAATCCCTGTTAGACCAGTGATCTCGTCATTGGGCTTTCCAGTAGCCTTAAGAGTGATTATTAAAGCCCTTGTAGCAATATCGTGAGGACCCATCGCAAAGACAGTATTGATTAGAGAGCAAATAGTATAGAGGGGTTGTGAGGTTAGAAGCA
This sequence comes from Laburnicola sp. JP_R_19, assembly GCA_031010545.1. NCBI lineage: Eukaryota > Fungi > Ascomycota > Dothideomycetes > Pleosporales > Didymosphaeriaceae > Laburnicola > Laburnicola sp. JP_R_19. Next base: position 253,989 of record VOIT01000131.1, on the reverse strand, counting down.
AAGGCCACGTAGGCTCGGAGATGCTTCCTAATTAAGAATGTGGCGTATACCCCTGCTCGCCAAGGTGGGCAAGGACTTTTGAAAGGCACCTCCGTACTGCCCCAACACATAGTGGGGATGGTGGGGTGGAGGATGCAACAAGCAAGCGTCGGTAAGGAGTATTTAAATCTATTATATAGACTTGTGGGGAGCTAATAGTTAACAGTTCTACCTATAGTAATGTATTATATATACTTATAGTATATAAGTATAAAGTAGTTACTAATATATATATATATATAGGTACTAGTATAGTGTACTAAGCTAATATTATATGATTAAAAACTAAGCGTAAATAATTACAATAGCTGGCTAACGTCCCTCTTAGTGAGAATAGCCTAATTAAAACGAATGAAAAAAAATATATCGCGCGCAAAGAATAGGAAATCGAAGCCGATACCAACCCTCCATTAGCCTTCCTCATTCATTCATTCTTCTCCTACACAAAAGACCTCCCCCAGCTACTGCCCTAACCTTTCCTCTTGCCTTCCAGCTCCAAAAAGTACTCCACAGTCTCAACCACCATCTTCTCAACCGGCACAAACTCCTCTTCCTTCATATCCACCAGCCCAGCCGCAGAATTATCAATATAGAAAAGCTTCTCCTATAACCAATGCATTAGTTCAAACCCTCATCTACAGACCATACCACTCACCATATCAAAATTGTTCCTCTTCTTCGTCGGCGTAGCACCGGGAATCCCCTCCGCAATATCCGCAATCTGCCAACGTCAGCAAGCCATCCCTCCACCAGCGCACAAAAACAGGGGACACCTCACCCGATCATAAGAAACCCTCTGCCCCCCAATAAGAATCCTCGCCTTATTCAAATCCCCTTTCTGCAGCGCATTAACATGCGCCTTCGCCACATCCCGGACATCAATCCAAGTCGGCCACTCCTGGCGCGGGATATCCGCCCCCGTCGCAATGCCATACAAAAGCCCCGTGCTGGTGCTCGCTTTATTCACATCCGGGAGGGGCAGGACGTACGGTCCGCCCACCCACGCGGTACACACTTCGTTCAAGTTCCACTTCGGCCTTTCTCTGTCATACAGCTCCCACATGGCGACTTCAGCCCAGCGCTTCGACGCCATGTACCGCGCAAAGTGGCGGTGCAGTTCAGGGAATTGCGTCATGTCCAGGTTCGGGTCCTTGGCTTCTTCCCAGGTAATGGGGTTGACGTCTTTATTCGTGTACGTGTAGCCAGGTCTGTATCCGCCTTTCGCATCGGCGATGTTAGCAAAGGACCCCGTTACGACGATGCTCTTGATAGACGGCTCGTTCAAGGCGGCAGTTAGCACGCCCTTTGTGCCTTCGATGGCGGGGTTCAAGAGATCTCTTTCGATGTCTTCGACTTGGAGGACGAAGGGTGATGCGATGTGCGCGACGTGCGTCACGCCCTTCATGGCATCGGTGAAGGAATTGGGGTCTTGGAGGTCCGAGACTAGAGTGACTTCTAGACGGCCGCTGGATGTGTGCTGCGAGTAGTGGTCGCGGATGATGGTAGCAGCAGCGTTGGAGCGAACGGATGCGCGGACTTTGGGGCCATTCGGGAGAGCGAGGAGCTGGTCGACGACGCGCTGGGCGATGTGGCCGTTGGCGCCGGTGACGAAAACAACGTCTGAAGAGGTGAATGTCATGGCGGCCGTCGAATGGAAGACACTGGATGGAAAGAAAATGCGACGAGAAAAGGAAGCGTTCCTCGAGTTTACATATGTACAAGCGAATATAAAGTTCATCCTGTACGCAGTGTACTGGTATAGAGGCCGCGGTAAAGTGCGTTATGCCTATGTCGCTGTGGAGCTCGCTGCGTCCTAATTGGCCAGATTGGTGGGGTTCCCCTATTTAGGCATCTTGGACTGCGGGGAACAGGCGCTCGGGTTTGATTGATCCTGGCACCACTGTCTGCTTTGCGGAACGGAGTTGTACTCCGCCCCTTGCGATTATTAATTTTACTGCGTGAAAGGCTGTGCTAAATACAACCTACCTAGCTTAATAATAATTTATACCTAATAATAATATTTTATATATTATTAAATTATCTACTTAAAGGTAAAATAATAAAGGCTTTTATCTTAAATAATATATTAAAAAAAGCAGAGCCCCTTTCTTAGTAATTAAAAATAGTGTAGGAAAGGTAATTATAAAAAAAGAATATATAATTATATCTTTTTACACTCTTTTTAATTACTAAGTAGGGGGCTTTACTTTTTTTATTATATTATTTAAAATAAAAGCCTTTATTATTCTACCCCTAGGTAGTTAATTAATAATAATAATTATATAAGCTAATAAATAAAATATATAAATTTTTTTTTAATTACTAAGTAGGAGGCTTTGCTTTTTTAATTATATTATTTAAGATAAAAGCCTTTATTATTCTACCTCTAGGTAGATAATTTAATAATACACATAAATAAAAATATACAGTATTAATTTAATCTATCTAGAAGTAGAATAGTAAAGGCTTTTATATAGTAATTAGAAAGAGTATAAATAAAAATATAATTATTATACAAACTACTAGATATTTTATTATTAAATATAATTCATTATTAACATGGAGCTAAGTAGGCTGTGCTACGCATAGCCTTCTACGCAGTAAAATTAACAACCGCAAGGGGCCAAGTACCCCATCAGATCAGCAGATATGGTACCATGTTCTGGGGAGGAGGTTGTGCCCGGATTTAAGGGACGGACGGGACTGTCTCTTACACCAGGAACTCGGAACCCTGCGTGTCGGTTGCGGCTCAACGGTTAAATTGATGATCGCAACATCCTCACCTGGAGAAGGATCGATTTCGAAGCAGTCCAACTTGGGCAAGATCCAGATAACGGAAATTCGTTTTCAGAGATCTGTCGGGTACAAGCTGAATACCGTCACTGTCGCTAGCTAGCTTACCAGCCTCGAGGTGTTCCTCCCACAGATACGCGACCTCGCCCACGGAGCATCCTCTACCCCACCATCCCAACCCTCCCAATACACTTTATTTATTGAAGAAGACGGCGACGGAGCCGGCCGATGCGCGCTTCAACGTTTGGTTCGGCGGTAAGCGGACGACGTGGTCCCCGAGTATGAGTGTGAGTGTGGGTGTCCTTTGCACCGGGACTGACTGCGCTCTCCAAATGGATACATATTACGATATATATTATCTGCAACGAAAATCAGAAGGACTGGATAGAATGAATGGGATACAGACATCTGAATAAATGCTTTTCGACACCTTAATACCGATATGCATGGCATCTTTGTCGTAATCGATCGTGCGTTGGCGTACGGTTTCAAGGGGGGCCGTCCGTTGGCTTAAGTAGAGTGAAGATGCGCGGATGGGGAGAGGTTGCGATACGCTTTTTTGTGACGATTAAGGCGTATGTCTGATTGTATCGCATTATGTGAGACGTTCCTGGTAGGGGATATTCGATATCCAAAAGCGCTGTCAGCTTAGAAGACAAGTTAACAGATAGAAGGGCTATCCAACTGGCTTCCATCCGCGCCTTCGGCCACCTTCAGCACATATCAAACAACCTCCCCTTCATTAACTCTTTCGGACAAGGGGTCCTAAATGAACTCAACTGTCTTTAGTGGTGCTTTCATATGAGAATCATCGCAAAGATTCGGTGCCAGCTCTCCACGCCCAGTCAATAACTCGAAGTCCGCATACTCTACCCTGGGGTAACACAGTCCCCAACCAGCCTCCAGTCTATCATCTCCATACTATATCTCGAAGGCCCATGCGCCGCCTCAGCCGAAATAATCCGTGGTGAACAACGCTGAAAGGCGGTGGTGAATACAAAATGAAGAGAGGAAAAGTGGGTCCTACACCCACACCTACCTGCTCCTCCCTCCCCTCGCAAACTCTACCCCCAAACCATCACCTACATCTGCCACAATGGCGTCAAACAATTCCCACCAAATCCCCACGGCCGAACACACCGCCGCCCACCCCGACAGCGCCACCGTCGAGGAATGGCGTCTCGCCGCCGCCACCGCGCGAGACAAATTCGCCTTGTCGCGCGTCTTTTCGGAGACCGACCGTCTCCTGGGGGAGATGGAGAAGGTCAAGGAGATGGCGGGGAAGATGGGGAGGGTTCAGGCCCCGGGAGTGAGTAACGGTGGGGTACTCAGGAGCGCGATGGTAAGAATTGAATCTCTTTTTCTCTGTTTTTGTTTTCTTTTTTGATGCCAATGATGGATATCGTATGCTATGTTGCTGGCGAGGATACTGATGCTATGCAAAAGAAAACGGTGAGGGGGGTTTGCAGGACGGAGGGGGCGAGGAAGGAGGAGGTGCGGTTTCTTGCTGGGGTGAGGATTGCGGGCGTGCAGGTGAAGAAGATGGGGGCGAAGGGGGTGGATCTTGGGGCGTGGGTGGATGAGGATGAGGAGGAAAGGGAGGAGAAGAAGAATTTGGGATGATGAATGGAAGGGGTGTGCAGTGTGGAGGCTCGGTGAGGCTTTGTTCGGTGGTTGACGACGAAAAATAGGAATGACTTTGAAATGGAAGATATATGACTGCATACTGATAATTGGGCTTGTAGCTGTTTTCTAAACACAAAAATATTGAAAGGAGCTCTTAACTATCGGCCATCCAGCAGCCATTCTATGACAGCCAAGGTCTCTTTACATACCTAGTCTAATGAAGGTGACACCAGTTGGGATATGTGTGCTTCTGGACATTATCGCTTGATTAGGTCGATTGTTTCCGTCCAAAGCGTTTTCTGTGCCTGCTGGCCCGCCGGCAAGGTAGAGAAACGGCATGGGCTAAAAGACTGTCAGTTCCATTGCAATACACCAGTAAACCTTCTTACGCTGTCTTTCTCTGCTCACTGATATATGCTCCGCGGACCGCTGCGTCTCTTTGAGTAGCCGCATTCGGTAGACAGTGTCCACCTTGAGTGCTTGTGCACGCGAAGATCTTCAAAAACATTTTCATTGCTCCTGATGAATCGTTTCGGTGTAGAGAGCTGGCACATAGTCCCGGATTTACTGAGTTGATGATGACCTCGTTGCTATCAACCCGAGAAACCAGCTCTGTCATCCAGAGCTGGTTCATGAGCTTCGTAGTATAGTATCGCTCCATGCCCGAGGGAAAGGATGATTGCTCGTCCAGCTTTGAAAGAATGCCGGGCGCACGGTGTTCCTTGAACGAGCACCAAAATTGTCCCTCAGACCCAACTATCGTGAGCCTTGAGGGCGCTTTGGTATTTCTCGCTGACGTTTGTAGCTTGGGAAGCAAGAGCAGCGATACTAAAGATGTTCCAAGGTGGTTGCCTTGGACGTTCATTTCATGACCGGCGGGTGACGTGGTGTAACTGAGCATCTGCGTTTGTACTGTTGTTAGCTTGGACATCCCTCGACAAAATCCATGAAATTTGGGGTAAAACACGATACCTTGACTCCAGCATTGAGGATAACAATGTCCAGCCACGCGAGCGTCTCCACCCGATGAGCAAGCGCTACAATGCTATTCATATCTGTCTGATCCACCTTCCACACGTCGATGGAACAACTGTCATTTGTAACAACTTTAAGAAGCTCCGACTTTGCTGCTTCACCCTTAGTTTCATCGCGGACCGCCATGACCAAGCATGCGAGGCCGTGCGATATAAGTTCTCGGCTTGCTTCCAGTCCAAGGCCTACGTTGGCGCCAGTGACAAGAGCTACTTTGTTGTCCAAACGTGTTGATGATGGAATGGGGTTCGGCTCAATGGTGAGCTGCCGGTACATAAAGCCAAGTTGTCCCCCCAGTGTTGCAATAGTAGTGTGGAGTAGAACAAGACCACCGAACAGTAAGAAAATACATAGGGACTTTGATCATAGTGGTCGACTACGCCGCTATCTGCAGGACATTATGCCCCCCCTCCCCCCGGCCTGCAAAACCGATGCAGGGCTATTGTGTTGGGCCAACGGGCGAATTCAAGCGCCGGCTTTGAGCGCCTGCGATAAACGTTTCCGCTTAGCGCTGACGGTAGCCTACATCAGATGGTCCAAGCATATTCCTAGTGATTTTGGACATTTGGGACAAACAAAAGACGCCACATTGTTCTGCTGAGACTAAGTTTTAAGCCGGCCCCTAGTTGTAGTACATAGAGTAGAAAAAGGAAGAATCCTTTATTTAGCCACATTTCCATGTAATACCTTAGATATGGTATTTTTGGAGAGCCGACTCAGTCCACATATCTGCCTCTGCACTTCTTTTGAGATCCAGGGAAAAATCACATAATGAGATGGTCATGAACGGATAAGACCCCCGTCCAACCACATGCAACGGTCGCTTTGAAGATTTGAGTTGTCTTAGCGACGTATTTGGGCTATTCGAGTACTCCTGTATTAGTGGAGGGCAGAGATAGATAGATAGATAGATAGAATTGATTTACGTCCAGTAGACTTGGCTGAGAGCCTTTATCTACATAGGCCTCCCGTGGGGCATGGGGGACGCGTCTCTCCCCGTAAGGGGGAGACGGGTCGTGCAATAGCTGCTCTATAAAAGCCTGTTAACTCTCCTAAACTCCCCCGTGCGAGTAAAGTAAGAAGTCTAGTCTAGCGCCTATGTGCGCAGGATCTTGTCCCTAAGGGAACGTTATATTTACTTGCTTCTTCAATTAAGCCCTATTAGAGCTAGTTAGCTTAAGAAAGGCGGCGAAGTCCTCTAGGCAGCTAAGGAGCTGCTAAAGATACTTTTGTCCCTCGCGGGCGTTTATTAGAGGCCCGCTAGGTCGCTAGGGCCAGCTAGCAAAGCGTCTTTATACTTTCTAGCAGTAGACTAGTTAGCTAGAGGCCTTTTCTTTTCTATATGCGCAGGTAAGGGTTGCGTACTTATATCTAAATTTCTTATAATACTAGGCGTAGTTACTATACATAGTCCCAGTTAATAAGAGTTTAGCTAAAATTTAACAGCTAAGGCTAAGCTCTGCTAGTGCAGCTGTGCTTGTATAGCATAGGCCCTACTAATTATACTATATAGAGAGCTTTATCTTATATTATCTCTACTATTCTATTTCTACAAGGCAGTAATTAATTTAGGCGTCTAACTATAGCCCTATAATTGTAGGCTTAGTAGCTTGTAGTTCTAGAGGGTAAGAGCTATAAGCCTCTAGGTCTACTAGGCAATCTGCCTTTTTATTTCCCTATATGCCTATATATCCTAAGGACTAGCATACTTAAACGCCTAACATCTCTATAACCTATTAGTATTAGAAAAAGGCCTACTAAGAAGAGGGTAGTGCGTTCCCTTATAGGCACTATATAACTAACGTGCTATTAATATATATCTAGATTTGTTACATATAAAGGGCTAGATCGCGCATAATATATTTTAGCCCTCGCTATGCCCCTATCCCCCGCACCGTCAAAATCGCACACCCACGGACCACCTGGTGAGCGCCAATCAGAGCGTTGCTTAGCTTAACACTAGAGAGCTATTGTGATAATAGTAGAATAATAGTTTGATCTTCGAATCCCGCATAAAACGCGTTTTTCTTTTTGCAATTAATAATGCACGGTGCTACACAAGATTCTGATTTAGTGCGCTACACCAAATATACGAAAACCCGCGGCCCAAGGCCTCAATTGTCAACTACTCCACCAGCTGCCTGGCAGCCTCTCTCTATATACAACGACGACGTCGGCAGCGCCCGCCTGCCTACTGGCATAGATGCCACTGATCCTTTTGCCTTGTTTAGTCTCTTTTTTGACGCCGCACAGCTCGAAAAGCTAGCCCTACATACAAATCAACACGCAGAGCAAGTACGGGCTGAGGATGCCGCCCAGGGCAGGCCACACGCCCGGGCGTGGAAACCGACGTCGAAAACTGAGCTCTACACCTATTTGGCCATCCTTATGTATATGGGCGTACACCGGGAGCCTACAATCGAGGAGTACTGGGGGAAGCTACACAAAAACGCGCCTACTCACTCCATCAACAACTACATGGCCTGTACGCGCTGGCAGCAGCTCAATCGCTACATGTACTGTACAGAAGCTCCGCAGTCATTCAAATCGCCATTTGGGCGCGTATGGGATCTCTCTGAGCACCTACGCTCGACATCCTCTACTGTTTGGCACGCCGGTAAGCACCTCTGCGTCGACGAAGCTATTGCTACGTTTACTAGGCGCGCCAGCGAAACTATCGTCATTAAGTCAAAGCCAACGCCTGAGGGCTTCAAAATCTGGTGCCTAGCGTCTGACAGCGTCGTACTTAACTGGCTTTTCCACGCAAAAGGCGCCACCCGAGGCCCTGTCAATCTCGACATCGACATCCTCAAGACAGCCAAATATACGCCTACTGAAGCCGTGCCTCTTACTCTCGTCCTTGCCCGAGGCCCCAATGGCCAGCGCTTGTTCCCCCCAGGGCGCCACATCCTCTGGATGGATAATCTCTTCACGACAATCTCGCTACTCGAATACCTAAGGGAGCAAGGCGTCGGCGGCGCTGGGACGGTGCGCACCACCAGAACAGCCACCGAGGAGAGGTGGGAGACCAGGGTTACACACGAGGGTTCAGCTGGTGGTGCTGGGTCTCCATCCTCGCGCAGGGCAGGGCCGCCAAAAGAGCGATTCAATAGCGATTTAATAAAGCCCAAGACGCAATTTACGCCTACAGTGCGATAGGGAGAGGCGTTCTTTAAGGTCTCTAGTAACAACACTGTACTAGAGATGGCCTGGCGGGATACCCAGGTAGTCCTTTTTGCCAGTACTACCGCTGACGGTAAGTTTGAAGATGTCCCCACTAAGCCAAAGCCTACTAACAATAGTCGCCACCCAGGATTACAAGTCGTTCAAAGCCTACGCCACCACCCCGCCAACGCCGCTACAAACAAGAAGCCCTACGAGGAGGCCTTTGGCAGCGAGAAAATCAAGTGGCTAGGCATCCCTGAGCTCGTTGATAGCTATAATCACCACAAAAGTGAGGTAGATCGATTTGACCAGCTCCGCGAGCCCTACTCAACGCAGCAAGTACGCCAACGCACCTGGATGCCGCTCTTCTACTTCTTCGTCGATTTGGCTCTTAATAATGCGTATAGGCTCTCGTCCTACTCATCGGCGTACGAGGCAAAACGCAGTGGGCACAAACGCTTTATATATAAGCTGATTAAGCAGCTTTTTGAGCGCGGGGCCAGACTTTCAAATGGATCGTTAAAGCACCAGAGACTTGACGACGTCAAGGCCGACGACGAGAGCCTACACGGCGCGCCAGTCAAGCTATGCGCCCAGGCGAAGCCGTGTATTGCCTGCTCAGAAAATGGGCGTAAAAGTAACGGCGCGCGGCCTGCTAGGGCGCCTCTCTCAGCAACTACAGGTAATAGCCGTCGACGAGTTTTAACGCCTCGAACAACCTACGGCTGTAGGCTCTATAGACTGCCTTTGTGTAGGCCTGAGCTACGCCCTAAGTGCTGGAACGAGCACCTACACCGCGTAGGGACTATCAAATCAGTCAACACTAGTATAAGCTCAACAATCAAGTAATATACTACAATCAACTTAATTACTATTAATTATAGCTACAAATGAGGCGCCCTACGAGAATCCCTATCAAATTTCACTTACGGAGGTGCCTTTCAAAAGTTTTTGCCCACCTTGGCGAGCAGGGGTATGCGCCACATTCCAGATCGGGAAGCATCTCCGAGTTGACGTGGCCACTTCTCAACCTCAGGCCTTACCCTCTGTAACTACTACTCTCTGTCAATTGATCTATCTAGTACTGTCGCTATGGTTCATCACGATAACTCTACTCGTGCCACGGTAGTCGTTCTTAAGGCTATAGGCAAGTCAAACAATGAGATCACCGGACTCACTGGAATCGAGAAGCGTACGATCAACTCTATATACGCGCGAGCAATCGAGCGAGGTTTCGATCCAGGCCAGCGGCCGCTGAAGCTTGAAGATAAGCATCTTGAAAACGCCTATCGATCTGGCCGGCCATCAAAGCAATCTGAAGTCTCCGAGAAAGTAGTCAACACCGTACGCACTGACGATATGGGCGAGAGAAGTCTTGCGCGACGTTGCTGGCGCACTTAGCCAAGAAGGATTCAATATCTCAGCTGCCACAGTCTGGCGAATCTTAAGGAAGGCAGGCTTCAAGAAGACCAAGCCAACGAGGAAGCCTGGGTTGACGAAGCAGATGAAGGAGGATCGATATAAGTGGTGCCAGGCCCATCAAGACTGGACGCTTGAAGATGGAAGAATGTTATCTGGTCAGACGAAACGTCTGTTGTTCTCAACCATAGGCGTGGAGGATATCGAGTATGGAGGAAAGCAGATGAGGCCTTCGTACGGAGCTGTATTCGTGAGAGATGAAAGGCTACTCTGAATTTATGTTTTGGGGCTGTTTCTCGTACGACAAGAAGGGCCCCTGCCACTGCTGGACGCAGAACAAAGAAAGAGAAGGAGGCTGCTGCTGCTCAAATTGATGAACTGAACAAGGAGCTTGAGCCTATCAAAAAGGCTGAGTGGGAGCTTGAGAATGGCATGCGTCGCCTAGGTCTCCGTACCAAGCCTGGACGGCTGCCCCAGTGGAGATGGAACCAGAGGACTGGAAAGCTCAGCGAGGCAGTGGCTCAGGAATTGACTGGTACCGGTACCAGACAACAATTCTGCTGCCAAAGCTTATTCCTTTGCAAAGCAGTGTAAGGCTACGCGGCCTAGAACCAGTTGTACAGGAAGACAAGGCGCCTTCTCACGACCACTACGTTCAAAGCTATATATATAGCATTCATGATGTTAAGAGGATTATTGGTGTGGTAACTCTCCTGATTTGAATTCTATTGAGCCTTGCTGGCATGATGAAAAGGGCTATACGAAGAAAGGAGCTCCTAAGAATAGAGCAGAGGCAGTACGGGCATGGGAGCAGTGCTGGAGAGAGCTGCCTCAGGAGAAAATACAGCTTGGATTGAGCGGATTCCATACCATATAGAACAGATCCTTGAGCTCTAATGAGGCAACGAGTATAAGGAGGGTCGGAGGCTCAGGAAGCCAGAGCTAGAGCCAGCCGGAGAACGCTCTTAATTAGGAATAGCACAGAACCCCCTGCTCGCCAAGGTGGGCAAAAACTTTTGAAAGGCACCTCCGTAGAGACATCAGTTTTGATGTTCAACGCAATCGCCGACATCCATCCGATTGGTCAACACCAGGTGGTCCGTGGGTGTGCGATTTTGACGCTGAGAGGGATAGCTTTTTGTTAGTGTGGAGTATGATATCACATGATACCACCAACCTGATGTAGACTAGTTGCTGATCACGATTCTGCTACTTAAGCAGTTTCTCTGTTCAGCTTGTTACAATCAACTCAGTCTCTCATTCCTAATTGATACCCTACTTATCCCTCACACTTTTACATTAAACACATAGGAGCGTGTATTAAGTAAGCCTCTACCTAGGCTAACTTCCTATTTGCCTTAGTATATAGCGTAGCTGTATGTAACATACTTAGGCATTGTTTACCTCCCACTCAGCAGTTTGCTGGCAGTTTTCGTATGCACGTGCCGAGAGGCGTTTTTAGCTGTTCTATATACCCGTTTTTCTCGCTTGACGCACGGGCTCACCTGACGCACACTTTTCCAAAAATCCCCACAATTGAAATAGATGTAGCTCCACCAATATGGACCCGATTGAGCAGGCGCTGGCATCTTTGAAATTCTTGGAGCTTGGAGGAAAAGTTAATATCGCGCAGATAGCAAAAAAGTATAGTGTTGAACGATCTACAGTATCGCGAAGGTGGCGCGGTGTACAGGGCTCCCGTGCAGCCCAATATGAGAATCAACGACTTCTCAACAACCGTCAGGAGCTAGAGCTGGTACAATACGTTAACGAGCTCTGTCAGCGAGGGCTACCGCCTACAAGAAACATGCTACGCAACTTTGCTACTAAAATAAGCGGCAAACAAGCGAGAAGCTCTTGGCCGGATCAGTTCATCAAGCGTCACTATCTTAACCTAGTATCAAAATAGACGAATGGCATGGACAAGGATAGGAAGAGAGCTGATTCTGCCTTTAAGTACGCACTCTATTTCGAGCTCTTGAAGCGTAAGATCAAGTAGTACGAGATTGAGCCACAGCACACCTACAATATAGACGAGAAGGGCTTCCTTATTAGCGTACTATTAAAGATGAAGCGGGTGTTCTCTTAACAGAGGTATAAGGAGGGGGGAACTAGGCGAATAATTTAGGACGGTAATTGTGAATAGATTACGACAATTGCTTGCATATGCGCTGATAGATCGTCTCTATCCCTAGGCCTTATCTACTAGGCTGTCTCGGGCAATATTCAAGACTTATAGCTGCAGGATTTTGATCCTACAATACACACGGCCTTCTTTGCTTCCTCTCCTAGCGGATGGACGAACGATAACCTTAGGCTTTAATGGTTAAAGACTATCTTTGATTGAGAGACTAAATTAAAGGTTCAACCGTGATAGTATCGACTGCTTATCCTTGATGGCTATGGCTCCCACATCAATATGAAGTTTATTAAGTACTGCGACGACAACAAGATCCTCCTAGCAGTCTATCCTCCTCATAGTACTCATACGCTGCAGCCGCTTGACGTCACTCTGTTCAGGCCACTCTCACAAGCCTACTCGTACGAGGTAGCACGATTTATGGAGGAATCTCAAGCCTTCTCTGCACTTACTAAGCGAGACTTCTTTCGTATGTTCTAGACTGTGTGGGAGAAAGCTTTTACTGCAAAGAATATCCTCTCTAGCTTTAAATTGTGTGGCCTTCACCCCTTTAAGCTAGAGGTTATCTTGGAACAATTTAGCCACACTGAGGCTAAGAGACTATTATCTAGCGAGAGCTCGAGGTCTGTCCTTACGGCTGACAATTGGAGGAAGGTTACTAAGATTCTACAAGCAGTTGTTAACGACGTATACGACTCTAAGGCTAAGCTGCTCTTACAAACAATCCACTCGCTCTCTACTTAAAATATAATATTAAAACTTAAGGTTTAAGGCCTTAAAAAAGCGCTAGTTAACAAGAAGAAGCGTTAGAAGAGAGGCAAAGCGCTCTAGCTTGAGCAGCCTCTAGTTTAGGATAGTAGTGCTATCTTTTGGAGCCTAAACAAGGTGCAGCTAGCGCGTGAGCGTGAAACTCAAAAGGCAGAGGCAGCAGAGGCAGAGAGGCTCTAAAAAGAGGAGGATAGTCAGCGCAAGGCAATTGAGAAAGCCAAGAAGCAACAAGCTTTAGAGGAGAGGCGTCGTATGAAGGCTACTGCAAAGGAGATCCGGCTTCAAGAGCAAGCGCAGAAGCAGCAGGAAAAGGAGGACAATAGACAGGCTCGGCTTGCTGCTGCGCAGCTTCAAAAGGACATCCAATTTGCTAAACAGGCTAGAAAAGCAAGGAAGCAGCAGTCTATTGTCCCTCAGGAGGTTCGTGGCAGCGAGCAATTGGTTGTTGAGGTCATTGAGGCCCCGCAGGCGACAAATCGTCGGGGGCGGCATATCAACCTCCCTACAAGATATCGTGATTAGATAATCAAGTAGACTTTTTCGCCATACTTGATTGCCTACTACTGTTCAAAATTAGACGATATAGAGATTTGTGTGAGGCTCAGTAGCTTCAAAAGCATTTGACGATGTTCGGCAAAAACCGTGCGCCAGGTGAGCCCGTGCGTCAGGCGAGAAAAACGGGTATAGGACAAAGTCACAGTTTTCTCTAACGGCTTAGAGCAGAGCCCTGAAGGGATCAAGCATGTTACGTACGGCTACGCCGTATACCAAGGCGGATAGGAAGTTAGCCTATGTGTGCGTACCACAGAAAGACGAACTGGTTGATTGCTATCTAATAAAGTCAGAGTGGTTATATACATGGAGTGGAGTTTCTAGAAGATTCTAGATTAACAAGGTCACATGACTGTGTGACGACATAGTAGAACATTCTAGAGTTGGCTAACAGCCTAGGCAGAGGCTCACTTAATGCACGCTCCCATGTGTTTGACGCAGAAGCTGTAAGGGTATGGCAAGGGCTGGAGCACGTTATGCGCAATCTGGCCCTCCGCATGCAATAAATCTGGATATGTATTAATAGCACGTCAGTTATATAGTGCCTACAAAGGAACTCACTACCCTCTTCTTAGTAGGCCTTCCTCTAATGCTAACAGGTTATAGAGACGTTAGGCGTCTAAGTACGCTAGTCCCTAGGACACATAGGCATATAAGGAAATAAAAAGGCAGATCGCCTAGCAGACCTAAAGGCGCACAGCCCTCACCCTCTAGAACTACAAGCTACTAAGCCTACAATCACAGGGCTACAGTCAGATGCCTAGATTAATTACCGCCTTGCGGAAATAAAATAGTAGAGACAACACAAGACAAAGCTCTTTACATAGTACAATTAGTAGGGCCTATGCTATACAAGCACAGCTGCACTAGCAGAGCTTAGCCTTAGCCGTTAAATCTTAGCTAAACTCTTATTAACTAGAACTATGCACGGTGACTACGCCTAGTATCACAAGAAATTCAGACATAAGGACGCAACCCTTACCTACGCATGCAGAAAAGAAAAGGCACCTAGCTATCTAGTCCACTGCTAGAAAGCACGAAGACGCTTCGCCAGCTGGCCCCAGCAACCCAGCGGGCCCCCAACGAACGCCCGCGAGGGACAAAAGTACCTTCGGCAGCTCCTCAGCTGCCCTAAGGACTTCGCCGCCTTTCTTGAGCTAACTAGCTCTGATAGGGCTTAATTGAAGAAGCAAGTAAATATAACGTTCCCTTAGGGACAAGATCCTGCGCACATAGGCGCTAGACTAGACTTCTTACTTTACTCGCACGGAGGAGTTTAGGAGAGTTAACAGGCTTTTATAGAGCAGCTATTGCACGACCCGTCTCCCCCTTACGGGGAGAGACGCGTCCCCCATGCCCCACGGGAGGCCTATGTAGATAAAGGCTCTCAGCCAAGTCTACTGGACGTAAATCAATTCTATCTATCTATCTATCTATCTACACGTCAGGCTCTAGCTTAGCTTGTGAAAGGATGTCAGATAGCGATGCACTCTACGACAATCCTTGCTAAGGAGAACACCAAGCTACGTCAGGCCAACTATGGCTAAGAGAAAAAGAGGCAACAGCGACGGCAGTATATTGCTACAGGAGGGACTCTTACAGGCCAGGAAAGTCAGAGGCTGGCTGCAGAGGCAGAAATGAGGGCGCAGGTAGATGTCCAGCGCCAGGCATCTCAGAGCTATCAGTAAGCACCACCAACGTGCTCAAAGTGCCATATGCAAGGCTATAAGAGGACTTAATATAGAAGCAGTTAGGAATATTTTGTATGTATATTTATATAGGTTTAATTCAGTTGTTGTTTAGTTATCTGTCAAAAAGGCGCACGCGTTTTGATGGGGTGCGCAGCTCAGTGGTGTACGCAGCTCACTGGTGGATTACGTTAGAGTTAATAAGGTGCATATTATTAACTTTCTCTGCATAGCTACTAATAACCCTGCAGTGACGCTTTGACAGCAACATTTAATTAACACTATACTTTTTCGCAGTCTAAGTATAATTAGGCTTCTCTCTAAGCTTTAGCGATTTTATCAACTCTAGGGCAGCCTCTATTGGGTGTATATTGGTGGTGTAAAGCGATTCTGAAAGTGCGGGAGATATGGTGTTGGCCGTGCACGAGGTGGGGCCGTGCACGAGGTGGTGACCCACGGTAGCGCCTAGGCAGCCCGCCACCTGAAGCTGAGCTGCGCTCCTCCACAACTTCATCTTCTGTTCATCACACTCACGAACCTAACTCCTGACCGGCCGGTAATGTCAGGAGGCTTGTCGCGCCTCTTGTTTAACAGGATACATCCCGCTATCGTCGCCTTCCTGGGCGCCTCACTGGCCGTCCGTCGACGGCAGCATGGACGGCAAGGCTGAGACGGCTCCATCCAGCGAAGGTCCGCTAACATGACCAGAAGAGCCGAATCACAAGAAAAGGCGACTTTATGGTTCATTTGGGCTGGAAGAAGAAGAAATGTCGACGCAGGCCGCTCACCAGTCAGATATTCAGTCAGATATTCAGTCAGATATTCAGTCAGATATTCAGTCAGATATTCAGTCAGATATTCAGTCAGATATTCTAGGCACATTATCATTGACTTGTGCTAACGCCATGCAGATCTATGATAATGTTCGGGAAGCAATGCATGGCCGTACAGACGGATTTTCCTCCCCCATCACCTTCTGCGCTGCCCACAGGGGCCTCGTTTGGCTCTTACTCCATAATACGTGGGAGAAGATCCTCAGCAGTCCCAACGCCGCCGGAAGCTAGCCCGAGGTCTACAGGGTCCCGTAACAACTCGCCACCACGTGCTGGGTCAACTTATTTTGCTAGAGGCGACATCACTCCTCCTAGTATTCCATTCCGGGAGGATTCACCTTTGCCACACCGGGATTTTTCACCTCCACTTTCCCAGTCCAGTACCATGCCACAAGTCTACGCGTCTAGCTACAACGCATGCTACAACGAATATGCGTACGGTAACATTGCGTCCGATCAGGTCCGCTTGTTGGCTTTACACGCCGGCAACTCTGATACGGCTATCAACTGTACGCTAAAGACAATGCGCGTTAGCGACCTCGAAGATTCACAGCTCGGCTATTATGCCCTGTCATACGCATGGGGTGAAGAATCCCCTTTTGAGAAGATATTTATCAGCTATGTCCTGGCCGACAGTGACGGTCCAAGGAAGCGCTCGAATGTATTTGCCCCAAAAGAGTTCTACATACGGCCCAATCTTCATGCCGCCCTGAAGCGCTTACGTTGTGAAGACAAGGACGTGTGGCTTTGGATTGACGCCATATGTATCAATCAGAACAACATTGAGGAGAAAAGCCACCAGATCCCCAAGATGTTGGACATTTACAGGAATGCATGGAGCGTTTGTATCTGGCTAGGTGAGACCGAGGTGGCCACGCGACTACATGGCGCATTTCAAGATCCCCTGGATTTTGTGTCCATCATCGTCAACCTGAAGCTTCTGGATCGTATTTTCCATGGACACGTGACTGAAGAGACACTCGCTTCTTTTGTTTCTTTTGCTAATCTACTGAAAAGGCCCTGGTTTCGACGCCGCTGGGTCATTCAGGAGGTTGCTGCTTCAAAGAGAGCGTTTGTCCAATGTGGAGAGAAAAAGGTCAACTGGATTGATTTTGCCGATGCCGTACAGCTCTTTTTGGCAAATATCGAACGCATCCGCACCATATATGACCGCTCCGAGCTCTCCAGGTGGAATCCGGATGCTTTCGGACATGTGGAGTCCGTGGGTGCTGGAGCGATAGTTCGCGCCGCCAGTAGCGTCCTGAGAAAATCAGAGGAAGGCAAAATCGTCGCCCGATTGTGGAATATAGAGTCACTGGTGGTTACATTTCTACACTATGAAGCGTCTGATACAAGGGACACTATCTATGCTTTACTCTCTCTGGCTAACGACAATGACTTTATTGGAGCTCTATCGTCATCCAATTTGCTGGACCAATCCTACGAGAAGTCCACGGCCCAGGTTTATGCTGAATTCGTGGAGCACAGTATTAAGTCTAGAGATTCCCTGGACATCATCTGCCGTCATTGGGCCTTGCCACCTCGCGGCCAATTTAGTCCAAAATTACCCAGCTGGACCGGAGTCGTTACAGATGCTCCGTTTGGGCCATCTCCAAAAGCTACTGGTCGGTTGAATGGAGACAGTCTGGTTGGCAAGCCGGGTCACAAAATATATAACGCCTCGGAGGACTCGCATCCGAATGTGCGGTTGCACGTTCCCAACGCTTACCGAAGTTCTTGCACCCCTGCCCGACCCCTGGCGACCTCTAGCCAGACTACCTCCCAATCTTTCACTTACCGTGCTGACTACAGACTCCCGGTACAAATTCCCGTGGATGTACTGGAGGCGTCGAGGATTGCGGACGAGAGACGCAGGCGGAACGCAGGCGCCTCAGCGCGGTTCCGGGCTCGCCGCCTCGAGAGGGAGCGCGAGGCAGCCACCCTCTTCAGACTCTCGCAGGATGAAGACGTCGAATTTGACCGTGGGCAACGGGACGCACTGCTACAAATTCTCGGCCCTAGCAGCCTTAGGCGCTCTGTGTCTCCAAGACACCGACGCCTACGCTTGAAATGCGAAGGGTCCTCCGGGCACGGGAACACATCTGACGGCATGGAACAAGACAGTACGGGTCCGTCTGACAACCCAAATCCAATCGAAAATATGAATCGAGCTCCAGGCATTAATCAGAGCGACAACACTGCCCAAACAGGTAACACGAATCACTCAGATATCATGGATAGCGTTGAGCAGTCTAAAACGAGGGAACACTCTCAAGTCTTCACAACTGCGAGTTGGGGTACTATCGGCACCGGACCGCAACCCGCAACGCAGAGCCGAGTGGACGTATCCACAAACCTCCAGAACATTTCAGCGTCCCCACATCCTTCTTCACACCATACCCCAGCCACAAAGAAAGAAATTAGCAACGTCTCCGGAGGCATCCTCAAACTTGGATCAAGCATAACCCTCCTTGTCACAGGTTTCCGCCTCTGCCGCATCACCCGAGTCTCGTCTCGAGTCGTGGACGGAGTCATCTCCCACGATTGCCTCGAAATCGCTGGCTGGGACCGCCGCGCTGACATCAATGACATCCCCGACCGGCTCTGGAGAACGCTCGTCGCGGACCGCACCTCAGACGGCTCTAATGCTCCCTCCTGGTGGCGACGAGCATGCATGTATTGTCTCTCCAAATCGAGTCCAGATGGCGACCTGAATACCTCGAAACTTATAGCCAACAGGTCTTTTCCCGAGACGGTTGTTGAGTTCCTTAAACGCGTCCAGGCTACCGTTTGGAATAGGAGGTTCTTCGCGTGCCAGGGGAGTTCGCCAGGTGGAGATGCGGCTACCTCGTGGATGGTTGGCCTTGGGTCGAGGAATGTCCAGGAAGGGGATTGGTGCTGTATTATGTGGGGATGTTCTGTTCCCGTGGTGTTGCGAGAGGAAGAGAAGCAGGTTTATGGGTTCGTTGGTGAGTGCTATGTTGATGGGATGATGGATGGGCAGGCTTTGGCGGGTGGGAAAGAGGGGTGTATCTCGACGAGTGAATTTGCTCTTCGATGAGGTGGTCACCAGGGTTTCACGTCGACGGCTAGCTGGGCTTGGCATGCGCTGGGGTGTTGAGAGGATGGTGTTTGGGGTTGTGTGGCGGAGAGAGCCCTAGAGTCTACCAAGTAGGGGGAGAGGGAGGGAGTGGCTGACCTACCACCAGGGACTCGGCCTTGCGAACCGCCGCGCCTCACACCTCTCACAAGAATGACTAGCATTGAGTGACGGGCACTCTTTACACGATCCGTCGATCGATGATAGCATTGTCGCTCCTAAGCGCTAGACGCGACTAATTCGCGTCAATATCTTCTGCTACTACTGCCACCTCCATGGACATGGATATGCCCAACGAGAGTCTGGAGGATATGGCGGTAGTTCACCTGGAATCAACCGACCACCCGTGGATTGTGGACCTCTTTTTCGCTCTTCGCCTTGCCGCCCCCTGCTTTGCATTAAGGTGCAGTATATGCGTAAGGCTAAACTAACTACAGTCCGCAAGTCTAATAATAAATTTAAAGTTAACGTACTTTGCACTCGAGTCGATCATTCCATCGAGTCAATCACTTTGCCAAGACCCCACCAAAACGTATTTCTTCTAATTATTAGTATTAGATTTTAATAGCTCTATAAGCTACTTCTTGTTAAAGCCAATAATTGTGTATATTAACGTGCCTAAGCTTAGTCTGTAACTTGGCGATTTCTTTAGTAATAAGTCGAATAGTTTGTTGATTATCGCAGTTGATAGTTGTCAAATATACGGGTATTCTTGATGAGTTGAGATGGAAAAGTGGTGGGTTGATTGATTGATTGTGTGTGTTCTGTCGGAGAAGCTCGGCTACCGCGAGAAGTAACTATCTAGTACTAAGCCGCACTAGTACTATTTAGAATAGTACAGGGGCAGTGTAAAACAGTAGTGCGCCAGCCTCCTCAGTGTATTTCACAGTGAAATCACTGTGATTTACACTGATTACCACTGTAAGGGGCCATATGATCGTACACACCTACCCACTGGATTTCACAGTGACTGTCTATCTGACACACCCCCTCAGCTTGGAACCATCTCAAGCTGGACCCAATTCTTCGCAGCCGTACTATAACTCATAGTCCAAAAGCTTCCATCCTGTCTTCCAATTCGTCAAGGTCGACCTCTTGGTCAGTGATCCTACCCCTGACGTCTTCAAGTCCGAGTTAATTTACGAACTTAGTCCATTTGCCAGCTAGCAGAGCCTTTGTAAGGCCATCTGCTGCTATTTCTTCTAATTATTAGTACTGGATTTTGATAGCTCTACGTACTACTTCTTGTTAGAGCCAATAATTGTGTATGTTAACGTGCCTAAGCTTTGTTTGTAACTTGGCAATTTCTTTAGTAACAAGTCAAATAGTTTGTTAATTGTCGCAATTAATAGTAATTGTTAAAGGTAAGAGTTTAATCTTAAGTTTAGCAAGCAACTAAGCTGTAAACAGTGCCTCCTTTGCGACTTGTAAGAGTGCCAGCAACTCAGCTTTAGTTGTTAAGGTGGTAACTATGTTTTGCTTATTTACCTTCCAGGCAACAAGTCCACTAAACAGCTTAATAATATATCCTTACAAGCTCTTTCTGTTAAGGGTATTATCTGCAAACAATGCGTCACTAGCAACCTTATAGGTGTCTGCACCTCCAAAGCGTAGCCCTAGTAATTAGGTGGAGGATAAGTATAGCAGTACACAGTCGGCGGCTTTGTGATAGTCGTCGCTAGGATTTAATAGGAAGCGCGATAATCAGGAGCTTGCAAAAGCGATATTAGGGCGCGTGGTTACTACAGCGTACAGGATTGATCCTATCTTTCGCTGGTATTAGTTAATCTCAGCCTTCGTAGCGAGTCCTTCTCAAGGTAGCAGTTCGACTGCTAACATTGGGGTATCGTGTTTAAGGTCGCGTCGGTCGATAAGGCAACTAATCTTGTCCACATAGGACGCCTAGGATAGCCAGAGTTGCCTATTTGCACAGTCTCTAACAATTTCAATTCCTAGAAACCACTAAAGATCGTTACCTCTAGTAAGGGTGAACTTTATACTTATCTTTTTCATCACTGCGTTAGCAGCGTGTTTCTAATCCTTTAAGTAGGCGACAATAAGGTCGTCAACGTAGAAGAATATAATAATGCCGTCTTTAATCATATAGCAAGGCTCATAAGGGACTACAGCAAAACTAAGATCCTTAAGAGCACTAGTAAATTCTCTCTGCCACAGCAGTAGTAAGATTCAAAGACTATACAGTGCCTTATGCAACTGTAGGATAGTGCCAGGTCAGGTATAACCTCGGGGCATTCTCATGTAGAGTTCTCTATCCAGTTTCGCATGGACAAAAGCGTTAGTGACGTCGTACTAGCTGAGCTCTAGGTCGTATTAAGCTGCCATAGACATAAGCAGGCAAAATAATCGTCCTGCGAGGGTTGCAGCATAGGTGTCTTAAGTAGTAAGGTGGCGTTATTAATCTCCGCGCACTACTAACTTAGCCTTGCACTTCTAAAATTAATAATGTTTGTTAAGTTTATAAGTATACACCTATATGCAATTAAGGATTTAGTAGCCGCGTGATCGCACTAGGGTAATAGACACCTCACTCCAAGACTTTATTTCCTTGTGGCTTTATAGGTGTACCTACTTAGCCTCTTTCTATATGTTAAATAGCGGGTGATTGTCTATCCGTGTTCCGCTAGATAGAGGTTCTAGTAATTAACTTTAGTAGGGTTTTTGTCCTGTTGCAAGCATGCGATTAAATTAAGCTTTGTTAAGCAGTTTCCCCTTATACTTGCCTCTACTTCCTGCTTGTGTTCTAGCTAGGTTGATCCTATAGGTAATTGTTCAAATTGATCGTATTTGAAACTCGCTATTAATTGGGTAAGCAATGCGACAGGCGGAGGTGTCGCTGGTGGTGTTAGGTGAATGTAATTAATCTTCCTCCCCTAATAGTACCCCAGAGGGTCCTCCTCATTCTCGCAATTGCGTGAGTCAGTGATCGACTTATCCTGATAAAAGGATTCAGTGTTTTCTTATTTAGGTAGTAGAGGTGACAACTCTACTAATTAGGTCTATACAGCAATCTCTTTAGTAGTGCTGTGCATAAGGTTGTCTAACAAGTCCTCTATTTTACCTAAGAACACCTTATCTTCGTCAAAGATAACGTCGCGCGTACTGATGACTTTGTTAAGTGGTGGGATCCATACCCTCCAGATGTTTGATAATTGGTAGCCTACTAGGTATCCAACCTATGCCTTTAGGTCTAACCTTTAGAGCTTGCTCTTGCCGCGTTTAGTATTGTTAGTTAAGGCAAAGGCTTTACAGCTATAGGCCCTAAGGTAAGTCTAGTTTAGTTTCTTTAGTTGAGTGATAATGCTGTTTTAGAAAGCAACTATTGTAAAGAATACTTCGTGTGGTGATCGCTATTAGTTAGCGTAGTTCAGAGTTCGATTGTATAGGTATACGGCCGCTCGTATGATTTCTGGCTATACGTTGAAAGGGAGATTGGCGTCAAGTCGCATTACACGACCCTTCTCCTTAATTACACCCCCTAAGCGTTCAGCTCCTCTATTTTGAGCTTAGGTATCAGGTGCTGAAGGCTTAATAACAATACCTTTACTGACGCACCACCTATAAACGTCTTGTTTGATTAAAAAGATCTTATTGTTGAATTTAATAACCTTAACTGTTATATTAAATTGTACTTTTATAAATAGTACAAATTCCTTTAGCAACTTAATAATTATTTGTGCTAGTTGATTATCTTTAAAGTAGAAATCCTAAGCTATGCCTAAGAATTGATTGGTAATAAGCATCTGGCTTTTCTCGCTAGTAAAGCTCTGATCTTCATAATCGTAAAAGTCTATAGCGACTCTCTCGCTAGGACCGTTGTTAATTTGCCTGGGTTATTGTCTAATTTATTGCTTAAGCTTTAATCTGCCGTAGGCGTCGCATTGGACTGTAGTAAGTCCTTTAAGGCGCACCCCCTTACAGTGATTTATAGTGTGTTCTAGTGCCTAAGGACCTAGGTGGCCTAGTTTTTTACGCTATGTGATAGCGTCTGCCTTCTACGCACCTCGTGCGGTGCGCGTTGTGATTTTGTGTGTGACATACGTACTATTGTGTATAGTACGATTTTGTTTAGGCATATATTCTAGTACCTATTAACTATAGAGTTCTTAAAGGTTAGCTAGGACTGTATTGTCCCTTCTCTTAATTGTTGTTGGATCTGCCTTTGTGTCCTACTAGAGGCCTTGCCTACAGAGGAATTATAAGGACACAAGATTGCATAGCAGATCAGGGCAGTAGGCAACGTTGTCTAGCCTTAGTACCCTATTTCTGTATACGCTCTTAACGTGTAGATAGACACTCCTATATCCCCTTATCTAAACTTGTAATAACCCCGCCTATATAAAGTCTCCTGGCGACGGTGGTCGCATTGTGACGAAATAGTCAATATTGTTAAAGATGTGGCATGTTGTGCCAGAATCGAGGATCGCAGAGTAACGTAGTAGATAGGTATTTAGGTCTAAGTAGTAGGAAGATGCAATAGCATTAAAGCTCGCTAAGAGGATAGTAATTCGTCTGCTATCTAGTTATTCATTGTTAGTAACCTTAGTAATTTGGGTTAGAGTAGGAGTAAATAATAGTTTGATTCTAGGTATTTAAGACCTTAGTCTTTTCACCTTCCTTATCTCCTCTTATAGATCTAAATTATTTCAGATCCTGTATTATACTATATCTATAAAGCTAGGTTGTGGCCTAAACTACTCTAGTGCATAATCTAGGTATGCGCAGAAGCAGTCTTTTAGACTATGCCTTTGTCTACCAGCAGGGTATTTTCTGCCTTTAACTGCTATTGTATCCTCTATTAAGGACTGCTTAGATATAGTACTTTGACTAAAGGATTGTTTTTATTAAGATCTCCCCCGTCCACGTTAGTTCTTTGTAGAAGATGGCGCGTCTTTGGCAGCGTAAGAGGCGTCCCTGTTAGTGCCCAAGGTAGATTGTGAGGTATAAGTAGGGTAGCAATTAGGAATGAGAGACTGAGTTGATTGTAGTAGTAGTAGTAGTAGTAGTAGTAGTAGTAGTAGTAGTATTGATTAACGTCCAGGAACCTAGGTTCTAGCCTCTCATGGGGCATGGGGACGCGCCGAGTAGCCATCTGGGGCCAGCCAGATGGTAAAGGCGATTCATGCTATAAACTATTGCCGTCTCTTGCAGCGGCTCGTAAGAGTCCGCCCCCCTCCGTGCGGGGGCTGAATCCGTGTCTTCATGCCTATAGGCTGAGATGTCGGGGTGTAGCTATTATACATATAACAATCCTGTTGGTTCCACGTCGGGTCGTGTATACACGGTAAACAGTAATAAATAGATAGTCAAAGATTCTGGTTGTAAGTTGTTGTCCTATCCTCACCGTGGAGGTGAGGATAGGGCAGACCCCCTGTCAAACACTGGCCAAACAAGGAGGCAAGGCTAGGGGTAGAACCCCTGTAACAACGCTAGCTACTTGGGGAGAGCTACTGCCAACACTGGCAGTCTTTTCTTTGTGAAAATGAAGCTATCCCCAATTACCTGAATCTCCTACTACTCCTCCTTCCGCTTCACCCATCCTTCTATCCTAATTGTCAGCTTGTTTAAGCTAACTAGCTGTTCAAGGGACTTATTCGGATTGCTCTTAGTCATCGCGTCGGCAGGGTTGTCGTCTCCATTAATCCATCGGATCTCTGCGAGCTCGCGTCTCTCGTATGATTGGCGTAGAGCCATAATATCTATCATAAGTCTCTTCTCCTTTGTTGTACCAAGCTTAACAAGGCACTCGTATAGCGAGTAGGAGTCTGTACAGACTACTATTGGCAATAGTTCTCCAAGATCAGATGCAAGTTGCGACGCAATCTTGCCAATTGTCTGACCTATACAGACACCTATATCTACGCCACTAACCATGCCGTAGATCTCTGAAGCTAGCACGCTCCGTGTAATCCTTTTGCTCTTGGTTGAGCTCCAGTGGAGCAGGTTACCATAGATTTCGAACTTATCTTGTGCCGCAGGGTCGTCCTCTGTTGTCTCATTTGCTAATACAATAATATATCCAATCTGGGAGCTATAATCTTTATTGTTTGCAATGAGCCGTCAACAAAGATATACAGCTTTGCTGTTGCAAGGTGTAGCGGCACGTATTGTAGTCCACGGGTCAGGTTGTCAAGTTGCCACTTTAGTCGCTTGTTGAGATCCTTTGCGTCCTCTTCTGTTGGATCCTGAGCTTGCGCGGCGCGAGATAGATCAAATGAAGCCTCTGGTTGGCAAATTGTCGCAATATAAGCTGCTCGAGCTCGTTGTTCTCTGTACGCCTGGCGGAAGTCACTGTGCGACAGGTCTACAAGCTGGATCTTCTTGCCTGGTCCTTCTGTCTCATTTCTATCACTTTGTCTTTCTGTGTAATAATACAGCCATTGAATAGTAGTGGTAGGCTTGCAGAGAGAGCTTCCTTTGGTTTAGCCTTGATTTCTGCCTTTTGCAGTTCTGTATCTTCTTTTTCAGCAAACTGCTCATCTGCAAGAATCAAGGTATCGTCTGTCTGCATGCCAACAACTCCAAAAGGCTTTTCTGCTGTTAATAGCAGGCAGGGGTCGTACGTAGACGTCTCCATAGCTAACTGTTGGCGGTGGTGCTTGTGGTAAGTCGCCCACCAGTGTGCCTGCCTCTGGTATGCCGTATAGCGGTCGTTGTACCACCATAATTGTATTTGGCGGGTAGGTGATTGAAGCTGACTAGGCAGTCGAGCGAGAATGAGACGGTTGAGATATGTTGTTGACTGCGTATAGGCTTGAGTGACGTCGCGGAGGTATACTCTGATATCGCAGTGGATAGCCGTAGGTGCTAGAGCTAGAATAAGACGTTGACTAGACCGTTGGATTGTGGGAGATTGCGTAAGGATAATCTCCTTTCCGTCGTCATTGTACGCCTGTATTACTAGCCTAGATTTCTCAAAAGGGTTGTCTGTTGTCTTGCCTTTGACCTCATTGACTAGTCGCGATTTGAATACTCGGATCCCCTGGTGTTTGCCATCTGGATCGTACTGAGTAAACTCAAAGACTCCTCTTGCAATTAGCCCGTCGATTTCCTGCCTTTGTGATGCCTCAAAAGGTGCTCCTGGTGTTGTAATCTTGCCTTCCTGGCGCAGTTTGCGAGAGAGCTCTCTATCCGCAACTTCCTTTGCGGTCATGTAGGCTGTTGATTGAAGCTGCTCACCCTGATCCTCATTGTCTGTTTCGTCACCTGGGTATCTTGTTGGCTTGCGTCTTTGGCGACTGGGTCGAGCTTCTGCGGCTGGTTTCTCGCGCGGGGATTTGGGTGGCGTACCGCCAACAGGATCTGGCATTGTGGTATCTGGCAGTGTGGGATCTGTGGCGTAGTCTCTTGCGGCTCCTTATAGTACGGTTTCACAACTGTTGAGCGGAACTGGGTTGATCCGCTTGGCAGCTCTACTATACAGGTCTCTCCCTGGGTTTCAAGCAGCGTATGTGGGCCTGTCCATCCTTTCTTCTCTCTGTATACTCGGACCTGGGAGCCAATAGGCAGGTTAACAGTAATCCGCGTATCTGGGCCATTCCGTATCGCAAGGGCGTCGTTGATTTGGCGCTGGGCGTGCAGTTTTCGCACTTCATCAGTCGCTAGTCTGATAGCTTTTGTACGTTTTTCAGTAGAGGGTGACGGAGGATCTGCGTCCGTCATCCTTGGGTAGGCGCCAAACACTAGCAGAGTGGGCACTAGTCCATCTGGTCCTGCTGAATCGTTGACAGCCTTCTGTGCCATTTGTAGTATGAGCTCCTTGCTTGGTCTCTCGTCCTGTACCTCAGCTTCTATAATCTTGTACGCGCGGCGCAGAGGGGCGTGGTATCGCTCTACTAAGCCAATGCTGTTGTGAGCTTCTACTGGCACTTCCTTTGTGATAATTGCCATCGATCTGGCGAGCTGCTGGAACTCCCGCGAAGCAAAGTTTGTACCGGCGTCATGCACAATCTGATCTGGCGGGCCAAGATAGATGTCAATCCAGCAGATTCGGATCGTGTCCCATGTCGTAGCTGCAGACATGTCAGGTAGGAATCGTGAGGCACCAAATCGAGTAGCTTCATCAACTATCTGGAGGACTGGCTTGCCATTAATGTATAGTACGTCCACAACAATAGAAAAATTGAACTCATAGTCGTCTTTTAACGTAAATTTGAATCTGCCAGGTGACTTGGCATTCATCTGACAGTGGTGGCAATACCTTGTCAGGTGTTGCAGGATCTGCTGGTCTACCTCATGGCCAGCGCGCTGTAACAGCCGGAGCAGTCGGCGTACTGACGGGTGGTCGAATCGTCGGTGGAGGCGTCGTAGTTCAGTCTCTGTGAGGTGGCAAGTTGCTCGCGAACCGCGGTCTTCTGTCGCTGTCCAGTGACACCCTGCTAGCGATTCTTCCTGATCCAGAAGCATGTACGGGTGGCCCCATTTCCATACAATAGGGACGAACTTAGAGTCGTTCTGGACAAGTACACTGCGGAGATTGTCAAGCCGTACCCCATGCGATTCATGTCCTGTACACAGTACAGGAAGGGCGTCTTTGTAGGAACAATATGGAAGGTAATATTACCAACTGGAGTTGGAACAACTATTACTCCAAGGGTTCTAGTGTCGCCTTTGCCAAATCGAATTGTCTGACTAGCTGCTGAGGTATCGATCTGTACGAGTGGCAGTTTCCTACACAGAGCTTCAACCTGGGGTTGGCCAGCAGTTGATATGCCAGAAGCTCCAGTATCTGGCATAATCCCCTGAAAGACAGCGGATGAGTAGCGATCCTCAAACGTACAGTTGCGGCCTGTTGTCCATGCCTCATATCCTTCTATAAGCCTGTGAGACTGATATCCTCCTGTAAGCCTGTGAGAGACTGATTGATCGTTCAATATTGACACAGTTTTGGCGCCGTCAATTGCACGCGGCCCTGCTAGGTAGCCCTCGCAGAAGAATTGCTCGCTATAGTCCGCCTCATCCTGCAGTAATCCGTCGATCAAGTTAGTGATCCCGCTCGGGTCGGCAGTGGCGTTGCTATTATGGGCATTGCTGTCGGATATATCAAGGCCTTCGTAGTCAACTAGGAACTGCTGGATATCCTCTGTTGTACAGTCCATTGTTTGCTGTAGATGTTGAGCGTGCCTGTCGTATAATCTGCGCCTTTCCTCTGGTGTGTGCCTTGTAGAGAAGCAGTCAATCTTCCCACATACCCAGCATCGTTTTGCGTCCCGCTGGAACCGCTGGGATCCTCTGTAGCGGTCGCGGAATGACTGGTTTCCGCCTCTAGCGCGACTGTAACTGCCTTTATCGCGGCCGAAGCGGTAGCGGTTGCTGCCGCGGTTGTACGTCCGGTCCGTCCAGTACTGTTGCGGATCCGGGCTGTCGTCCGTATAGTAGGCCTGGCGTTGTGCTTGTCTCTCTTTCTCCGCCGTAACAATTGCTGACCTGATTTCCGCACAAAGTCCTTCATACGTAGACGCTGGTTTGTACAGAGCCATGCTACACTCCTTGACGCCGCGGCAGGCTCGTATCACTGCGTTGCGGAGGCTCATCTCTGAAGAATACTCCATAGTGTGCTCTGTCAGTCCATCCTGTATCTGTTGCAGCTCATCTGTGAGCTCTTGAAAGAGCTCTAGCATTGGCCTCTCTGGACTTTTCTGTACAAGGTTGAGTAGAGAGGCTTCGTGCCAAAGGATAGTGTATCGTTGCAGATCCTCCTCTGTCTCAAAGTGTTCCCTAACAGTCTTGACAATTGTAGCAAAATTAAAGCCTCTGTCGCGGATCTTACTCTGATAGAAAGCTTTAGCTCGTCCTTTAAGTGAGATAGGGTAGAGCCAGTGCATCTGTCCCTCAGAGATCTCAAACAACTCGCAGGTATCGTAAAAGGTCCTTAACTTGGCTGACAGAAAGTCATCCTTGTCGCCGCTGTATTTCATGTCCTCTGTATAGACCTTGAGAAACCCTGTCTTTGTCTGAATTGGGATCCTTTCTGGATCTGGGGCTGTATATGGTATTGGTGGCGGTGCTGAGAAACCTCTATATGTAGATGGTGCTGGCAGATTCGTGTACGATGGAAACCGTACTTGTGGCTGCTGAGATTGCTGCTGCTGTACTTGCTGAGGCAGCTGCTGAGGCTCTGGCGGCGGCAACAGTGACGGGTTACGATTCGGATAGGGCAACTCAGTTGTTCTGACTATTGTTGTATCGTCTTGGGGAGCTGTACTCTGTATAGCTGGCTTCGGAGCTATATTTGAAGCAATCTCCTCTAGATGGGTTCGCGTAATTTTGCCTGCCTGTATGATCTCCTCCTCTGTCCACTGATGTGGCTCGTCGTTGTCAAGTACGTCTTGAAGAGACTTGCCAATCGATTTCCTTATGCCGCTGTCAACCCATACGCCATTGTAGAGGAGGTAATCGCGCAGTGTACACCGAGCTTTCCTAGCTAGTATCTCGAAGGTTGCCTTTGTCTATCCATCAAAGTCTGTCTTGAAGGTTTCCCATAGTCCAATACCTCCATATTGAGAGCTTTTGTACAGTGAGACAGTGCTCAAGATATATGCGTTAAGGATTGGCTCTGTGAGGTGTTCTAGGTTAGAGATGTCAATATCCTTGTCCCATCCGCGTAGGTCGATCTGAAACTCCTCTCGTAGTTTCTGGACTTTGGCAGGAACAAAGTTGTTGTTACTGTACGCGGTTGATTGCGTAGGTTTGTCTTGGGTATCCTCTGGGTTTGCGGTGCCGAGAGAGCTGGTCTCTTTTCCAGACGCTGAAGCTGACATGGTTGTCGCTATATGACGGTACTATAGGACAGTGAGACGAGTCTTCAAGTCCTGTATCGTAAGCGACGTTGTTGAGGCAAAACCAGTACGCTATGAGTCGATACTAGTAATTACCAGGCAAAAGCCAGTATGCTATAAGTCGATACTCGCAATCACCCTTCGAGCGCTGGTACCTTGCTTGTCTGTGGCTAACGTGAGGTTAACCACTGATCAGTGTTGGTTCCACGTCGGGTCGTGTATACACGGTAAACAGTAATAAATAGATAGTCAAAGATTCTGGTTGTAAGTTGTTGTCCTATCCTCACCGTGGAGGTGAGGATAGGGCAGACCCCCTGTCAAACACTGGCCAAACAAGGAGGCAAGGCTAGGGGTAGAACCCCTGTAACAACGCTAGCTACTTGGGGAGAGCTACTGCCAACAAATCCAAAGCAAGGGCAGCTTCGGCTGCCCCAAAGCTGTGTTGAAAAGTGCCAAGACCTTAGCGTAAAACTAGTATAGGAAAGGTAAGGATCGTGTAGACAGTAAGGAGAGGTAAGGAGAGTAGGAGAGCGTAGGGGAGGTTGCCTCGTGTGGCAAGATGTCAGGATGAGAGGCACCCCTGCTGGGAGCTCAGACAGAGTCGACGCCGGAGGAGCTGTCCCAGGTTATTGTCGCGCCCGCCAGCATCTGTGGCTTAGTAGGCAGTCTATAGAACCAACATTTATTTGTTAGTGTCAGTGGGGTTGGCAAGCTCTAGCAAGAGTTGAAAATCTTCAGGCTCAAGGGTCTTTAAGTATTCAACGCCCTCCCGTGTGGTGCTAGGAGGGAGAGGGGGTCGTTTCGGCCAGACTGAGTTGATTGTAACAAGCTGAACAGAGAAACTGCTTAAGTAGCAGAATCGTGATCAGCAACTAGTCTACATCAGGTTGGTGGTATCATGTGATATCGTACTCCACACTAACATAGATGCACCACCAGCAGCGAGAGATGGCTCACCAGCAGCAAAGGCGCCCCTATGCTATTTGCCCTTAATTAGGTGGAGTATTGCTATATATTCTTAGAAGCGTTTTATTATCTCCTTCCTTATTATATCTGCGTCTTAGCGTCTAGTTTCTTAAAAGGACACGCCCTAGGTAGGGGCAGCCTTTATAATCGCAGTTAGGAAGTCCTTTATAGTATTATAGATTAATTATACTTTAGCGACATTGTTCGTCTCTGCTTCTGTAGCTGCCTAATCATACTTAGTTAGCCAGGTATCCCAGTTTGAGGGTTGTCTCATTGGCTTAAGAGCCTGTAGGTATCGTGCTCTCGCCCTATCCCGCTCGTCTTCCTTATCAACGCATTGCAGGTGTTGCGACACAGTAGATTGGATATAGATAACCACTTTCTCAAGACTTGTTCTCTCTTCTTAGTATTCTTTATCCTTAATCTTGTAGTCTTTAAGCTATATCTTATAGAACTTAATGTCCTCCTTATATGCCTTAAGGCCTGAGTTTAATAGCTCTAATAGGCGTGTTAGAGGGTTCTGTTGATTGTCGTCGTTTACGCGGATAATCGGCTGGTAACTCGCTATTTCTAGTGGCGACGGCGGTGTTAGCTTTTCGCGTGGGAGTTTAGCTCCGTCTGGATTGATAATAGGCTATATATCCATTAGCTCGCATCGCGCTTTTAGCTTCTGCAGCCATAGTGTATAGTTGGTGTAATCAGTCAACACGATCGTTAAGTCGCGGAGCGTTGACAGCGACATTGTCTTTTCTTAGGGTCGATTGAGGTAATGAGACTCTTAATTGTCAGATTGAATAGTGTTCTGTCACTTTGAGATAATATATTAATGAGAATTGATAACTGTGATGATTGATTGTAAAATTGGAGAAGCCCAGCTATCGCGAGAAGTTTCTATCTATGCTAAGGCCTTTGTACTATCTAGGATAGTACAGGGGCAATGCAAAACAGTAGTGCGCCAGCCTCCTCAGTGTATTTCACAGAGAGATTATCACTGGAATGCACAGTGACCGTCTATCTGACACGAAGTTAAAAATAATTTCTAGAAATTTAGTAACTTTATATAACTAGAAGAATTATTAAAAAGGCCTCTAAAGCTTATCTTTAAGTACTCTATTAGTAACGTACTTTGCACTCGAGTCGGACACTTTGCCAAGACCCCACCAAAACGTACTATCAGCAATAGTATAACGCGATGCCTCAACCACACAACGAACCACTGGCGTTAAAAGAAGCGCGTATACAGCTTGCGATCCAGGCTATCGAACAAGACGCGACACTCTCTTAGCGACGCGCTGCAGCTATCTATAACGTCTCTCGAAGTACACTTAGCGACTGACGCGCTAGAAAGACGTTTAGACGCGACTGCGCACCTAACAAAATGAGACTTACTATAAGAGAGGAGCAGGCGATTGTGGAGCATATACTTGACCTAGACGCGCGAGGATTTCCGCCTCGGCTCGATGCTATAAAAGATATGGCTGATTCTTTACTGGCTGCACGCCACTATGAGCTAGTTGGCCAGAGGTGGCCTTATGACTTTGTTAAGCGCTAGCTAGAGCTTAAAGTCAAGTTTAATCGAAAGTACGACTACAAGAGAGCTCTCTAGGAGGATCCTGAGGTGATACAAGACTGGTTCCAGCTTGTGGAGAACATGAAGGCCAAACATGGTATCCTAGACAAGGACACCTACAATTTTGATGAAGCAGGCTTCATGATGGGCATGATATCGACTGGAGCAGTAGTCACAGGCTCTGAGCGTCGAGGACGGCCAAAGCAGGTGCAGCAGGGCAATAGGGAGTGGACAACAGTCATCCAAGGCATCAACGCGATGGGTTGGTGGATCCCACCCTTCATTATCTTCGGGGCAAGCACCACCTCTCCGCCTGGTATAAGGAGAAGGATCTACCTCATGATTGGGTTATTGCAGTCTCTGAGAACGGCTGGACGACAAATGAGCTTGGTCTGCAATAGCTGAAGCACTTTGATGAGCATACAAAGAGGCGTACTACTAGTGGAGCACGTTTGCTCATTATCAATGGCCACGAAAGTCACAACTCGCTCGAATTCCAGGATTACTGCAAGAAGAGCAATATTGTTACTCTCTATATGCCCTCGCATTCGTCGCACCTCTTGCAGCCACTTAATGTGGGCTGTTTCGCGCCTTTAAAAAAGGCGTATGGGCGCTAAGCTGAGGATTTGATGCGCAACCACATCACGCACATCACTAAAATCGAGTTCCTGCCTTGCTTTATTGCTGCTTTTAAGGCTTCGTTTACTGAAAGTAATATCAAAGGAGGCTTTCGAGGTGCTGGCCTAGTGCCCCACAACCTAGAAGCTGTGATATCGTAGCTTGACGTCCGCCTGCGTACGCCTCCACTTTGTACTATTCGCGATAGTACATGGGAGTTGCAAACTCTGCGAAATAGTACAGAACTTGGGTCGCAATCGACTGGTTAAGCAGAGGATTCAAAGGCATGGGATAGTTCCCTAACTTATTGGTTGAGGCGGTGGAAAAGCTCGTCAAAGGCGCCGAGCTGATGGGGCATTCTTTGGTGTTGATGACCAAACGCAACGCCGAACTTCAAGCTGCCAATGAGGCCGCCACACGACGTAAATCATATAAAAGAAAGCGATTGCAGCAAGAAGGAGTCCTTACAGTTGAAGAGGGCCAGCGACTGGCTACTCTAAAGGACTTTGGGGTGCGTAGTGATGGCAAGAAGGCAAAGAAGAGGGTGCGCACTGATGGAGGCGAATCCGCTCAACGGCGCTGTGGACGCTGCGGCAAGCCTGGGCACAATAAAAAAACCTGTAGGCAGCTTAT
The DNA here is from genome assembly GCA_031010545.1 of Laburnicola sp. JP_R_19. NCBI lineage: Eukaryota > Fungi > Ascomycota > Dothideomycetes > Pleosporales > Didymosphaeriaceae > Laburnicola > Laburnicola sp. JP_R_19. The sequence continues at coordinate 220,251 of VOIT01000131.1, read as the reverse complement.
AGAAGTAGATTCTGAATAGTTTAGCCTATTTAGACTATTGAAAATAGTTCATGTTGACTCTATACTATCGTGAATAGTACAGAACTTGGTGGGGTCTTGGCAAAGTGTCCGACTCGATGGAGTGTCCGACTCGAGTGCAAAGTACGTTAATATCTTTAGGCTAATTTACTATATTTTATACCTTTAAATTCTAAAGTGTAAAGCACTTCTTTAGTACCTAAATATTAGTAGAGACGTAGTCTTTATAATATAATAATAGTATAATATAAAAATTATACTATAAAAGCTTAAAAATATAACTAAAAATGAAAGTAATCAAGACTATAAGGGTAAGAATTAAAGCAAAGAAAAGAAAGAGTTTATTATAATATATAAAATGATAGAGGCGTAGTAGTAGTATAAGAAGCTTATTAAGGTTGTCAGATATCAGGTGTGGGCGGGCAGGCATATGAGGACAACAAGCTGTATTGCTATTTGCAGAAAAGAGTGTGGAGTGAGGAGTCTACCGAGGAAGAAAGGAGAGGGCGAGAGCTTTATCTTGAGGGTAGTGGTCTGTGCACCTGGATGGAACCTTCTACACACACCACCTCTGACGTAAGTCACGTGGCTACATCAGGTCACTGGAAATCACTGTGATTTCACTGTAAAATCCAGTAGTCACGTGCGTCCGATCACATAGTCTCCTTATAACGACAGTTAGTGTAACTCACAGTGATGTCACTGTGAGATCACTGTGAAATACACAAAGGAGACTAGCGTACTACTATTACACTACTCCGCACTAGTACTAGTGCGTCTTAGCGCTAGATAGATATTGCGTACGATAGCTGAGTTTCTCCAAGACAGATCACTCCACAATCAATTATCTCAACCATCATCAAAATCAACCACCTTTCATCTGAACCATCAAGGATGACTAAGAAACACTGTGAAAGCACAGTGAATCTGACAAAGGTAATAGTAATTATCTAGACTGCTATTAAGGTAAGGGACTATAAGTAATAAGGGTAAAAGTAAGTAGTGGTAGTAAGAGCATAGGGGAGATAGGTAGTAGTAGTAAGGTCCTAAGTAGTAGTATATAGCTCGCTAGTTATAAGGGGAGATCTACTATAGAAAAAAAGTTAGATAAAATAGTTAAGATTGACCCTGGGGGAGAAAACTATCTCTAGTATAAGAGGCTAATTTATATATGCTAGTTAATAAATAGTCCCTAGCGCCCCTAACCTATTTCTACGCTACTTTACCTTTTTTAATATATTTTTAGCACACCTATAGCTTTCCCTTACAGCGTTGTACTGTATACTAAAAGGTCTGCGATGTTTCTCTTCCTGGTACAAAAACAATTACAACATCAAACAGGCATGCCTCAAGCCTTCCAACTGAAATCAACCCATGTCGCTAAGCTGTGCTGATACCATAATTAGCACTATATTTGCCCGATACGAAGCCAATTTAGATTGGAGGCGTATAGTAGTAATATAACCACCCAATTTATTCAAGTTCCAATATCTCACGCCCCACTAGGTATCCTCTTCCGTCACGGTGCGCACCTCTTCGGATTCCCGACCGGCACGGCACTACTAGTACGGTACTCATTTAGACCTTTTTTTTTACAGTACCAGTGTTTTGCTTCCGTTACTTGACTCGGATATCCTTTCTCATTCTCGCCTGGACCCTCGTCTCCCCCGCCAGGAGTCGCAGGTAGGGCGCATCCCTGTGGCTGGTACTGACTGAAGACGTGCAAGCGAGCCCATATGTTTCACCGCTGCATACCTTTCTACATCCCCTACTCCCATCAAAACAGGTTCCTTCCTCCCGGCTTGCACGTACGCTTTGCATGCGCGCCATCGTCTTCGAGGTCGCAGAATGGTCATACTCAGCGCAGTCAGTACTCTTCCCAGCGCTTTTTAGACAATTCCCATAGAGAGCTGCTGCCATGAGGTAAGTTGATGTTCCTCTTCCTCTTCGCTTCCTTCCTTGTAATCTGCATTATTCAAACGCCTTGAAAGTAAAGTATTGAATCCCACGTACGACATGAGATGAAGACCCCCACCTATAGATGGTATTTTCTCTTATCGCCTAGCGGTTAGTTGGGCTAACGCGCTACGCTGTAATATATACGGCCGCATAATCTTCTCTATTTCGTCTGTTTCCTCTATTTCGCAGTTTGGAAGCACATGGGCACCAAACTCTCTCTTGGCTGTTGCGCTTACACACCCATCCATCTACATACCTTTCCCACACCATTCCTATCCATCCAACTCAACCTCCCCATCACTATCCCATCCCATCCATATACCTGTCTTTCAAAGTTTAAACCCACTACCCTTACACACACATCTATCTTCGTACCTCCTCCAACCATCTCCCAACGCATATCACGCAAACACCGGCCCCACAACCCATGACAACCCTACCCATCCATCCATCCATCCATCCATCCATCCATCAGCGAAACCCTTTCTCAGGCACACCATTCTTGCGCGCTTTTCTTCCCCCTTTGGGTGAGGTAGGGTACATCGACGTCAAGGGTCCTGCCAGTGGTGCCGAGAACTAGATGTAATTGCAGATACCTCACGTAGGCAATCTAATCATGTCTCAAAAGCAAAAGCAAACCCCACTGTACATATTCTATATGCATCCAATCCTTCCAAGGTTTTCTTACAACAGTAAACACCTAGACGTAGTATAGATAGTGTTCTGTTCTCTAGTAAGTCGTGCGCTTAGGTCCTGCGCTTCGGCTGTGCGCTACGGTGCGGTGCGTGCGGTGCGGTGCGGTTCGGTGCGGTGCAGTACCGTGCGGTGCAGTACGAGGTGCTGGTGCTGTCCTTGAATCCGCTTTGGTTTCAAGGGCTGTCGCTGCTAAGTCGCAGGTAGCACGCCTCGGTGGCGTGGCGTGTGGTGCTGACTAGCTGGGGACGATTTGTGTAGTGAGTCGAGTCTGGACTACATATACTTCGTAGAGGTCAGCCGGGCGGGCGGGCGGCCGCGCCTCACGTGGCTAGGGGGCGTGGAAATGGACCTGTGCCGTGGATATTCCAAGGTTGCATTATGTGTGCCATGCAGCCGGGCCCGTTGACTCAGATATCCATGCGGCATACTAAAACAGCAGACAGGCCTATCCAACCTTTCTGTTTCCCTTAGGATACCCTGTTTGTCTTAGCTACCTAGTACCTACCTTAGGTAGGTAAGTAAGCAATCACATGGCAATTCCCGGCCCAGGCCACAGGTCTAGAGCAATAATAGGGGCGATAACTCAGGCATCGATTCGTTTGCGGGCCTGTTTTATCTAGACATGTCTATCCATGTATTCATGTATTCATATCCATATCCATATCTCCATCCCCATCCTCATTCGCACCCCCTATCTTGCCCACCTAAACCTCCCCCTCATAAATCCGCCCAATCTCCTCAAGCACCCCCACCGTCGTCACCCCTCCCCTCCACCCCCTCCACAACCTCAACCTCCCTCTCCACCTTGTCCACCATTCTCTCCATCTCTTTGATCTCTAATTCCAACATCCGCTTCTCAGCCACTGCCACGGCGTCCATGTCGCGCTCGATAGCAACGTCGTCTTCGCGGTCGCGGGTGGCGCGGGTGTCGTCAAGGCAGGAGCGGATAAGCGCGAGGTGGGTGTAGAGGCGATTTTTGGCGTCTTCGGAGCGCGGTTTTGCTGGAGAAGACACCCATTGTTGCTTTTTTTTTGGGCTTCGAATGGTGACTGATTATGTTGGTAATATGAAGTTGATGGGCGAGTTGAGTTGTGTCTTCTGTGCGCGAGATGGGCAGGACAGCGGGAGTGAAGGAAAGCGAGGGAATGTATGTAGGGCGAGGGGAGGTCGACGGGAGCTAAGGCTAGCTGGTCACGTGAATTGGTGTCATAGGGCCGGGGCCTGTAGGCTCTTCACTAGATACAATGCTTAGTGCAAGATTTGCGAGGACGAAGATTGTGAGTGAACCGCGGCCCTGGTCTGTTCCATCGTGAGTACCTCAGGCACGCGATTGTAGTTCGGGGCCAGCGGCTGCCCCATCGGTGTCTCATACGAATCCTCATAGTATTCTGACGATACGGAATGGGCTCGTGTGGAGTATATGCTCGTGTCCCAGATGGAACTGGCGTTGTGGTGCTCGTGCTCACAAGCAGCCTGGGTATAATCTGAGCCTATGTTCCAGTCGGGATGGAATGCGAAACTTGCATCTCCAGAAGCCTGGTGATAGTAGACGCTGGAGTCGGGGTGCAGATACTCAATGGGTTGGCTTGCCAATCCCGCGACTTCTGGAAAAGACGTTGTGGGGCCTGACGAATAGACAGAGCCTGATGATATCGAAGAGACTTGCGATCCTGAAGAGTATTGTGGCTCTGAGATGTTGTGCAGCTCTCGTAGGTGGTCTGAATCCGGAAAGCGTTGTGAGCCCGACGAACATTGTGAAGCCGAAGAATGTTGTACATCAGAGGTGTATACCAGCGACTCTGACGGATCCCAGTCAGGACAGGAACCGAGACTGAAATCATTCACGATCGGCGAACTCTCCACCTCGACAGGCGAAACGTGCGCTTCCGATTGGTCATGTCTGGCGCTCTCTTCGTGGTGCTTCTGTACCGCTGGCTGGACAATCTCCGGCCCGTTGGGCGCCTCCGAACAGAGACTGGAGGAAGGTTGCTGTACCTGGCGAAGACAGCTCGGCTTACGAGGGCCGTGCTTGTTGATGGTGAGGCGCTGAGTGTCAATGGGACCAAGACTCTTGCCCATGAGAATAGCACCGATGTGATCACGATCGACCAACTCGATGGCTTGTGCTTCAGCTTCGCCAATCGTCTTCTGCCTGATGGGCTTGAATCTTTGCTTTGCGGACACGACTGCGGCCTTGGGGCGGTGCTCCGACTTCCTCTTGCCAAGTACTGGAGTGATAGATGGGGCCTGTTCAAGCGTTTGTTCAGTGACTGGCCTGGGAGAGGCTCGGTCCCTGTTGGCCAGATTCGACGCAGAATCATCGCCTATCCTCCACTGAAAAGCGATCGATTGGGACCCATGGTCTCGCAGCATTGCTGTCAGGTCGTCTTCGCATGTTTTCGACGCGGCTTTTCTGGGGGAGGCACGAGTTGCGCCGGTTATACTCGTCGCGGAAGTGGCTCTTGTCCAAGGCTTATGGTGAATCAGTGGGCGACCCGCATCTTGCGCCATCAAGGTCCGTCCGCCGCTGCATGGTACATGGCCACCATCAGTAGCGGAAGGGGTGTTGAAGGTAGGATCCCAACGCGACATGGACACTTTTCGCGGCTCAGGCATGTCGGTTCGAGGTTTTCCTGTTTGGCTCACTGTGTGAAGCCCTCTCCCATCGGGTAGCGTATCCGGTGTCTGCGTATTGCGCGGCGGCGGTTTCCTCCCTCGTGCGTTCGCTGCGTCTCCGACCGCTGTACCACACGGCGCCGGATGAGTGTCCCAGAAGTTCTTCGTCGGTTAGTCCAGTCGCTTGCAGTCGAGAGATGCATACCCAGCCGGCCATGATAGTCCTCCACAAGACAACACTCTCGCTACGTCTTACTTCGGACGGCGGCATCTTTGAGAGGTGCGAGCAGTCTGGCAAATTTCGAGTATTTCAGCAAGGGGTGGGCGTGCTGAAGCAAAGCAACCCCCGCGAGACGTGATTGTGGTTCAAGCCCAACCGTGATCCACTTGTGATTGGTGAAACGCAAGCAGGCCTCGCTAGGCAGGGGCGGATGTTTTACGATGTTTGTTTCCCGATGCAATAACTGCACGACTGAATCGGGCTCTTCGCCCTGCACATGCTCGAACGCTGAATGGACCGTCATCTTTTCCATGGCGGGGTGGTAGGGCAGAGTCGAGATAGCCGACCACGGCAGAGATAAGCATTCATAGAGGGATTAGACTGACGATGTCGACGAGGGTTGTGCGGAGGCCGATGCGTGTGCTTTTTCACTGCTTTTTCTGGCTGACGTGTCCCGAATGTGACGGAACTGAATGCTCCTCGCGCTCGAGCTCGGGCGCCTCTATCCAGCCTGCCGACTCGTCATATGTAGCACGGGTGTACGGGCGGGCTGGTCACTTTCCACAGTGCTATGCAGTCGTATCGGGCATCGTATGCTTGCTGTACAGGGTTGATGTGAGGCCACGTACTGTGATGCAGCTTCGTGCATGATTGCATGATGCGGGCGGGCGAAAGTTGAGCAGTCCTAGCAAGGCTGTCGGCTCGAAAGCGTATGCAGCCAGCAGCTGTGCCAAGGTAGGTTACATAAATCAGGTGCGGACGGCATGGCAGGAGAATTGGCAGACGGCGATGCATCGTGGGGTTGCCAGGTGGAGATGGGGATGGGGATGGGAATGGGGATGGGGAGATGTGGATGCAGGTGCTCTGGGCATTCACGGTGGCGATGGGATCATACCTAGCACGCTAGCTCCCGTGGTGATCCACCTCTCCCCTCCACGCCCATGCCCATGCCCACGCCCATACCCGTCACGTCTTCTTCGACGGCAGGTTGGCCTGAATCCTGCTCTTCGACCGGCAGCTTGTTCAACCTGCATCCGCCATCCATGGCTCCAAAACGCACGCCGTCGCCCGCGCCAGGCGCCCAGCCGATGCATCGCCGAGTCCAGCGCGGCCAGTCAGCCCCTCCGTCCTTCGACTGCGCGCCGCGACGGCCCATCACGCTACACCACCTGCAGCCGCTGCATGGCTCTCCATCATCCGCACCAGCGTCCACGGCCCGCGAAAATGAAAATGACAGCGGCCCATGGCTCGACTCGGCCGCCACACTGAAGGCGCACGGCAAGTCGTCCGGCCCCGCCTGCTCGCGGCTGCCTACTAACTGTGCAGGCGTCTGCGTCTGCCCCCGCGCGCATAGCATCCCCGACGAGCTTTCCGACTTGATTGCAAACACTGTACGTGCCCAGCAGGTGACCACTCCCTCAGCGGCCGCCGTGGCTAAGACGGTCTCACAAGCAGCGTGCGCGACCGACGCCGACACCCTCGACGTCCTGTGCAACCATCTGCTCTCCGATGAGAACGGGTTGCTCCATTCAGTGCGAAACCTCAATCTGCGCTCGGCACACCTTCCCGAGTTGGATATCTGCGCGGCGAGGCAGGTTTCCCGCGCGCAACCAGACATGAGCATCGAGTATAGTACGACTGCGCACGCTGCAGCCATCCATGTAGCTGCTCCGCTGGATTCCGATGAGGAGACGGCGTTTTCGCAGTACGTACATCTGGGGTCTCGGGGGTAAGTAGTTGCTAACGCCCGCCTCACAGGCTGGCGCTCACACCACACGTGCATTTCCCTTTCCTCACGGCGCAGCGCACAGAGCACACCAACAGCGCCGAGCCGTGCGATGCCACGCTCCGAAGCGCTCGCGACGGCGCATGTATCGTCAACAACCTCCACCGCTTCTTCGTCAAAGCCGGCCACACCCCCTCATGTGCAGATACATGCCACTTCTCCGTGACGTCGAATCCCACCACCTTTGCCTTGTGGGTCCACTGGCGCGAGCAAGGAGCTACAGCGACCGGGTCGACTTACCACATGAAGCGCATCAAGAAGGCGTTCCCTGATCCTCCCGACGACGAGGGCTTCACCCTTTTAGTAGGTTTCTGCAAGACGTTGCGCAATATCGCCGAGCATGCCGTCGGACCGCGCCTGAAGCGCATCAAAGACGTTGTTTCTGACCTGCACGTGCGGACGGCCAGCAGTCAGCGATGGCGCAGGGTAGTCTTGCTCCTCGTCCGCCGCAGCACCTCCATGATAAAGTGCGTTGTCGGTGCCAGATTGCGACGCATCTTGTTTTGCGGCGGATTATAGGTCCGGAAGGGTAGAGTGGAGTAGAGGATATAGCATGACAGACGTCCATCACACCTGAGTAAAGTGTTGTTCGGTTTATGGGTCTAAGGAAGCATTTTCAGGGAGTAAGAGGGCCAACCCATAGTAGGGAAATATCTCCGTATCCTTGATAAGCACTGTTATGAACTTACTCATAGTTTTCTAGGTTACCTTTTATGAATTTGTAGAAATTAGAAGCCTGCGTGCGGCTGTGGAGGATAAAGCCGATGTGTAACTCCGAACTGCTCGGGCCTTCAGCTTGGCACAACGTCGTAGCCTCCAGCATCATGGGCCTAACGCCGCTGCAGCCGAGCCTCAACGTCTTGCAAAGGTTAGCTACACACTGACAACAACCGAACGGCTCTTTATCATCTCTCCTATTCCTGGTCGCTGCCTGCAGTCGAGCAACGCCCATATCTGCGCCCCATCGGTGCCGACCGCCTGGCCTGGGCAGTGGGCACGATGCTTGAGGGCGACTACACGAGTGGCTCCCTCCCGTCTGATCGTCTTTTGAAGAGAATGGCCACAGCGACATAGCGATGTCCGCCCTGAAGAGCACGTATATCGCGGACATGGCGGGTATTTACCCCTCACAATCCCCCATTGGTGGAAACTCAAAACGGCTCCTTGTATAGATTGCCTGCAAGGCCGGTATATTTCTACAACCGTCTAGCCACTACGACTATGCAATAACGACTATCTACTAACTCGCTTCGCCTACGGAAGCTCCGGCAAACATGTGCGTGCAGTGGATCGACGCGCAGATCGCTAGCCAGGGGAGCTCCCATGAGGGGCATGTGCGGGAACACCTCGTGGCTATGTACAACGACATTTCGCAACGTCCTGGTATTGCCAGTTGAACGCTTGCTATGGCCTTGTTTTACGACGCAATCAGCCCACGGCGGGCTCTCCTGGCCCTGGGCGCCGCCGCCATGATCAGTATGAAAGTATCGGCGGATATTCCCGGAGACCCAGGCCCCGGAGGTACTGCGCCTGTACGACCGTTTCGACTGGACCAGGTACGGCTCGGCAGTGGCTTGCTGCAAGAGAAGCGTGACCGTATAAAGGAGTTTCTGCATGAGTACGACGAGCGCCGTTTTTTGGTCCTGTTCAACAACCAGGCAGGGCGGCCCAATCCCCAAGGTGTCGAGGTGCCTGGCGGTTGGGAAGATGGTGGACTGCTGAGCGGACACTGGACCGGCCATTTTATGACGGCCCTATCCCAAGCGTACGCCGACCAGGGCGAGGACGTGTTCAAAACCAAGCTCGACTGGATGGTTGGCGAGCTCGCCGCGTGCCAGGAGGCCATTACCGCTCGGATGTCTCGCGGAGAGCAGCCGAGCGATGAGCAGGTCGGTCGCGATGCTGGAATGGTAGGCAAAGAAGGAAACAGCACCGCTATTTGGATTCCCACACACCCGGGCTATTTGGGTGCCCTTCCAGAAGACACGGTCCTGAGGCTTGGCCCACCCCGTTGGGCTGTTTACGGAGGCGATCTTAGCAAAAACACCTGGGCGCCCTGGTACACGCAGCACAAGATCATTCGGGGCCTGCTGGATGCGTACTACAATACCAACAACACACAGGCGCTCGAGGTGGTTGTCAAAATGGCGGACTGGGCGCACCTTGCACTGACCATCGGCGATAAGAACCAGCCCGGTTATACCGGAAATCTTACCAGATCGGACCTCAATTACATGTGGGACCTGTACATTGCGGGCGAATTTGGAGGCGCGAATGAGGTGTTTCCCGAAATCTACCAGTTGACTGGCGACGCGCGCCATCTGGAAACCGGCAAAGCGTTTGACAATCGAGAGTCCCTGTTCGGTGCGGCTGTACAGGACCAGGACATACTGGTAGTACCGGCAGACAAGATCCCCGGACGGCGTCGCGCTCAACGGCTCCACGCGAACACGCACGTTCCTCAATTCCTTGGTTATATGAGCGTCTACGAGCATATCGGAGAGGAAGACTATCTCACGGCTGCGAAAAACTTTTACGGATGGGTAGTGCCGCACCGCAGATTCGCTCACGGCGGCACGGGAGGCAACTATCCAGGCTCCAACAACAACGCGGAACTGTTCCAGAATCGAGACAACATTGCCAACGCCATCGCAGACGATGGCGCGGAGACGTGCACGACGTACAACCTGCTCAAGCTGGCGCGCTACTTGTTCCTCCACGAACACAACGCGACGTACATGGACAATTACGAGCGTGGTCTGTTCAACATGATCACAGGCTCGCGCGCAGACCAGTCCAGCACCACCGACCCGCTGCTCACCTACTTCCAGCCGCTCACTCCAGGCGCTCGGCGCGACTATGGCAACACCGGCACCTGCTGCGGAGGCACCGGAATGGAGAGCCATACCAAGTACCAGGAGACCGTCTACTTGCGCTCGGCCGACGGATCCACGCTCTGGGTCAATTTGTACGTCCCCTCGACACTCTCGTGGGCAGAGAAGAGGTTCGAAATCAAGCAAGAGACGCGCTTCCCGCGCGGCGACACGGCAAACTTCACCGTCGTGCAGGGCAACGGCCCGCTGGACATCAACCTCCGGGTGCCAGCCTGGATCCGCAAAGGGTTCCACGTCACCGTCAACGGCGAGCCGTTTTCGACCGACCACCCGCAGCCAGGCACGTACCTCACGCTCAGCCGGACCTGGAACAAGGGCGATGTCATCCAAGTGCGCATGCCGTTTACTATGCGCGTCGAGCGCGCGCTCGACCGCCCCGACACCCAGGCCGTCATGTGGGGTCCCCTCCTCCTCCAAGCGCTCGGCTCGCCGCCCTCCACGGGAAACACTACCTTCTGGGAGCTGTCTCTGTACCGCCATCTCCAACTCGACGGCGACTATTCGCGCGCTGCTATCACGTATACGGCGACGACGCTGGCGGGCGATATGCTCTTTACCACTGCAGGCGTAGGCGGCAATTTCAATTTGACTTTCCGACCGTACTACGTCTCCGACACGCAGCCCGTGTCTTCGTACTTCCGGCGCGTGGAGCCGACCGTTTTGTTCGGCGCTGTCGACACGGGGGTTCCGAATCGCAAGCGGAATGATGGCCTGCCGCGATATGATGTCCCTGTTGAGGGTGCAGCGGCGCCGGGCGAAGGCCGGGATGGGTTGACGTTTTTGGATGTGCTGTGGGAGCGGGCGCCGTTTGGGTCGAGGGGGGAGTTTTTGAGCGGGGTGCGGGAGGTGGTGGATCAGTTTGTGGGGGAGGGGGTTTATGAGGAAAGCGAGGGGGAGGTTATTGTGGGGAGGGCGGGGGAGGCGGTGGGGGCGTTGGAGGTGGATGGATGATTTGGGGGGGGGATAGATCTGCACGATGTTGGCTGGTGCTGTCATTGCTTGTTTCTTGTTTTGGAGGTTGCGATTGTGAGACGTATTATTGTGTTTTGCGAGCGGAGGCTGAGAGGGCTGAGCTGAGCTGAGCTGGGCGTGGGTGATGCGGGGGTGGGCTGCACTGCATTGCGCGCGCGTGTTCATATGCTATTCTGTCATAGGATAGACTATTAACATATTGACTTTTGACTCCTGCAGTGAACAAGAATCGTAGCGTGCTCTAGACTATTCTCTGTTTTTTTTACTGTTCGTTACACAAAGATACGCTAGCATCTGGAAGATGAGCCTAGCCTGCCCTGGGTTCGACTTAGTAAGTGCCTAAGCCGTGCCTACATAGGTGGTATTGCGTACCGCAGCTTGTTAGAGCGTGGTCGCGGAAAGTATGAGTGAAGCCACAGGCATGGGCACGGGCACGGGTACGTGTGCGTCCACGTTCACTCTTATGGGTGGACATCCTTACCTAAGTAACTACTTATACTCTGGCGACCTTATTTCCCAGGCTTACCTATTCTTTTCTAAAATATAGGAATAGGCGCCACTCTCTATAACTATTCTATAACTATTTAACTATTGGCATATATGTGCGTGTGCGTGGGCGGTGTCTTCGGCACAATGCTGGTGGTGGTGGGTGAAAAGACTGAGGAGTGTGAGTAGTGCAGGACTTGGTTCTTGATTATGAGAATTTTCAAGGGGTGAGGGGTGGTGTGTGAGGTATGAGAGGTAGACGTGGGGGTGAGGTGGAGTTTGGGTGTAAGTAGGAAAGGTAGTAGCGTTTACTACATGTAGGAAATTCGTAAAGAGGTAGAGAGGGGGATATAGTACTGTGGGTTTTAGGGGTATAGGCCTGGGGGGTTGTTGATGGGCGGTGGGGGGGCTAATCATATTGCGACGTGCAAAGAGATGGTCGTTGCGTGTGCTGGTATGCCTATGTAGGAGAGCAGTGATAGTAGTGCGCGGGGACTACGGTAGGAATGATAGTAAGACAGAGGTGACGGGAAGAGAGGTTTAGATGCGCACGGCTACCGACTGTGTTTGGTTGTTTTATGGTAATTGTGCGTTGTGGAATACTTTGGTGGTAGATACTATGTGTTGAGAAAACGGAAATGGGTGAAGGTGGGGATACTCTATGTAGGCTGTGGGGGTTTAAAAGATAATATAGTGAATGTAGGAATAAAGGGTTAGAATAGGATAACTTTCGCTTTTTTTGTGAGCACTTTTTTACGCTCTTTTTGATTACTAAGCAGGGGGCTCTGCTTTTTTTGTCATGTTATTTGGGATGAACGCCTTTGTCGTTCTACCCCTAGGTAGATAATTTAACAACACACACACATAGGATAACTTTAGAAGAGTAAGAGGGCAAGTAGGGGCGGAAAGTAGTGTGTAGGAATGTGTTGGTGGGGCCGTAGTGTTGGTTATGGCAAGCGATTTATTTGGATAATGAAACAACAACAACTATAGTTGGACAGCAAACAGTCCTCAGAAGAAAATCACCGCAAACATTTCGGTACACGGTAAAAAGCTGTGAGGAAAAGCTATGGAGGTGTTAAAAAGGCATTGAAACAACATCAATGACAATTCGATAGCAAATAGTCTTACCAAGAGGAAAAGCGTCGCAAACCTTTCGGTACACGGTAAAGCGCTGTGCGGGAAGGCTGTGCAACTATTTTTACATAGTATAAGAAGGGGATCTTCTGCCTTCTTTAGAAATACAACTTAATTACATTTCTTACATTCTATAGTACTTTTGCCTTTTTTAACCCTCTTTATTTTGTATATATTAGACAATATACTCCTGTGCAGTAGATATATGGAGCCTCAGAACCACGTCTTCTTCGTTAGCGCGTTCGAGCTTGACCGACGAAAGAAAGTTCTAGATCTTGGGTACACAATGAGTGGAACATTGTTGTCGACTGTGGGCACTTGCGGCGTTATGGGTAGGCGCTCTTTCCGCATTGTTCCCCCATTGTTCGCTTTCACTATAGCCCTTTCAAGCACCGAACGCGTGTGGTTATAACGACTTTCAATATTGTTCCCCGTTTGAATTTCAAACCTTCAAACCTTCAGTTCCTCAATCCCTACACAAGTCGACGCACTTGCACTGTAAACTTATTCTCGCACAAGATACAGCCAACAACAGCATGGATCAAGTATCCCAGAAACAATTCCTGGGCAGCGGATCAGTAAGCATCCGGTCCCTGAGCAGCGCTCCACCTTCGGACAGGGAGAAAAATCTAACAGCCGAAGATAGAGATCCAACCGTCCTCGTCTTCGGCGAGTCTCGCATCCGACGCTCCAACCGCGCGAGTCTCAACGACGGCACCTGGATCTGGGATGGAGTCATAAGCTTCTACCAGACCTATCTCCAGTCGACATTCCAAAACGTCGACCGAGTATATCTCATGGAACCTACAGTCGCCCAGATGATCAAAACGACGCCACTCGAGCAATGCGCCGTAATGGCGGATATCGTCCCCCAGCTTACCAGCGCCGCGGGACAGTTCCAGTACGACTACGTCGTCGTTCCCATCAATTCTGAGTCGGCGGATCTCAAGGAAGGCGGGGTCCACTGGTCCCTCATGCTCATCTGTATCGACAGCAACGAAATTCTACATTTCGACCCTGCCTCCGGTCTAAACGACCAGGAGGCTGAGAACTTCGTCTGGGCATTTTGCGCCATGTATGGCCTTCGGACGAAAGACGTCCGGTGCCAAAGCGCGCTGGGCGCACCCCGAGATCCTACGGGGTTCAACTGCGGTCCTTGCGTGTGCTACCTCATGCGGGAGATCCTGGGCGACGTCGCTTGCGATGTCGCTATGGATGAGCGGTTCAACTTCGAAGCTAGAGTTCTGGATTTGGATAAGGAGAGGCGGAAGTTACGGCGGTTGATTGACGAGTTGGCGGCGCGTCCGGGGGCTTTTCAGCCGACGGAGACGTCGATCAAGGTGGTTGCTGAATCGGCGAGCAGCTTGGTTAATGAGGACGTTGGCGATCACGTTCCTGGGTCTTTGGCAGTTCAGTCGGAAGATTCCTCGTGCGAGGAGGACGGCACGCCCAATAGTGGGTCCGACTGATCCAATAGGCGTCATAGCTCTGGCCGTCCAGTCCCTCCCAGCATTCCCACAGTTTTGGAGACTGGCGAGCTTGAAGAGTCCTCCCCGGTACCTCCATCGGAACCTCCTGCATTTGAACCGCCAGCCTCGTCTTCGCCGCCGGCGGCAAAGAGCGCCCAGACCACTCAAAAGCGAAAACGCGACTCAACGCCATCATGCAACTCTCCTCCCGCGAATCTTAGTCCGGCCCATGCTTCTGGAGCATCCGACATCCTGGAGGAAATCCTGGGGGAAATTAGACGGAAGAAGCGAAAGCCCTAGTTAGAATCTGACGAGACGCTATGAGCATGTAGAAGTCTATAAATAATTTTGTTAATCTAATTTACCCATGCAATCGTTCGTGTAACTGACAATTTGTTAGTGTGGAGTACGATATCACATGATACCACCAACCTGATGTAGACTAGTTGCTGATCACGATTCTGCTACTTAAGCAGTTTCTCTGTTCAGCTTGTTACAATCAACTCAGTCTCTCATTCCTAATTGCTACCCTACTTATCCCTCACACAATTGCATTCATTCGAGTCGCTCTTTGCCCGCGCATTCCCTCCACCGATTATGATTTTGTATTGTATCGCATTACCTATCTCCACATTGCAAATAAAGGATGTACAATTTCTAACATCCGTCCCTGGGTTACCGGACACCCCATGTGACCGGACAAACCATCGGTACTTTGACTTTCAGCAGCTGCAAAACCTATGCGCACAACGAATATTGCAATAATTCTATAAAAATAATACGCTGCAGCTAATCCTAGATGTAGGTAATCTACTTTTTCCCTAAATTTACGTTCGCATCGTTGTCTCCGCGCCTGATTTGTACAGCGCCTTGTGTCGTAGCAAAACATAGTTCCCTACCCACAGCGCCAACATTGAGCCTTTTTTGCTCCGGCTTTTTGTAGACTAGCTTTATCCTACCCTCGCGACCCCCCTCTGATTCTAAGAAGTCATTATCAGCCCTATGCGCGCTGCAAGGCGCGATTTCATGCAGCGCCGCTCCGCCGATTGGTACTTCCAGCGGAAGCGAACCACCGATCCGGGCTAATGCGAGACCCCGCACGTCTTACGTCATGCACTGGCGGGGTGTTTCATTGCCAAGATATGTGGCTGTGCGGGGTGCACCAGCGTTCGGATTATCGATAGGATATCCACAGGGACCTTTGTATGGCTGATTCAGCCGCTTAGCGGGATTTTCGCAGGCCAGAGGGACCGTGCGCTCAGCAGCTTCAAATATCCTCTCGTGTCCACCCCCCAACGCTCCGTGGGCCATTTCTCCTCCGCCACCCGCCCGGAGAGCCTGTTTCCGGGCAGTATATGACGTGGAGGGTCTACTGCAGCGCTACAAGGCAGCTATAGCATATTAGAACTGCGGATGCGCTCGGCCCAGGCGTACCGTCACAGGGGCGGTACGATGGGGTACTTTGAAGAAACTGAACATATAGGTAGCGTATATACGAGATGCTACTGCTCCCTCCGCTGGGCCTACACGGCCTGTGATGTCTGCGCTGTCTGCGCTGCCTTCTGGCAGTGGCCCCGCTTCCTGGCCGCCCTGAGCTGCTTGCAGAACTGGTCCAACGAGCACCTCTGCCGCTGTTGCTGATGGTTCAGCTGCCACATGGCAGCGTCCTCGCTCGTCCTCCGTGTCTGGGCTATCCTTCGGATCTCCTTGATGACCTCGAGCCGCAGCGAGTACCACTGCTGCTCGCTGTGCCGGCCAGCCCTCCACAGGGTCCCCAACGTCGATCTAGCTCGGTGATGGAGGGCTGGCCTTGCAGGCCTACCGTCCACTCGCGCCAGAGGCTGTCTACCGTCCGCACTGCACGGCACATACGATGCTTTGGTGCTGGCTCCAGCGGTAGGTCTGGCGTTGCTGGCGCCGCTGGGCCTGCTGGTACGGGGCACACGCGGGGTGAGTCTGCAGAGGGCGTGGGCGCGATGCTGGCTTGAGCGGACGTGCTCTTGCTAGACACTCCGTTTGCTGGCGGCGGCCGTGAAGGCTGGAGGGTGCCAGGCATCTGAGACGCCTCTAGCCGGAATACAAGGTTGCCAGACGTTAGGGTCTGCAGCTGTAGTGACTGCGTGCTCTGCAGCGCGAGCAGCTGGCCGATAGACTGCTTGAGCTCTTCTACGCGCTGCTCGCTGCGAGCGTCTAGCGCCTGCAGCTGGTCGGCGAGCAGAGGGATGGCTTGATACAGGACTGACAGGCGACCAGGCGCTGCCTCTGGATCGAGCGATGCCTCGACGTCCTGCGCGAAGGCTGCGTACGCTGGATGCCGGAAGGCAGGGTGGTCCCACACAGGGTGGCTGGGGAATTGACGCCGCATGGCTACCGAGTCCTGGAGGACCACCTCTCTGAGGTAGAAGAGCAGGTCTGTGAGGCCTGCAGCAGCAAGGTCGTTAACCTGCCCTGGCTGAGGACCAAAGCGGCCCTTCCACGCGTCTAGCTGCGGCCAGATAAGAGACAGGAGCTCGGCCGGCGGCGCGACGCCAGCGCGAGGAATGTTAAAGCAGCCCAGCTGCGGCGGGTGGCCGGCCATTGTCCTCATGAACCTGCGCGGCAGGGCGTTAAGGTAGCAGCCTACCATCTGCTCCTGGTTCCACCTGCCAGCGCGCCGGATCTGGTCTTCACTGATCCCTTTCAGCTCAGCCAGCTTAGCGCCTGCGCTCCGTCCAAGGTGGGTCTTCTTCTGCGAGCAGATGCCTGCGTACCCGTAGGCGCGCGCGACCCAGTCTCGCTGCGAGTTGTAGGAGATCTCTGCCGTAGGATCGCTTGTGCTAGACTTGATGAGCCGGATGCTGTACCACGCAGACCGCTGGCTGAGGTCAGGGAAGGCCTCCTGGCCTAGGTCCCATCGGTAGAGCAGGTAGAAGGCCAGACTACTAAGCACGCAAAGCAGCGGCTTCCTGTGCCGCAGAGCGCCAATCGTCTCAAGCCGCCCGTGCTGGTTCTGCTTGCTTGCGCGCGTAGTAAAGATCAAGGGCATGCAGCGTGTAGGGCCCTCGCCGTTGAACTCGAAGGTGAACAGGTCTGATATCTCTGCAGAGCGGCGGTCGCCTCCGCGTGTGAGCATGTAGTGGCCAAGTAGGATATCCACAAGGGTACGGAAGTGGCACTCGACAGACGAGGCAGCCGACGACGAGCCTGCGCTTTCAGCCGCGGCGCCGTGGGACCAGAGCTCGCTGCAGAGGCGCTCGAACTCATCCTCTGTATAGCCGTCTAGCAGCGTGTCCCTGCCCTTGTCAGCGTACTGCTCTCGATCGCGGCGGGCGTCTCTGCGCTGCAGAGACCTAAGGTACTCCCTCGCGTTGTCCACGCGCGGCGACGCGTGGCTGTTCATCCCCAGCGCCTTCTGCCCCCTCCAGAGGTCTGTGATGGCTGTGACGTACGCGCGAACAGAGCGCCAGCTAAGGCGAGTCTGCTCCTGCGGGACGTCGCCGCCTACCTTGCGAGACTTCGCTCTCAGAGGTCTGCTAGTGACCTCTTCTACTAGAAAGAGCAGTAGCTTGTCCTCGGTCACTGTGTCGCCGTCGCAGTACTGCTTCTGCTCACAGAATGCCTAGGGACGCATGGTTAGCGAGCAGGTGCGCGCATAGAAGACGGTACAGCGCGCTGGCAAATACCTTAAAATTCTTTCTGCTTTGGAGCATAGACCTGGCGCGTGTTCTCCGGCCGCTGGTCGCGTATTGTAGCTAGAACATGGTGGGCGTTGGCGCGCAGCTCTGCCTTGTTCGCGATGTTGATGTCTGCGCGCTGGCCGCGCTGGTAGCGTTGCGGTGGACCCATAGACTCGAGACGTCGCCCTGACCGACGGCGTGCAGCAGCAGAGGTGGGCAGGCAGATAGGTAGGTAGCAGTTGGGGTTTGA
Source organism: Laburnicola sp. JP_R_19 (assembly GCA_031010545.1). Classification (NCBI taxonomy): domain Eukaryota; kingdom Fungi; phylum Ascomycota; class Dothideomycetes; order Pleosporales; family Didymosphaeriaceae; genus Laburnicola; species Laburnicola sp. JP_R_19. The sequence goes on along the minus strand of VOIT01000131.1, from coordinate 202,092 downwards.
GATTGAGCTTGAGCCTGGGCTCGAGGATAATCTGGCGGCGCTTCCCTTCACGTCCCTCTCTCCCTCCCTATATACGGTCTCGTGAGCAGCAGCAACAGTGTATACATCCACAGGCCAGCACTCAGCGCGCCATACCGCAGAGGGACATATGTTACCGAGGATCCCGGACGGGTGCCTTAGGTAAGCAGCACCGCCGCAAGCAGACAGGCCAATGGGCGAGCGGCGCGCATGATGATACGGAGCAATCTGGCCTCAGGCTCAGCAACTCAGCCGCAGGCTCAGCGGTGGGTGTGGTGGGAGCAAGATGTCCACAGAGAGCTCAAGGGGGGTGGTGTGGATATCCGGCTGAGCCGGCAGGGGGTCACGTGGCCCGTGCGCGCGCCAGTCGCTCAGCGGGCGCGCAGCGGGACCTCGGACACCGATATTAAATCCGACTTAGGATTGGGAGCAGTGATAAGACATGCTGATGGTCCGGTGCTTGTTTAGTCAGCCAACGCGCTTCCAGCGGGAATTGATAGGGGGACCACCACTTTTACTAACGTGTTCGATCACTCATCCGCGCAGATCACTCATCCGCGCACCCCACCAAAATCGCGACGCGTCTTCCTACAATTGCTCTTCAACAACGCAATAAAATAGGTAGTAAATAGATTTATTAAGTGCGCGCTATCTAGTAGTACACTGAGTCCTTGTATGACCTTGTTCGTGGCACTTGCTGCAGGTTGGCGGTGCTCGAGGCCTACTTGGCTGCCCCGCCTGCTCTACCTGCTGGAGCACCCTTTCGGCCTCTGCAGCAAGCAATTGACCTTCCTCTACCCGCATAGCTCCTCCACGGGCTATATACTGTCGGCGCTGCTGCTCTTTACGCTGCCGCCGCTAAATAGCCTGTCGGAGCTTCCTATTCTCCTCTGCAAGGATCGTTGCTGAATTCATCGCAAGTTGACACCCTTTAACAAGCTAGCGGATAGCCTGGGTAGTAGGGCTCTGCAAAGGCCGACTAAGGCGGTCCTGGATAAATCGAGCCTGCTTCTCTAGCTGAGCAGTAGTATGCGGCGTCTCTAACGTCCATGCGACCTCAGCGTTGGCCGCTGCCCCTGGCGGAGACGGCGTCCTAACCACTGTCAGCGGCGACAAGACGCGTTCTGGACAGGCTGGGACTAGCCCTGTCGCCCGAAAGCCAGCCTGGATATTCTGCTCTGACAAGACTGTCTCTCTGATGCCTGGGTATATCTGTAAGAAGTCCTGCTTGTCAATGTGGAAGACGTGTTGTCGCGCAAGCTCGGACACTTGGTGGCCGTACGCAACCTTAAGAGGCGAGAAGCAGCCAACATCGAGCGGCTGGAGCAGGTGCGACGTATGAGAGGGCATACAGAGCGTAATAATCTTGTTCTCTGCGCAGTACTTATCGAACTCAGCCGTTGCGTGGCTGCCGTGGCCGTCAAGGATGAGTAGTCGGTAGGCCCCTATCGTACGGGCTTCAGTATGTCGGTGGAAGTGCTTTACCCACTCGAAGCCTAGGTCGTCCGTAGTCCAGCTGTTGTCGCTAACAGCGATAGTCCAATCCGGTGGTAGGCCTTGATACCAGCTAGCTTGGTGGAGCTTCCCTTGCAGGATCACGAAGGGTGGGATAGACCAGCCAGACGCGTTGATACACTCAATCGTCGTTACCCACTCGCGATCACCTGGGCTGTATAGTCGCCGCACGGCCGACTGTCTCAGAGCTTGTAACGACTTTTGACGTCGCAGCGATACCCATCAAGAAGCCAGTCTCGTCAAAGTTGTAGATATCTGTATCGAGGATGCCGTATGACTGGCGCGTCTCCTCTACGAGCTTGAACCACGCGCGGATCGCGACAGGGTCTTTAGATCTTGCGCGCTGTGAGTGGAACTTGCGATTCCACTTAGTCTGGAGCTCTGCCTGGCGCTTGACAAAGCGCGACACCCACTTCTCGCCGACTGATTGTGGAGGTGGCTCTTGGCCCCGCGCGGCGAGCAGATTGTCTGCCATTCGTCGTACGTTGATAATATGGGGCGGAAATCCGCGTCGGTCGAGGTCTAGGATCCACTCTACTAGGGATTGCTCCTCAGTAGGGTGTAGCTTTCGTTTCTGAACGTTGGCGATAGCTTGAGGGCGACCACCTCTGGTACGGTCGCGGATAGTCGTTTCAGGGACATTATATAGTCGCGCAGCCTGGCGGCGACTCTTAACCTGCTTATTCTGAATCGCCTGCATTGAGAGACTAAGTCTCCCTTCTTTTTGAGCCTGCTGGACGTGCTGGGGGAGCGGCATTGCGAGAGTTGTGAGAGGACGCGTCGCGATTTTGGTGGGGTGCGCGGATGAGTGATCTGCGCGGATGAGTGATCGAACACGTTACCCCACCCGACTTAGTCATCCCTCACGAATATTAACGATCCAAATTCCTCATGACCGTCGGAGGTCGTACTGAAGCACCTCTCCACGGCCCTAACGATTGCAGTGCTCGTGTAAGGAGCCGTTGGTTGTTTAACCGTACGACAGCTGTATCACCAAAGGCATGCAGAGCCTTTCCGCCCTTCGTATGCGCTTGCAACGACGGCGTTTTTGCCAGTAGCGCTCGGTTGAAAGTTGACGCCCATATATAAGCGGATCAAACATATCGTAAACTGCGCTCTTTGACATATCCTCTTCTGGAGTTTGGTATAGTGGACGGAATCCTATATGGCAAGCGCTTTGAAGGTACGATTCAATTTCCTTCATGTCTTCAGGACCCAGAACATCTGCTTTTTGTATCGGTTGAGTGTTTAGAAATTCTGCCAATTGGTTAGCAGAATTATAAACGTAGCCCTCCACGCCGTCAAGGCTCAGCATGTCCAGGTTCAATAATAGTTGAAAGCTTGATGATCCTATAATCTCCCTCGTTTCGTCTGCCGGCGCAGTTTCACCCTCCACATCTTCAGAGTTTACCATTTCTAAATCGTTCGTAAGCACCCAACCGTCTTCGAATAGCCCTATAGCGTCTTCAAAGTAACTCGGCATTTCAACGTCTATACCCCAACTAAAAAAATTGTCACCGTCGAAAGCGGGAATATTATCGTTATAATCACCAAGATTCAAACCCAGGCCTCCGTTGTCGGGATTGTGGCCATCAGGAACGAACAACCCCTCAGCGTCTGAGCTGTTCGAATCACGAACGCTTTAATGGTTGCCAAGATCATCCTCCACAAATCCTCCGGCACCTGGATCAACATCCTGGTCAATTGATCCTTCTTGACTATTTCGCTCTGATAAGGAATTGTTTGTGCGTTTAGAAGCTCGCCGAGGCACATCAGTAAAGCTTCGCGATCCAGTGGTTGGTTCGTTTGTCCGGACCACATCCCTGTGACGTAGGTGGAGAGTATTAGAAATCTGGAGTGTATCCGACCGACGCTGTAGTGTGTCCTGAACGTTTGTAGCATCTATTTCCACCTCATTAGTCGTATTCGGAGTAGAGATAATCATTTTTCTCGTGATCCAGAAAAGATTCCCTTCAATATAGTTAGTGCTCCATAATTTTTATTCAAACTATTGACTCATCAATGCAGCCCCAATACTGCCGGATAGCGGACCAGTGAATTAGTCCGTCTAATGACGTCTAAAATAATACGATTCAATTGGAAGCGAGGTGACAACCTTAACGCTTACTTTTTCCAACAATACCTAAGAACATTAGTGTTAGTTTTTCTACCATCCTATCTCATAGTCCTACTTGCCAAAGCATCCGCCGCACTCTATCTTATCTTATATCTTTCCCATCACATCGTATTCCCCTCCAACAAGACGAGCCGAGACTAGAGCTCGCTGCGGCTTGGTCTAGAAATCAGCGCCGTTGGACTTGAGAAGCATAGGGACGTAGTGGGTCTAATCAGGTCTTTTGTTCGGTCAGCGGAGAGAACAACAGCGGGGGTCGGAGCTGGAGGGCATCATGGGTATCGCTGTGCGTTGGACTGCATCTCGAAGTGTGTGGGATCGCTGTATGACTACACACCCTTCAGCAGTACGGCCGCTGTCAGGGTTCCGTCATCGCTCATCTTCCCTATGACCCCGCAGCACACGTACACCCTACGCCTCCGCGTGCAAGACTGCCCAGCGCTCAAGGAAGGCCGCAGCTGGTAGACGGACTGGTTCGACGACAAAATGGAGCCGATTACCAAATGCATAGCTCGCACCATGCACCGGCGACTGTTAACATGACTACCCAGCAGGCTAAAGGTATCGTTTTAGTCTCAGTCGAGTAGATGGAGCGAACTAGTGACATATGCGCTTTGCCCAGGTACAAGGTCCAACACGCTGGTGCTTCTCGGGGTTGCGCCGTGCGGTGGCCATGGGCGCAGCTGGCGAGCTTGCGCTCCAGCGGGCGGATATGTTCGAGATGTGCGTCGCGAGGGGTGATAGGTTCGTCGCGGGATGTTGATGTTTTCGTGTGAATATGGCGATAGTGGGCGTTCGATCGCTCCGAACTAGACTGCAGGCTATTCTCAAGGGTAATATCTATTGAAAGTTCCTCAAGGCTCGCGCGATTGTTCACAACTGTCTTACTAAGCCCCTACTCAAGCTATTGCACAATACTGTTAAGTTAGTAATGTTAGTAAAAAACATGTTCAAAAAATCATGTAATATACCATAATCTCTAGCTACAGAATTGTGACATTGCGCTTGGCTAGGCTCCTTCTACACTCTACGTCCCTAACTTAATCCTATAAACGTATTTCATCCCTATAGAGTCTAAAGCCCTTTAATGTTGCTTAAGATGATTAAATCTTACTTGTATAGGACCGCACTCTCTAGGGATGTTAAGGTCTACGAACTAGAACGGGAATAGCTTATTAAACTCATTAATCTCTTGACCTAACACTCTAGGTTTCGTCTATAGTAAACTTTTGGAACCTTTCTATGAGCAATATGCCGCTTGTAATGTTTTTGTTGAATTGGTACTAAACATTATCTTCGCATGTTCGAAGTTTTCGTTATCTTTGCCTTTGGGAGAGTGAGATATAATCTAAAGCTTCAATTCTGGTGATTTATAAACCTCTGCGCCTACTTGGCGAATATGAGGTTGAAGGCTAGCTTTAAAGGCCCCCAGCCGGTTAGCGGACACTACATCCCCTATTCTATTGATAAGAAGTAGAAAAATATTAGCTTGTTCATTTCTTTTGCAAAATCTCCCTAGATTGGCACTAAGGAGAGTGGGATTCACCCTAAGGCGTACAGCGGTCTCTAACCAGTTAGTGTCCTTGAAGATACTCGTCCACACAATTGTATAGAGCTTAGGTCGAGATACCACATTAGCATACGAGGTAAGTTTTCTATGCTATATCTTAGGTAGAGGCATATTTGTAGGAAACTTAGAGTGTATAGGCTATTTTTATATACTTGTACCTACCTTTCTTTCCTTCTATATAATGCTTTTTTTCATATTTTCTGATGCGCTTATGTCTGATGCAGCGGCTTCTGTGAACTTTAATCTTTAAATTCTGGCGTGTCCCCGTTGAGTCTGAAGCCTCATTTTGTTTTGTTGTGGGGTGTTTTTCAACTAACAGTGAGGGCGTTCCTAATAAATGATTCTTTTTATTTAATAAAGTTTATTTATTTTACTTAGGGAGGTGCCTGAGAGCCTGCACAAGCTTATTATTATCTGATCCGCAGAAACTATCAGGATTGGTAAATTGTAGAAACCTAACAGGACTACTATTTAAAGGGGATTGGGCTACAACTAGGGGATTAATTCCTCTATACTTTTCTGGATAGCGAATCTAAGCTCTATGAGGTATATTGCACCGTGACCAGATCCAGTCCTGTAATTCTAAAATTGCTGGATTAGCTCGTAGATTCGCAACTAGCATAGGCGAATTGAAGGAAGAAGGCCTACATGATGCATGCAGCCCTTGTATTCTAATAGACGAGCAAGACATGTAGAATTCGCGGTTCCCTAAGGCGTTTATCTATGTCCTATAAATTAGCTTCGCGGCTAGCTAAATAAAAAGCTTGTAGCTTACCATGCAATGAGGACTCTATTAGCTAGTGGAAGTCTTGCTAGAATATGGAACGAGTAATCCTGATTCGCGTTGTAAATATTCGTTAACTGTCCCTCAGTGCCCTTCTAAACGCGGGGGCAATTCCCCTCCCAGCTTTGAACGACAATCCAGGTTTTTCCGTTATTATACAAGAAGGATATCTGGCAAGAGCCTCCTAAATGAGCGGCACCAGGACTGAATATACTCACACCTATTGTATTTGTTAAGTTAAAAAGTCTTAAATAAATTAGAAGCTATCCTCTAAGGATAGAAGGGAACCTACTAGAAAGTTATATTAGTTCCTATATGCCAGGTTGTTTAAGGCTATATATAGGAAGTAGTATAATAATGGCCTTTGCAGGGAAATAGCTGCTATCCTTATACTAGCCCTAGGTAATTTAGGTCACTGTTTATTAGCATTACTAGCTTGTTAATTTCGATATTCCATTGTAGAGGAGCGGGATTGCCTATAAAGACGTAGGCACTTACAACAAAAGAAAAATACAGACTAAAGAAAGTGTTAGAACTTATTTTTACATTTCTAATAGGCATACTTTAGGCAGGCGGAATTATATACTTTTCATGTTATGTATTTACTAGCACTTATTTAAGGCCAAGCAATAAAACCCCGTGACTGTACAGAAAGCCGGGAACGGGATGGTCGGTGGAGGTTGGGCTTGGAAAGGTCAGTGGCGGTTCCTTTCTAAAAAGCATGGCCACTAATACGTACCAGCTGTGGCAATAAGAAGTCAGTCGTGCTGCGGTTAAGGGAGAGGAGAAGTCGTGCTACAGTAGGTGGAGAAAGAGTTGAGCTGAGGATGGGAGAAGAGGGTGGGGTGCAGATAGTGCGGTAGTCTATCTACAAGTTCAGCAGCATGGGATTTTCCGACGGCGGAATGACCGAGTCTCTCCGATGATGGAATGACAGAGTCTCTCTCCGACCGTGGGTCCGCTAATATACGAAACAAAATCAGTGATACTTCAAATATTAGGGTAGGTAAACTTTCTCTGTATGGTGCGATTTTCTATCACCCTCTGCACAGAGGACTCCGAATATTGAATGACAGAGTCTCTCTCCGACCATGGAATAGTAGTGTCGCTCTCCAAGTCTGACATGGTATCTCCAGGTCTCATAAGACGAAGCCGCTCTTCAAGTCTAGCATGACGGAGGGAACCAATATATATCCTTTGGCCAAACTTCTAGCCCTAGCCCTAGGCAACCCCACCGCACTAGTTATAGGCGTGGTGAATGAACGTTCCCTTAGCGCCTTGGTCGCAGAGGTTGTGAACCAAACTGCAGCAAGAGATCCCGTAGAGCACAGCCTCGTCGCTTTAGGGCGTGGGATAGAAGAGGCGATCGAATGCGCGGAGGGCGGCGGCGTACGTTCAGTTCGCCACCCAGCCAGGATTAGACATGGGCTGAATATCATCCTCTTTAGATGCATGAGCTACTTCATAGTTATAGTAGTAGCCAATCAGCAGTAGTCCTAAATAGGCTTAGAGGAATTAGAAAGACCCAGCTAGCAGTTAAATATATTAGGAAGCATAGAGAAACACAGTAATATTCTAGCTAAATGCGAATAATAAAGAGACTCTCTTAAGCTTAGCTTTCTTAATATTAGCTTCGCGCTAAATTGAACTTATAAGACAGTTCTATATACCTAAAGCGCGTGTTATTGGAGATGTATCTTGTTATCTAGCTGTACCAGACATAAGCAGCATTTGGGCTTTTGACCTTCTTGAATCTTCGCTAAATGCGTAAGTTTAAAATGTCTGCTAAGGCATCCTGGGGTGCTGAACGAGTACTGTATATGCGATCTTTGACAGGCGCCTGCTCATTCCCTAGACACTGCAACACGTTACCAGTCCGCGCGCTTGCTCTCTCCCGCCCTTCCCCTATACATAGAATTTCTCGAAGTTATTTACTAGTATCACTAGTTATAAGCGATATAAGCTCTCGCATGAATTTCTTGTTCCTCTCAGCCCACTCTCGAAAGACCTTCCCCCACTTCACCTTCTTTTCTTCTAGCGCTTCGACCCTCGCTTCTAGATCCTGTATTTGTTTTGCGGCCGTAAGTAGGGCCGAGCATTCCTCCTATAGATGCATAAGCAACCTGCTTAGTTTGTTAAGTCTTTCGTAGCATAGCTTACTATTCTAATAACCTTTCTCTTTACGCTGCGATGCACCTCATCCGAATCTTCCTCAAAGCGCACTCGCTTCTTTCCAGGACGGCCTGTGAGTGGACCGCCTTGTGATACGGAGCATGGCCGAGACAGCACACCGCTGTGGGGATCTGCCCCTATGGCTGGCTACTATAATGACAGGTGAGCTAGTGGAAGTACGCACAGCAGTGATCACTGACCTAACTTTGCATCTCTCCATCTTCCTTTCCGTCTTCCTCGCTGTCTTTCTCTCCATCTTTCTCTCTATATACTTCGTATAACGTGTCGTCCTTAATAGTAGCGAGGGAATCAGTTAGACTTTATAAAATAGTTATAGCGGACAATTGGATAGGAATGCAGCGTAAACGGAGTGGGGTGACGAAGCGGACGAAGCGGAGCGATAAGTAAGTCCTTATCCTCTACTACGGCAGCTAAGAAAGCAAGGCACACTACGCTCCCATGGACGCAGCGTCCGCCGCATGTCTTCCCGTTCATGCGTCCCCTGCGCCTCCCAGAACCCTCCCAGGTTGGTGGCGAGTGCGACGAGGATGCAGGCAGCTGAATGGAGACGCGGCGACGCCTCCTCCACCCACTTCGCCTTGCCGTTGCAAGGAACGGGCATGCAACAGCATCGCTAGCGCTAGCTACGCCTTCAGCTAGCAAGGGGAGATTCGCGGAGTGCCGAATGGTGAAGCAACGAGCCACGGTCAAAGCCCCCTGGATCCTGAAGCGGCCCTGAATGCGGGCCTTTGTGAGTTGTGTGGGCGCTTAGGATGCGCACGCCTTCGGTTATGCGTATGTTGGCGCCGCTAGGATTGAGGCTCAGATGTCTCGTCCGCACTAGCGAGCGTATCAGCGGAACTATATGCTTAGGCCCTGTCCCCCCCTAAGGGTGGGTTGAGGGACGTAGTGCTCAGTATCCTAATGGGTCTATACCCCGATGCACGATGGGACCTTTAAGGGCTTAGAGGCATCTGTGAAGTCTCGTTGTATAGCGCGGCTTATGATATCAGGAGTTTGACAGATAAGGAGTGGTCTTCGCGTCCGACGCTCCCCAGATCGTCGCTCCATTATAGCCCTCGTCCTTTATATTGGCTTCCTCCTTTGCTTTGTTAGCGGACTTCTGCTGAGCGTTGTGCTCTTAATCTAGGATGCCTCCTGGCTTAGGAAGAATAGGCACGCGCGCGTTTGGGAAAGAACCCTAACTCTCCTCTTTAGTATCTGTTAAGCCGGCTTGTCTATAGCTGGCATAGTCGCTATTGTGATTGCCTTTACTATAGACGAGCCTTATTAGCTTAAACTAGTTATCCTGTTTGCCCTTTAGCTGTTCGTTGGCATGAATGTGAGCGTACTTCTTACTACTGATTAGGTTACAAACTTATACTACGGGTAGCTCTCCTAGACACTTCGTGGCATCCGAAATTCGCGCAGGGCGATATGGCTAGTCTATAGTAGTTTCGCGTGGACGGCACCTGATATGGCCTTTTTTAGGTGGTACGAGACCTTCCCTCTCTCCTTGTCCATTCTTCTGATTGCAGGCAGGGACAATGTGGTGTACGAGTATGCACTGCTCTCTCGCGTTGCCATAGCGTCTGTTGTGTCGTGCGCACAATGGCACGAGGCTCTACAAACCCACAGGGCCTCGGGACACCCCATTCCTAAACGTGTGCGTACGCTACTACAATTCGTTGTGGCCAACGCAGTGGCAGCGTCCTTTCAGATTCTTGGGGCGATTGTTCTGTACAGTCTAGCGCTTGCCAACGTGCGAATCCGCGAGATCCGCCAGGGTATTGTTCTGGTATGTCTTGACCTCCTAAGATGACCTACTCTTACCTGGACAGGCTTGTATCCTCGCCCAAGTAGTAGCGTTAATAGCTATTTGTGTGCATAGCCTCGAGCGTCACTTGTCTCGTAATCGGGAGGAAGCTATACGTCTGCCTAGTCTCACTAGCCTACAACCCATCGTGAGCTCACAAGGGAGGACGACTCTGTCCAGCTGACTACGAATCAACGCGACGTAACAGGTCGTCCTAACGTGGGCCTTCCATAGAAAGGGCTGGTAGTTACCGTCGAACCCAATGTACTCCTACGTTCCGTCCACGGCTTTCCTGCGACCTTGTGCTAGGTTCCAGAAGCGCTGTCTTATCGGAAGCGGAACAGCCTACTCCCTTATGGCTTGGGGGTACTCGCCACCATCGTAGCACCTCCAAGCACTAACAGTGTAGCCTTTCCCACGCCGCCGTGGAATAGCGTCCAGGCATATCCTTCATGCCACGCTGGGATGCCCCTTTCTATGCCGTGTTATGCGGATGGTTAACAGCTATATCTTGCCCCAAGGATGGCTTTAGCGGCTGCCCTTCTTTTGTGATAGCTTCTTACACCTTTGCTACTTTGAGTGGAAGCATTGGGTTAGAGGCATCGAGCTTGCAGGGAACAGCGCCCCGTCTTTGTAGGAAGCCGGCCAGCCTATTGATGTTTCGATCGTGCAAGGCAGACTGAAACCTGTTGTCTTCTCTGGGTGTACGTCACGGCTGTGCCTCCCCTTCTGGCGGCAACGTAGTTTCTAATGGGTTTGGAGACACCCCTGGCTTTACTTTCTGGCTGTGTTCTGTCTGCCTCGTAGCAACGGAGTTTCTGATGGATTAGGTGGCGATGCCTAGACTGCAGTGGAAGCAGATAAACTTAGACACAGGTAACTAGTAAAGGTATAAGTTTTGGGTGAGTAGAGCTGGCGATTTAGGCGCCTGCTTAGTTTATGTAGATTTGGCAAACTTAGTTATAAGGGAACGCTAATTGCTGATAAAAGCGAGGCCTGTAGGAAGTAATAATTTAAACGAATGTCACGTGATGCTTACGAGCAGTGAAGTAGAGAAGTTTTAGCGCGGGCAGAACTTCCTACAATCACGCACGTTGCTTTCTAACTGTCGGGCGAAAACATCTAACGTCCATCCACCCGTAATAGACCAACCACCGTAACGGAACAAACTATAGGTACTTCTATTTCCCAACTACAGAACTTCTCTATGCGTCTTAAATTTTACTATATCTACCTTAGGTTACATGCTTAGACCATTTCTAAAGCGCTATAATCCTACGTATATAAAAATTACGCTTACGCAGATATCTTGCTACATATTTCGCAAACAGTATTATTCTAAATAAAAAACGAGTCTTATATGCTAGAAAGCCGCCACTACGCTTACATAACTATTGCAACCCCTTAGGTGTCTCTATCGAAGCTAGAGAATCTAATAGCACTACTAAGGGGTAATAATTAGCCGTAGGGCTGCTAGTAGCGCTCAAATTATTCGGGATCGCTACCCTGGTTGGTACCTCTGATCGGAGCGATTACTAATTCCAGCTAGCGCAAAAATGTTATATAATCATAACCCAGCGTGGCGTGCTTGTAGCTGTCAAACCTGTGGCTGTGCAAAGTCTAGCAAGCGGGCCAACTAAAGCTCCGCAGCCTTGCGATCTATGCTTAATATATTACGCTTCTACTACCTAGATATAATAATAATACATAGACCAGTATTGTCTAAGTCCGACTGGCCGTACTTATTAGCTACTGTAATTAACATTTAATTTCCTTGCAGTGTATTGCGGCGCAGTTACTCTCCCCCAGTAGTCGCAACGCGAACCGTTTATCTCACCTTTTATTGCTATCTCCTGCGACGCTCCAACCCAAGTGCTGGCGCAAGTTAGCCATGCCGCTTGTAGTGGCAATACCGACTTACTATCTAGAGAATCACCACTTTCAGAACCAACGTTAGCTAGTTCTACACAGCCTTACTGTTGGCAACTGCGGGGCTGCGCCTAAGTCACATAGCCACCCTTAACCTTCAGCCTACAATTTTAGCTGCTCTTTGATCTGTCTTAGCATCCACAACCCTCTACTATCTCCTTAAATACCCTATTCTAACTAAAAAGGTGGGAATAGTTATCTTTTGCGGCCTGCGCATAGTTGTAAGATGTCTTAATGTCTACTCCTGACAACATAGTCTAATGTTTCCAAGTCAAGATAATCACAGGCTATAGATTTCGCTTCTGCCTAGCCGCCCTACCTCCTATAGCACAGCGACTCTTGTTAGAATAGCCCTCTTAAAGCCGCTAATGAATCGTTTTGAGTACAAGCCTATAGATCTAGAGGAATATTCCTTCCAGCTTCTCCAGCTTTTCTATGGCGACTATGGATGCATACGATGCGAACTATTTGATGCATGGCTACGCGATACTGATGGCAGCATAGAATACGAAGCTTTGTCGTACACATGGGGAGGTACAGCCAAGCCGCACGATATTGAGATTAATGGAAGGATGATGCCAGTCACGAAAAATTTATCGCTGGCATTACAGCATTTGCGCTACCCATACGAAGACTAGATCCTATGGGTTGATGCTATCTGCATTAACTAGGAAAATAACAAAGAATGGGCACACCAAGTGGTACAGATGACTTCTATCTATAAAAGAGCCGAAAGGGTCCTGATCTAGTTAGGCCAAGCTACTTCTAAGACAGATCTGGCCTTCTATTATATGCAAAGCCTAGAGAAAGAGGCGTTTGACTATGCATGCAACAACTGGACGACGTCAGACGAGCGGTGGCAAGATCGTTGGTCGACTGTACAGCAACCACTGGATAATGTACATGAAAATTGGATGCACTGACTACGCGAGGGGCTCTGGATCCTCTTCGGCCGATCCTGGTTTAAGAGGGTGTGGATAATACAAGAAGTTGCTAATGCACAGTCAGCCAGAGTCATTTGTAGTACCAAATTGGTCTCGGCGCGCATCTTTGCGATTATTCCATATTTGGTGGGCATAACTCTGGATCCTTATTGCCAAGCTATCCTGGATATCATGCTAGGTCCTACACAAAAGCATTTTTAGTAGAGCTAAAACAACAACCTCCGTATATTACTCCTTAAATTCAGGGCAAGTAAGGCAACTGAATCGAGAGATGTCATTTATGCATTGCTTGGCATATTGTTAGACGGATGTGATACAGATATTCTGGTACCAAACTATGAGAAATCTGTGGAGGAAGTCATTCACGATACTATTGCATTTCTTCTTCACCTCCATGACGGAAAAGGCTGTACGCCCTGTTTGCCCCAATAGACAATGCCTGAATTTTTGCGAAATTTGGATTTGTTAGAGCATGCAGTCCTCATCTGGGCGGTACTAAATAGACATAAAGCGCTAGTTAAGCTACTGCTCGACACAGGCAAGGTCGATGTTAACTCGAAAGACCAAAGCGGACAAACGCCGCTATTGTGGGCGGCAGAGTTTGGGTGCGAGGCGATAGTCAAGCTGCTGCTCGCCACAGGCAAGCCCAACACTGAATCGAAAAACCAGACTGGCTGGATGCCGCTATGGAGAGCGGCACTGAATGGACACGAGGCGGTAGTCAAACTGCTCCTTGATTCAACAGACGAAGATGAAGACTAACGAAAGCTAACATGTGCAACGGCACTGAGCAGGGACAAGATCTTAGCTGAGATGCTCCTCAAAACAGGCAAGATCGACGTGAACTTAGAGGGTAGATATGGACAGACGCCGCTATTGTGGGCTACAGAGAACGGGCACGAAGCGGTGGCCAAACTGCTGCTTGGCACAGGCAAGGTCGACGTTGACTCAAAACCTGAGAAGGAACGAACGCCGCTGTGGTGGGCGGCATGGAACGGGCACGAGGCGGTAGTGAAGCTGCTGCTCGACACGGGCAAGGTTGATGTTGACTCGAAGGATTGTTATTATGGACGGACGCCGCTATCGGGGGCGGCATGCTACAGACACGAGGCGGTAGTGAAGCTGCTGCTCGACACGGGCAAGGTTGATGTTGACTCGAAGGATTGTTATTATGGACGGACGCCGCTATCGGGGGCGGCATGCTACGGACACGAGGCGGTAGTGAAGCTGCTGCTCGACACAGGCAAGGTTGATGTTGGCTTGAAGGATCATAACGAACGGACGCCGCTATGGTGGGCGGCATGGAGCGGGCACGAGGCAGTAATGAAGCTGCTGCTCGACACAGGCAAGATTAATGTTGACTCGAAGGATTGTTACGGACGGACGCCGCTATCGAGGGCGGCCCGCAACGGACACGAGGCGGTAGGGAAGCTGCTGCTTAACACAGGCAAGGTTGATGTTGACTCGAAGGATCAGAACGAACGGACGCCGCTGTGGTGGGCGGCATGCTATGGACACGAGGTGGTAGTAAAGCTGCTGCTTAACACAGACAAGGTTGATGTTAACTCGAAGGATCAGAACAAACGGACGCCGCTATCGGGGGCGGCCCGCAACGGACACGAGGCGGTAGTGAAGCTGCTGCTTAACACAGACAAGGTCGACGTGGACTCAAAGGATTGTTACGGACAGACGCCGCTCTCGCAGGCAGCACGGAACGGACACGAAGCGGTAGTTAAATTGTTGCTCAATACCAGAAAAGTCGATGTTAACTTAAAGGACCAAAATGGACAAACGCCGCTATCGTGGGCGGCACGGTACGGTCACGAAGCAATAGTTGAGCTGCTGCATTAAATGTTAATTACAGTAGCTAATAAGTACGGCCAGTCGGGCTTAGATGATACCGGTCTATGTATTATTATTATCTCTAGGTAGTAGAAGCGTAACGTATTAAGCATAGTCTAAAGCTGGTAATAGCGTAGTATAAGTAGAGATGCATAAGCATTTTTATAAGCAATAGAGAACCGTAACAAATATAGACTGGTACATTATATCGCCGCCACTAGCAGGGAGGGCGGCCGAACCGCACCGACCATGACCTTGTGAGGTGGCGAATCTACAAGAGGTAAACCGGTTAATGGGGAAGCAGAGTTGATCGCAAGGCTGCGGGGCATACGTCGGCCCGAAGACTTTGCACAGCCACAGGTTTGACAGCCACAGCCCCGCTTTGTGGCTAGTAGCCGCCTTCCGTCAGATTACGTTACAATTACGTGGCACTTCTGTGCTAGCTAGAATAGGTAATCGTCCCGATCAGAGGTACCAACTGGGATGGCGGCCCTGTATGAATTGAGCGCGCCTCACAGCCTTACGGCTAATTATCACCCCTTACTTTTATTATTAGACTTGCAGGCCTGTATAAGGGTAATTTATTAGTCGCGATAGCAGTATTAGCGTAGTAGTAGCCTATATTAGGCGAGGGTCGCTTTCGCTATAAAGACGAGCTGTCTACAAATTGGGCGGGCGGGCGCCCATGCAAATGTATTTTTTGTATCTGCATAGTTACGGGGGCTTAGGAGTTGTCTGAGCATATTATAAAATAGGAGTATCGCAAAAATTACGGCGCGCGCAAGCTCACTGTTGCTGCAAAGTCAAAGTACCAATGAATTGTTCCGTTACAGTGGTTGTTCCGTTACGGGTGGATGGACGTTAACTTACACCTATCACCTTATCCTTATATCCTAGCTAGAATCATATTTGTATGCCCTAGAATTGAATGTCCACTCGCTCACAGCCTTTCTCGCATGCCCGTTACGCTCTTTCTATTCCAATAGATTTCTAACGTTGCCTTAGTCTCAATCTATATCTGGGGGGCATTTCCCCATTATATGCATGTCTGCACAACTTTGGCAGCAAGGATGTAACTAGTAAGGATTGAGGGCTTGAACAGGAACAAAGTTGGGCGGCTAAGAGATTGCGTCCTAATCAGCGACCTCGTTTTAGCGTAATTAAACCCTAAGGTGACCTGGGGATCTTATTAAGCGCGGACCTGCTGAATCACGAATGGCACTAAGGTGGCGCAACGCTACTGTTACGAAGAAGCGGGGCAGGCTCAGGGTGCTTAGTACAGCTTAAAACACATAAAGCTTGGCGCGCTTTGACTTATAGATCGTTATACTGCCCAGATTAATATATGTTTCCCAACACTACTCTTAGCACTCTACACTGACCTTCGCATAGAAATAGCTAATATTGGCAATAATTCTGCTTGCTTAGCTTTCGCAGAGTTGCTTAGAAAATCTCCGCGTATTCTTTGCCTTGTAGGTGCTGGACTTAGCGCACTATCTGGTCTAGCTACCTGGCGTGGGATGAATGGACTTTGGAACGACATCGAACTGAAAAGGCTTGCCTCACCTAAGAGGTTCAATAAGGATCTAGTCACTGTGTAGTGCTTCTATGGCGAGCGTTTGCTCTATTCGTTAGCAGCTGAGCCAAATGCTATATATCACGCGCTGGCAGCCCTTGCTAGGTGGCATAATGAATAGTTGACTATAAACCAGAATGTAGATGGTACGAAGCTTCGTCTCTAGAACGGAATTTGTGCGGCTGATGCGCTAACATCCCGCTAGGGCTTCTCGAACGTACTAACCATCCCGCGTTAAGGCTCTTGGGCATTCACGGCACATTGCAACTAATTCGATGTACTGTATGCGATTACAATATCTATGTCTAGAAGCTAGAGGACCTTCCCTTTCTCCTATCGTTATCCACCGCTAGCGATCAATTATGCTTAGTAGCACTTTCAGACCTCCCACAATGTCCCAAATATAAAAACCTACTACGCCCAGGAGTCGTCTGGTTCGGTAAGAGGCTCGCTGCTGGTGCACCTGACAATATCGACGCATAGATCTCGGAAGGAAGCGTTGACCTCGTGATTGCTGCGGGTACAAGTTTGGAGGTTTTCCTAGCTACAGAGTGGGTAGGCACAGCGCGTGAGGATGGCGCAGCTCTAGCGGTCTTCGAATTAGATAATGGTCGCCAATTAGTAAACAAGTGGAACAACGAAGACTAGCTCTTTAGAGGAGATATCGCAGTTGTTCTACCTAAAATACTAAGTTTTATTAATTGTTAATGAATGAACTATAGGTTAATATCAACTTCGCAAATTTAGAATAGTTTTCTTTTCTTTCACATGCTGTAACCTGAATAGGTTTGTTCAATCCTTCATATGCGATCACGGCCGCATCCAGTAATGTTCCTAGGCGCGCCAAGTGGCTAGGTACCAGTAAGCGAGGATGACTAGCGTAGATTCAAATACGAAGCCGCCTGCGCCCGTTCGTTCTCCTCTAAAATCCAACAGATACATGCTTGCGCAGTTTCGCTTTTATACATTTGTCAGATTTGAGCACTATTTGAGCTCATTGAGATGGGGGGGGTCTGATGGATAAGATGGATGAACTGTCGTGTTCTTTTCTCCTATGTTCAGCTAGTTCTAACTTTTCAACTAGTGCGCCAAGCACGGTGGTCCCTGCTCAATTGTACAGATCCTATCAGAGAAGACAAGGTGTCAATAACTGCATATGAGAACTGTCCTCCCCGGCTGTCCTACGGAGTAGACACACGAGGTTATATACATGCGGTGTGCGTAAGTACATGACGTAGAAACAGTGGTAGTGAAGGTTGTAGAACATAGTCAAAGATTCGGCCAAGAAGTATCGGGCCGATTCCGGGAAGGGTAGTCTTGATTGGCAACACACCCCCCCAGCTTGAATGAATAGTGAAAGCTAAAATCAATTATATATCTCTAAAAGAGACTCGATATTGACCTCCTTTATAGTAGTGGTTAAGCGGTCTAAGACGTCTTTAAGGCCAAGCTGCTTAATAAATTGTGCGTGCTTCTGTCGAGGTAGCGCCTTTGTCAGTCCATCGGCGGGCATGTAGGCAGTCGGCTTCCAGTCTATACACAATCTTCCATCCTCTATCTCTTATCGTAGCCACAGTTGATAAATGTCTACGTGCTTCAACTTTGTCTGGAGCTTCTCTGTAGCCTTAGTGACTACACTAACTATCTGCTGATTGTCGCACCAAATTGTGGGGCGTATGTTTGGGTTGAATTCGATCTCGCGAAATAGCCTATTCCACCATTCCATTTCGCCGCCAGCGCAGGATAGAGCTAGAAGTTCTGCTTCTGTTGTAGACTTCGTAATAGTCTTCTGCACAGCAGCCTTCCAGTCGACAGGCAGGCCGTATAGTTTGAACAAGTATGCTTCAGAACTTCTCCGCGTGTCAGGTTCGTCCGCATAGGCAGCATCAGATGCGCCAAAGAAGATTGGTTCGTTTGTGTCCGCGTCCTCTATAGGAATCACGAAAAGGTCTTTCTCGCTTCGAGTTCCTAAGGCCTTAAGTGCCAGATTTCTCTTGCTAATAAGATAACGCCAGCAATAGATTGCTGCGTACAAATGCTTTTGGCTAGGGTTTGCAAGATGTCGGGCCAGTACTGAGTGCGCTCGTGCGACGTCAGGTCGTGTAAACGTGGCAATGTAAGCGAGTGATCCAACTAGTTGTTGATAGAGCTTCGTACGCTTAGAGTTCGGTTGCT
Source organism: Laburnicola sp. JP_R_19 (assembly GCA_031010545.1). NCBI lineage: Eukaryota > Fungi > Ascomycota > Dothideomycetes > Pleosporales > Didymosphaeriaceae > Laburnicola > Laburnicola sp. JP_R_19. Next base: position 183,617 of record VOIT01000131.1, on the reverse strand, counting down.
CAGTAGATGGCGGCAGGAAGTTTTCCTTCATTGGAACATCAGGGTATCCCTTCTCGCTTGTTAGGTTGAACTTGCTTGCAACCTTATTAATGAAGGAGTCTTGAATTAACCAAATGCTCTTCGAAGGTCGATCGCGGATCACGCGAATTCCAAGGAACCAGGTTAATTCGCCAAGTATTCGAATATCGTAGATCTGTAGCAAGCGCTTTTCAAATTCCTCCTTGTAGCCTAGCTTTAAAAGATGTACTAGGACCACAATGTCGTCAATGTAAAAGAAAACAATTAAATTGCTGTTAGCAAATAAGCAAGGAACTCTAGGAACTAGGTTCAATCCTAGCTTCTTTAAAGTCTTTTGGAGTTCTGCATACTAAAGCAATGGAGCTTCCTTAAGACCGTACAGTGCTTAAAGGATTAGGAGCAGCTCTCCATATCGCTTAGCAAAGCCTTCAGGTGTGTAACAGAAAAGCTTTCTGTTTACTCGTGCGTTAAGAAACGCGTTCAGTGCGTCGTACTGAAACATCAAGAGATCGAACGCAGCAGCCAGCGCGATCAATCCTCGAAAGACTCGGGCAGCCAGTGTGGCCGCGTAGGTATCTCCCTACTCTGCTTAAAGATCTCCTTAAATAACAAGTCGAGCTTTAAACTTATACAAGTATCCATCTTAGTTGAACTTATATATGTATACCTATATTAGGGGTAATACCTTAGCGTCAGCAGTTAATAATGTTGCAGGTGTCTAAGCAAAACAACCTTTCTGCCAGCAGTTGTCGAATTCGATGTCTATTACCTTGTGAAACTCGTTGGCAAATGGATGTGTAGCGACATCTCGATAACGTTTTGGAGGTGGTGGCAGCTGATCTCTGTGGATTCGAACTTTCGGCACTTCTGCAAACAGTTTCGTCGTTTCTGGTTAACTGATTGCGGTCAAAAATGTGCTGTAGTAGGTCAAGTTTGTACTTAAGTGATTACGATGAGTATAGTTGGCCCGCGGTTGTTGTCGGCATCCTTTAATCACATTTTCTTAACTGCCAACCTCCAGATCTGTACGTCTTGGAGTATTGTTCTGGTATCGATTTGGTACATAGTCTTGGTATTGGTCTTGGTGTTGGTCTCCCCAACTACCTGGTACATTGTGCTGTTGAGGGATTATCGACTCCGGCGTTGCAGGGCTATCAAATTCCTTATTCTGGTTCTCTAGTTCAAGGTGTATATAGTTCTTAGTTGTTGCTTTAGCATTGTTTGGAGCATTATTGGTTAAGTTGTTCTCCTTATAAGATTGGTTCTGTTTCTGTAATAGAGACAGAAGGTCCTTGACATCTATAAGTGCTTAAGGTGTAGGTATGTCTAAGATCTTGATTAAATGTTTGGCTTCTTCTGAAAGTTTCTTAGGCTTATTGTTGTTCTTTATGAGGTGCTGTCGCGCAAAAACTATATTACATGTTCGTATTACACGTTCTTTAGTTAGTATCTAGATGCGGAAGATGTTCGTCGAGTCGTAACTAACCAAGTATCTAATCATCGTTCGAGATTTAAGCTTGTCTCTGCGCTTAACCTTCCTGTTAAGCACGTAAGCACGACATCCAATCGGAGCCATGTGCGTTACTAATGGTTTTCTGCCAAACACTCTTTAGTAAGGCGTCTCCTAACTAAGGCTCTCTATTAGTGTGACGTTAAGCAACATAGCGGTAGTAACAACAAGCTTGTTTGCCACTTCTTTTAGAAGTCCTGATGAAATTCTTAATGCTCTTCCTCGTTCGGCTATGATTCTCCTAGCTCTTTCAGCATTTGGATTCTGCGCTGGAGTATCCGCAGCTCGTGCTTCAATCTTGATTCCAAGCTCTTTGCAGACATCGTATAATAGCTTACGGTAACCAGGTTCGCTGTTGATTCGAAATACAACAACAATGTATTCGAATTGCCGTTGAATCTTTGCAATCAGGGCCTTGATCACATTGACAAGAGTGCTCTTTTGTCGGTTTGGTATTGTTGTGACCTCATGCCACTTGATCGAATGACAGATTGCGTGAAAGGCGTACTTGTCACCATTGTAACAAGCTTCTCCTTGAGGAAGCAATTGAATTAGATCAATACCAACGCGATAGAAAGGCGTTGTATTCGTATCCTCAGGGGTCCTTCGAGAGATTTGCTGCGTCATTTTCGACTGGATACACACTTCACAGTCTTTCTATCTCGGCGCTTTGTCGTCCTCAGTAAATTCAAAGCCTGTAACGCTTTCAGGTAGATAATTAATTGCCTGCTTGCTCGCATGTCCCCATAACTGATGCGCCTCGCTAGCCGTTGCGACAATCGCTGGTCGTGGCTTCTAAGATGTTCTTTGAGGCTGAAACCAAGTAGCAAATGTCGATAGCGTACTTAGCGCGGGTCAGTCATTCTCCTCAGCATCAATAAGCCAGTGCCCATTGCTGTACTCCAGCATTGCGATTACGTTGCTCGAGTTGTTCTGATAGAGCAAGTCGCGTCCTGAATCGAAATGGATTCCTAGCGATCGACAGCGCGATAAACCAAGGACATTGGCAAAGAATCCTTCCACCAATGCAACATGGGTGAGCTTGATAGGTGCTGTACCAGATGGGGTTCGTACGTTGAGCACAACGGTGCCCCATTCGGCGATCTGAAGCACCTAACCTCCAGCATAAATTACCTCTCCAGGCTCAGCTTTCCGTTAAAAAGTCCAGCCAAATTATCGGGTGTTACAAACATGCGCGTTTGATCCAGGATCCAATACCCATCAGTTCATAAGGTGTAGTACTTTGGCAGTTGCAGCGTTAAAAGTCTGCATTAGTGCATTCGTCCAGATTAGGCCGTTAACTAGTTAGTCCTCATCAAATTAGATAGGAGTCGTGGTTGCTGAGGTTGCCGTATCGCTCCTTAAACCAGTCTTTGCATCCTTTCCTTTCCTAGAATATCCCTATCCTTTCTCTGCTCAAAGAATGTGGTCCCTAAGCTTTAGATGCTTCTTTGCCTTCTCTTTTGCTTCTAAGATATCTCTATCGCCTTGCCAGCTGATCTCGCGTAACTTCGGGTTGCAATATTTGCATTCAACAAACAAATGGTACTCGCCACAAAAGCACTTCAGCTTCTTCTGCTTGTAGCCTCCGTTCGCATCAGCTATACGTAACGTAGCTGAAAATGTCCCTATTCCTGCTGCTCTAGGGCTCGTGCGACTGTGGAATGTTCGAAATTTCAACACATACTCTCGTAAAGACAGAACAGGTACTCCTACTTCGTCCTTAGCAAAAAGGTCAGTGAGCGTCATTGTTGCCCATGCGTCGTCGAGTGGTTTGACAGCAATAAGGAAGTCCTCCTGGCATCAAGCTCCATAAACATCCGGCAGATTAAGCATCTTCATCTAATCAGTGATCTTAATCCAATCATCGAGCCATCCCTCAACTGCTTGTCCTCGCCGTATTGCTTGCAAGTCTCTATACTTAACTACAAGCTCGCGTAATCGTCTTGCGGTGTTTAGCGAAAGGTGCTCCTTAAGAGCCTTTAGTCGTTCGTAAGCAGTCGTTTTGCCTTCAAGTAGATATAGATTACTCCATACAGTTGTCTGCGCAATCTCTAACGTCATCTCATTCAGTGCCTTCTTCCTATGCAGATAGGTTCTTTAGTCGTATTCCCAGGCATCTAGCTAGTCCTGGTAGTCGAGCCGTTAGTCATAAGTAAGCTGTGAACAAAGCATTACTCCTTCTGCCACAGTAGCAGGCGTCAGTCGCACAGGTTCAATAAGCTTCTTCAGCTCATCTTGCGACTTGTCAGGATCGCAGTACTCCCATATACCGTTAAGAGTAGCTTTATCACGTCGTAGAAAAAACCATTCTTGCCAATCAGATGGCTTCTCAAGAATAACGGTAGCCTTAGTTACCAGACTAGACGATTCGGTTGCAGCCATTGCGACAAGCAATACGGTGGCAGCAAAAGACGTACAACAAGGTATTCGCAATCAAACAAACGATAGAATACGCTTGAGGAAAGACAAGAGAACAACAGTTATTGACAAGAGGTGCAGCAGCACGTATCCGGGCTCATAACTATCAGAGAAGACAAGGTGTCAATAACTGCATATGAGAACTGTCCTCCCCGGCTGTCCTACGGAGTAGACACACGAGGTTATATACATGCGGTGTGCGTAAGTACATGACGTAGAAACAGTGGTAGTGAAGGTTGTAGAACATAGTCGAAGATTCGGCCAAGAAGTATCGGGCCGATTCCGGGAAGGGTAGTCTTGATTGGCAACAGATCCAACCTCAACGCGCTTGTTCTATCTGATAGCTGCATATCTGACAACATTATGTCCTTATTTACTAATAACTATATCATTTCACTTTGTCACAACCTAACAACTATAATCTTATCCTCACCACAGTGCTCAAACAAGGTGGCGCGCATCTCGAACAACGTGGCTGTGAAATTTGGACAATTTGTGACTGTTTAAGAGTTTAAGAACTAGCAAATCGCCCAGCAGCGCCTCAACTCGGACATAGTGACTGTCCTAAGAGCTTATTGATTTATTCAAAAGGAGGACGTTGGGTACATTATTATAGACTACGCTGCTGGCAAGACACTTGACCTAGACAGTGCAAAAGAAGTAGTTAAAGAGCTAGGGAAGGTATTGAATTATATACACCAACATGTAGGAACGAAGCCAGGGTCACTTGGAGGTGGGCCAGTGTCTAGTGAGCTCTGGCCCGAACACGAAGAGGTGGATTTCTCAGAACCTGATGACCTCCATCTGTGGCTCAATCGATTGCGCAGCCCAGGAAACCAGGTTAATCTTCGTAACCTCAACCTATACATATGCCACTTAGATTTCAACCTAAGGAATATTATTGTGGATAGCAACCGCATTCATCTTATCGATTAGTCCGCAGCCGGATTTTTCCCTTAATTCTTTAACCACATATTATATTAATTCCTTCCGCAAGATCTTAGTTTCTTCTATCTCCTAAGACCTTTCCTCAATCCCTTATCTAATGCAGAAGAGGAACGCGCTCAGGCCATAGTGAAGATCTTGCAACACTATTAGTTCCATGTCTTATAAGTCTAAAGCCAATCGCACCTAGACGCCACTAACATAGGTCATCACTTAGTCCTAGAGCTAAAATCCCCTAGAGAGCAAGCATTAGGGCATAGACTCTCAAGATGCGCTGGTTCCCCTTTCGAAATTCTATCAAGTAAACCTGGGTTTAGGAGTTAGCCAGCTTTTAGGTAGAATAATATTTCCCAAATTAGGGTTAAATATTAATTCACAAAGATTTAACCATATCTATGTTTGTGTTCCATTAAGATCAGTAGCGCGGGGTATATAGAGTCCCGTCTCGTCTTGCACTGTCTGTCTCTAGAAGCATCACCCGCGCCCGCGATGGGCTTTGCACATAACTCTCAGCTCTCTACACTATATATCATTGCCGACGGACGACTATGACGTTGCGTCGCGCCCCTTGCATCGGCAGTAGTATACCAGAAGCTGTGTAGGTACGGCCAAAGCGATTCAGAGCTGCCTGCGGCAACGTAGCCTGCTGCCTCAATCTTCTGGATGGCAAGGTAGCTAGCTGTAGTGTCAGTTATTTGTGGCTGAGGTCACATAGACAAGACTTACATCCAGTGCCAGCAACTAGACCCCTCGGATAAGTATTCGAACTTGTGTAGCTTGCTGTTGCGAATGACTTGGCTGATATAGCCGAGAGGAATATTATTCGAGGTTGGGGAAAAGTCAAGCGTGAAGATACAGTTACTTGTAATAGCGTAGGTGTGGGCGATAACTGCGTAGACTGTATCTCTAGTGTCCTCTTTAACAATTATATAACAACAAAGCGAACCTGCAACCGTAGCACTCATCGCATAGTCTTTAAATTGGATATTCAAAGACCAATAATTGTAGTTGTTGTTAAATATATAACAAACTGCTTAGATTAAATAGACTTTGCAGGTGTCACTGCTAAAGTCCATTATCTAGCAAGTGTTAATTATGGGCGACGCTTGGATAAAAGACATACAGTGAAATTCAATCTACCGGCTTTGGACCAAGGTGCAAGAAGGATGTCGTTGTCTGTATGGCTAAGGTCGCACTATAGGCATCAAACATAGAACAAGCGAAACTGCGCTCCTTATAATGAAGATATATACAATGCCGCAGTAAAGTTGGATAGAGATAGCCCGTAGGTGTAATTACGCTAGTATCGTCGATCTCTGGAATCACTTCAACGACCAGCCTATGCCTCGCTAGATTTACGGACATGGGCGAACCACGCTAGCATGGATTCTGTGCTTACCCACAGTGAGCCAAGATACCTGCTCCGCGCCTGTCGCCGACCGTATTGGCTGCCGCACCGCCGAGTGGATATACTTTATTGGGGCTCCCAACGCTATTCCCGTACAAGCCCTAACTCCTCTTCCCCTTGCCGCCGGAGTTCTGCAAACCTGCATAAATGTTGCAGCTGCCCAAATCCAGACAACGGGGCTTCCCACGGCCTCTATGGCATAATTATCACATCTTCTCTCCCATTCCGCAGTAAACGGTACTGCTCACCCCTTCATTATGTCAGCGGCTACCGTCATTTCGCAATTGAAAGGTCTACTTGTTAAGGCTGAAAACTTACCTTTGAAGTTCTCTAAAGTCTACCCATCCGATGGCTAGTGGGACACTTTAATCGACCTAAGCTCAAGCCTTTCGCACGCGACGAAGAAGGTTGAGGATGAAATACGGATGCTTAAGGAGTCGCGATCAGAGCGAGCATGGGAAGAAAGCAAAGAACATCGGTCGAACGCACAGTCATCGAGGGGTGACCTTTTCGCTAAAGGTCGACTCAAAAACCCACACATCTTCAGGAGAAACATTGTCACAATATTTGGGGGCCCAAAGGATTCGAAATTTGATTCCGAAGATATGAAGATCAGGAAGGAATCTACGCGCGATAGATGCGAGCTTATCCGAGGCTTAAGTGCCGATGGAGTAATTTCATGGGCTATTGCTTACCCTCCGACTCTTTGGGCTGCAGGTTCGATGGCCTTGGATGTTTTCACCTGCCTCCTTGACGATATTGAGCCAGAGTTAGAGCAGGCTTGGCCACCCACGGTACGGGAGACGTTGCACCTGCTCAAGGCTGATGAAGGATTTTTGGAAAGCTCTCTTGTATACGAGGAATTCCTTGAAGGTCAGTTTCCTAAACTACTGCAAATAGTGTAACCTAACCAAAGCCAGCAATCGACAATCTCTCACAGAACCTAGGGCAAAGCCGAAAGCGTAGGCGCATTAGAAGCGAAAACGGGCATACTGTTCCAGCATCGACACTATCGGCTCCTCAACAAGTGGAGATAAAACTAGCCAATTGACGTAAGTGAATAGATGTTAACGTATGAGAAGCTGCTCCTAACTATGCGTAATAGAAATCCAATACATGTTCTCGAAAGGACCCCGGCACCTCATTACTGACTTGGAACCCCCGCTATACGATGCAATGCGGACTAGCAATCAATGGGAATTGGAAGAGAGGCTCGGAGAAGAAACAACCGAATGTATGTCCACGCTAGTTCCTAGAGACGAGAACGAGGATATCTCCATCACACTATGGGTTGGGCGAAGGGAAGGGCTCCGGCAGATCAACAAGTTTAAGCAACAGCGGACTTGGTCAGCTTTACCCAAGCATTTATTACCTTGACCTCAAACGATGGGGGAACATCATGTTTCCCGATCGTAGCAAGGTTCTCGTATACCTAGTGCGGTGTAGCACCCGCTTTTGCTTTGGGGTTGGAAATCCTGATCAATTCACCCTTGCATTCAATTTCCCTGGCATAGTCTACCCCGTTATATATGCGAGCCGAAATGTACTCCAGATCCTGCTTGGCTATGAGAAACTGCTTTTGAGTCCACGTGTGGAGGTGTCCGTGCCGTAGATAGCAGAGGTAGCAGGCGGTACCGGAGAGGTGTAGGGTGGATTTCTATCTACACAAAAAATTAGCTAAATAAGACACGATTGTATGAAGGACCTTATGCTTGGTTTACCGCTGGTGTCTGCTAGATCTGCGTATATGCGAACTGATGGATAGAGAGCCACTAACAAGGATGCCTTACTAACTACTTTCCGGCAGGTTGGAATGGAAAGGGGAGCTTTTGTGTTGCTTTTCAAGTTCGGATACGCTCTGGATTGCTGGTGGAGGTTTTGGGAGGGTCGATGCTGATTTGGCACATAAATCGAACGGGCGGTCGGATGACAGAGGGCGCGATTTGTAAGGGAGACTCGAGCAACGATAGCAGCGAAGGAAAGCTACAAGCCGCGCGATGGCGTGTCAGCATACTCATAGCCACGGGTGGCATACTTGGGCGGGGATTTACCTTGGATGACTGGTGACACCCCTTGTGAGTGGCTTTGCGGATGGAGTAGGCAAGAAGCAGGGGAGCGGAGGCTTAAAACGCTCAGCGGACTTTCTAGATCGTGGTACAAGCGCTTAACTGAAAGGATGCGGTGATGTTGAGAAGTCTGATGATGCGCATAATTTCTCCCAGGTGTTGGTGCCTGACATCGAGATCATATGGAAAAAATGTCAGGCGGCTTGGTTGCCTGCCCCACCATTGATCGTCACGTGCACGACTAATGACGCCTGATCAAAGCAATTGGACGATAAGAGGTTCGTGAGCTAACGTCACGTTGACGGTCTTTGGAGCAATATTCAAGACGTATGCTATAGGTAGCGAGTGGTAGGCAGCCTTGCATCATATGCGGCGCAATAGTTCTACAATTCACTGGCAGCGCGCTGGCAGTGCGCTGGCAGGGAAAGACACTAAAGCTCCAACTATGTCTATCCCATTAATTCACTCGAGCCACGTAATTTAGTTAACCTCAGGGCCATCGACGTGTTCTCACTGCCACCGGGCTCACCAAGGCTTATGCGAATGAACGGGAGAGTTTTTTGGCAAGCAGTGGCTACTTCGATGGTGAGCAGAGCGACAGGGCTCAAAAACTCGTTTGCTGCCTAAAGGTTTCGGGGGAATTAAGTTGAGCGCGACTACCCGTTCATTGCATATGTTCCACTTTTTTCAACGATGCATGTGGCTATCGTCCATGGAGGTGCCTACGCAACGACCGGGCCTGGGCGACAGCACCATCTAATTAGATGACACCGAAGCCTTAAGTCTTAAATAGACTTGCGAATAGGTGTTGGTGCTAACCGGATGTATTAGACATGTCTGAATAGTGTGGTCCCTGCTTGCTGTATCCCGCCGCACGACTTAGGCGTTGCTTCACTTTGTGCAGGCCTGCAGAACTTTCCCTTACCGCTTAGCGCTTGGAAATGCGAAATACAAGAGCCAACCAATCTTGTCACTCATCACCTACGTTTTGCTGCGTTGAGAAATCGAGCAAGTTATCTATAATAATGTTAAACCACTTGCAACGAGTCTTTTCACTAAGATTACAAAGTATTCATAGCGTAATCACGGCCCGCTTAAAGTCAATCGCCATGCCTCGACCACTCCTGGCGGGTTCGCTTTTGCTTAGACGGCTGTTGTGCTGTTGCTCACGATCGTGGATGTTGAGGGCAGCATGCTTTTCCGGTTCACGTTTTCGGACCTCCGTTCCGGCTAGCTGGGAGTGCTCCCGCTAAGCTAAAAATAGGCTCGAAGCCAGGTTAAGTTACTCTTGGCTGCTTTCGCGCACCCCCTCAGGGCGACGGCGTCTTCAACGATTGCCAAGGTTCAGCGCTGGCGACGGTCCCACAGACTGTCGCCAGCGCTAGCCATCACCAGCGCAGTAGTTAGAGACTTTATCGTGATTTACGACTTCGACGCCTTCACACTTGCCCTACTGTGCATCCTAGGTTTCTGCTAGCTTGCCCTCGTGCCCTTATGCCTTATGATACTAAGTTTCCTTGTCCTTTGTTTGGAACGCTGCGACGTAGGTCTATGAGAGCACTGCTTGAGTGCGCCATCGTGTTGATGTTAGGATGAGAGCGCTCTTGCGAATGCTTATGCAGCCTGTTGGGTGGCGAAGTGGGACCTGCTGATTCGCAAAGACCTTGGTATAAGGGGAGGCCACGACGTGGGGCTGTATATGGCGTTTTTGAGTGCAAGGGCGTTTCCCGTATGGGCATTTAGCGAGTGCGGGCGCATGTTGCGGGGTACAAAAGAAGGGTGCGGCGATATGAGCCGCACGGCATTGTCGTGCACGGGCGATTTTGGCGTGCGGGCATTCGCGCTACGGTCAAATCGGCCGTGTGGGTGAATCGACCGCACAGAGAGTTCGCCCGCACGGGCGGATTGTGGCGTGGGGGTGCTTAAGGCGCAGGGGCTGATAGGCCGTACTTCCCAACCCGCCAACGTGGGACCTGCCCTTCGGGGAGTGCCGCCCGCATGGTTATGGTGGATGGACGTTAGAAGACGGACGTGATGGACGTGATGGACGAGAGGGGGAGAGAGAGATGGCGGACACAATATAGGAATCGCGCCTTAGGCGAAAATTCAGCGATGAAACAACAGAGCTATCAGGGAGGAGTAACTTAGTCTACGGTCTCGATCAAAACGAGAAGAAAATACAGAACCTATTGCAACAAAACTAGCTTACCTGACTTGTCGTTAATCTTAATTTCAAAGCCACAAAAAAATCCTTTACCAATACGTACCCCTATGAGACGGTGCTATGGACCTCGTACGCATGTCGCTGAAAGTGCATCTTGTGTTCAAGACGCACTTGACAGAGATTGCAGCTGAGCAGATCCCCTTCCTTGATCTGCTGCAGGTGCTTCCTCTTGAAATGTTTGCTGAGATCCCCCGAGGTATGAAACGAGCGTGTGCGCAGCTCCGTAGGCAGATTCTCGTTGCCTAGGCAAACGAAACATATCTTCGGCCTCTTCTCCTTGTACACCGCTACCTTGGCAGCTTCCACCGCTTCTTCGTCAAGATCCAGCTGGGCATCATCTTCGCTCTTGCCCGGTGGTGTGATGCGACCGCTCAATCGTTTCGGCCGGGATGGGTGCATTCCACCCTCCTCGATTCCACAATATCGCGTAACGGCACGGATGGCCGCGTTCCGCCGGCGGATCTCTTCTTCCAGACTGAGTCCCGGAGGAGCCAGAATAGCATCAACTAATTCCTTCTGTGCCGGAAGCATGGCACCATGTACCACCTTAAGGTCGTCCTTGATTTCGACGCCAGCAATCTGCTGCTCGACATCACGCACAGGTTGTTCATACTCCCAGCGTTCCTTGACATTCTGAAGAAGGGCATGCCGCTGACGCTGCTTTTCCTGATTGATTTTGCGGTTAAGCTCTTAGTACTTCGGATGTTTCGTTGCGTTTTTAAGGGTACGTTTAAGTCGCTCTCGTCGGTCGAGCAAAGAACGAACCGTAGGATGATCGTCCACCGATGCCGATTGTTCTGGTGTGAGCCGTCGTGGCCGACGATGATCGATCGAACGACTCATGGTACAAGCTGCGCGCATTAGCGCGTCCTGGGGCTAGATGCCTCGCACGACAGCCTGTGTGCCAACCGTGACGCGTCGCGAGAGGTAGTGCCTCAGGAACGTCCGTATGCTAGCGTGCCCCATCATCAGGTTCTGCATTTGCTCGCTGACATAGCCTGTGTACTACATTAATTCTGTGTCTTGCCAACAACAGTCTGCGGAGCTTACCACTCTTATTGAAGGCCTTCCCCCTAGCATATCTCAGCGAATAGGGACGGGTGACTTGCGCAAAACCCGTGATTTCTCCCAGCTTTCTGATCTAGGGCAGTAACGTAGAGTATGAAAGAGGCTCGGTGGGAGAAATGGTCCAGCCATTTGGTGTCCTCACGGATTGCCTTAATACTGGGATATCGTCTAATTCCTGACTTAGGCGTAATGGTAGCTTATTACGCCCCGGAGGAATATAGAGCTTACTTAATTCCTCTTCGGATGTTAGATTGTAGGCTGCGAACACCCGATCGCGGAAGAGCATCCCGAGGAGGAGGGTATGTGGACTAAAGATGAGGGACTCATCATGGATAATTTCAAAGAGGGGGAAGGTATTCCTTACCGACATATTAGCATTCCCACCTATTTTAGAGACGTACAGATTTTGGCAGAATGAAAAGGCCTAGAAACTTACATATCTTTTATACCAAGAAACTCCTTCGTAAACTCGAAGGTGAACTCCAGCAATACTCGGTGAGGCCCACCCTCAGGATCCCGGAGCAGTGTAACCAGGATATGCCGATAACGGAGACCGAGGATATATATAAGTCTATAGCCGGAGTTACTATTAGACTATCGAATTCTTAAGTTTACTTAGGCGACTCTAACCTCTTAGTCTAAAGCCCCTTATAGTATTCTTATATACTAGGGGGAAGAGATATAAGTAGAGCTATGCTAGTAATATTATAACTTAGTTTCTCTATTAACTTAGCTCTAGTATAGCCTATTAAGACGTGTGCGTAAAGACTAGATAATATATAGTTAGGTAGTAGTACTATAAAGGGTTTCTTATAGCTTCTTTTATTAGTAAGTGCTAGTAAAGGTCTATTAGTGTAGTCCTTTAGTAGTGCCGCGAAAGACTATTAGTTTACTAGAATATAGTGGCCGCCTATAGGCTTAACTATTACCTAAATAGGATTTTTAGTGCTATTCTTTGTGTATAGGCATTTACGCCCTAAGCTAAAATAAATATCTTTTTTTCTAAGTCTTAAAAGTAATATTAGTAAGATAATAAAACCTAGATATAAGGTAATATTCCTTAGTATAGTTCTTATAAGTCTACCTAGTGTCTAAATTTTAATATTGTATTTACTCTATACGATAATTTCTACTAAATCTTCTCTATAACTAACTCTTTTACTTAGTATTATAGGATGAATTTATATAAACTTATTAGGCTTATTATAGACGTGTATATCTAAACTATAATTAAGAATTTAAGAGTAATAGAGTTTTAAGGTTAGATATTACTTATTACTTATTATAAGGTATTTTATTATGTATGCCTGTTTATATTCTCTATTAGAGGCTTAGTTACTAGTATTTATATAACTTATAGATATAATATAATCTTACTTTGCCTTCTCTCTTATATTTTACTAAGTAGCTTAGCCTATTTAGTAATCTTATTATATTATTAAATAGCTTTAATATAAGCTAGGTTAATTTTAAATCTAGTTTTATATAGCTAGGTACAAATATATAGATAAGCTCCCTATTATAGGTTACCTAGGTAGGCGTTATTTTTACTATAAAGATAAGGCTTTTTTTATAAACTACTAGTAATCTTAGTATTAGTGCGCTTTCTATTATTCTAAAGTCCCCCTATATTATTTAAAGGCGTTAAGCTATAGCTTTAATTTCTTATATTTATATAGTAAGAAGACTATACTCTATTAAGTATAGTATAGGTAGTATCTTATATATTATCCTTATTTAAACTATATAGGTACGGCGTTGTTTAGTAGTATTAAATAAGCGCTATAATAGATATCTTATTAGGTATACTTAGTAGTAGTGTAGAGACTATAATAAGTTATTCTAGTGTAATAATAACGCCTATATAATTAATAATAGCTAGTATAGTGTAGACTATTAAAGCTAGTAGGTTAAGTTCTATATTAATATATACTAAATAGGCCTTATAGACTTTTTTTTTTTATTACTACAAACTCTAAATTAATAGCGTAAAACATATTAAGAAGATTAAGCTAGGGAGTAAAACTCTAGATAGCTAGAACCTTTAGTTTAATAGCCTTATTAAGATAAATTTACAAGTTATTTATTTAGTTCTCTACTAACTAGTAACTAGGCGTGTACTTCTTTGCCTTATTACAGTACTAGGCCAAAAGTTTGCCGACACTTTTGCCCCACCAAATTTTTAGCCGAGTTCTTCAACCCTCATTATTTACAGGGTATCCACCACGCCCAATTGCATTAAAAAGCACCTAAATAGCTCAGTATTTTGTGTGCCAACCCCGGGCTTTTATGCAGGCTTCAATCCTGCGTGGTACGCTCTCGATAAGGTTGTTAATAGCCTCCTGTGGGATAGCATCCCATGCCACCTGTGCGCACTCGATAAACCTCTCACGAGCTATCTGGCTGAATCCTTCCCCCTCTAGATTGGGAAATAACTTAATAATCTTCTGTTTTAACAGCCACCAGAGGTGTTCAATTGGGTTGAGATCCGGTGAGTAGGGAGGCCAGTCAATACAGTAGACCTCTTTATCATCCAGCCATGCTTGTGTGTGAGCAGAGGTGTGTATAGGCGCGTTATCCATTTGAAACTCGTACGCAGCGTTCCATGGGAGAATTGAATCTCCAAGGGCATTGGTGTACGATTCTGAGCAGAATCCTTGTCGGCCACCTACCCTCTCCATGGCTATTAAGTCTGTACGGCCGCCTTTCCAAATTGCTCCAAAGAACATCTGCTTAAGTACTGCTTGCCGCGTCTTTTGATCAATCATCTCGCTATCCCACTTCTGCTGAGGCGTACGAAATACCCAGATACGCTTCTTGCCACTCCCACGTTCAGCAGAGACCTCGTCAGAGAATTTAATCCACGCCCAGTCGTAGTGTTGATAGATCCGGCACCACTCAAGGCGCTGTTGAGCGTCTCTAGGAGTAAGCTTTGGGCGTTTCCTAGCCACCCAGTTACGTATCCCATGGCGTTTGAGCATTCTATAGAGTGTAGTCCTTGAGCACTCAATGCCGCGCGCAAGAAGCTGCAATTCAGCGTATTCAACCCGGGGGTTCCTACGGACTATCCGCAAGACCCTACGCTCATCTCTCTGTGATAGAAGCTTTGGCCGGCCTATCCGGGGGCGCGATCGAATCTCTCCATGGGTATCCCAGCGTTTAATTGTGTCGTACACAGCTTGGCGGCTCACATTAAAGGTTCGAGCAATTTTGGCCTTCGGTACGCGGTTCTCTACCTGGGCAAGGATTGCAGAGCGCACCTGCGGAGAAAGCTCAAACCTAGCCCTACGATTGCCAGATATTTCTGCTAGTGGCCGCCGCATTATATACAGATCGAATAGCCGCTTCAAAATTGGTGGTTGGTGTGGGGTTGGCGTTGATGGTGGAGGATTCGGCTGAAAATTTGGTGGGGCAAAAGTGTCGGCAAACTTTTGGCGAGGCGCTGTATATTAATAGTCTACTTCTTCTTATTTTATAACTATTAGTTTTAAGTAGTTTTTATAAAGGAATATAATTTATTCTATAATAGTATAGTTAGTAGGCATAGAAATTAGTATATTATCCCTTACTATACTTATAATATGGCTTCTAAGCTTGCTTAGCAACTTCTTGCGTTCTTATTTGCGCTTATATTTCTCTTTCCACACTGCAATATTAAGGTTTTTATTAGAATTAGATTTAATGTCTTTTAGCACTATAAGGTTTATAGCCTCTATATTAATATATTTTAAAACGCGTAGTATACGCGTAGTATGTTTAAAAACTATATACTATAGTTTAAAGTTATCTATCTCTTTTAGTATAACTTTTTTATTCTTTAGTATTGCTATTATAACACGTTTGTAATAACTTTTCGCATGTTTAACTATAAGTATAGGCTTTTTATTATAATTTAGAGTCTTATAGTATTTTTATAGTAATTTATAGTAACTATAATAGTAGTTTTATAATAACTTTTTATTATTATTATTATAAAAACTCTACTCTAGTCTATGCTAGTAATAATATAGTAGTAAAACTAATTAGTAAGGAGTTTTTAAAGAGTGCGTAATAAGTGTTATACTAGACTTATAACTATAAAATAGTAGAGATTATAGTAATTTATAGTAAGATAAGTTAACTATAAGAAAAAAGGTGTGTTATTACTATAAAGAACTAAGAGCCTAAAGGTATACAGATAAGGCTAGGCATAAGATTATTCTGGCCAAAGTTATATAACTAAGGACTAACTATATACTTATGTGGCAGTCTTATTATATATAAACTTTTTAAAGTTTTTAGTATTATAGAAATTTAGAGTAGGTAAAAGTACTATAAGTTCTAATTTTTATAAAGAAATATTAAGCTATAGTAAAGCTAGACTTCGCATATTTACTTAGAGTTATAAAGGCTACTATAAGATATTACTTATTAGCTCTAACTATTATAGAGATTAATAATAAAAAGGATACTAAAAATATTATAAAAGCATAAGTAATAATTAAGATATAGCGTAATATTAATAAAAAGGGTTGTAGATATAGTAATAAAATAAGAAAAAAAAAGTAAAACTAAGGTAAAAACTTTTTTATTTACCTTAGCTAAAGTCAATAATACTAGTGTAAGTCTTTAACTAAAACAAATAACTATACTATAAAAACTAAAAGAGATAAATATAAATATACTAGATATAATAACTAAGTTACTTTATGTAAGACTGCCGCATGGCTGTATGGTCGGTCCTTGGTCACATGACCTCGGCCGGAATAACCTTATGCCTAGCCTCACCCATACACCTTCAGGGGCCTCGGTCCTCCATAGCAATGAATACACCTCTTTTCTCGTGGTCAACCTATATCACTATGAATTACTGTGATCTCCACTATCTTATAGTTATGAGCCCGGCACGACGCTTATTGCGCACCCTCTAAAACTCCTTACTAATTAGTCCTGCTGCCACATTATCGCTCGCATGGACTAGAGCAGAGTTTTCACAATAACAATAAGAAAAAGTTATCGCAAAACCACAATTATAGTTACTATAAATCACTGTAAAACACTGTGAGACTCTGAATTACGACGAAAAGCCCACACTGGTGGCTAAACACGCGAAAAGTCATCGCAAACGCGTTATAATGGCAACGCTAAAAGACGAAAAAGTTATACTAAAAGGGATGGACAACTTTAAACTATGGTACATAGTTTTTAAACGTACCGCGCGCACACTACGCGTCCTGAAATACGTCGACCTAGAGGCTACAAACCTTGCAGTGCTGGAAGACGTTAAATCCGACCCTAATAAAAACCTTAATATTATAGTGTAGAAAGAGAAATACAAGCGCAAACAAGAACACAAGAAATTGCTAAGCAAGCTTAAAAGCTATATTATAAGTATAGTAAGGGACAACATACTAATTTCTATGCCTGCTAACTATACTATCGCAGAACAAATTAGGTTCCTGTACAAGAACTACTCAAAACCAATAGTCACTAAACAAGAAGAAGCAGACTGTTAATACAACAAGGCAAAGAAGTATACGCCTAGTCGCCAGTTAATTAAGGACTAGATAAACGACTTCCAAATTTATCTCAACAAGGGCATTGAACTAAAGGTTCTAGCTGTCTAGGGTTTCGCTCCCTAGCAAGATCTTCTTAAGGTCTTTCATGCTATCGATTTAGGGTTTGCAGCGACAATGAACGAGAAAGTCTACAAGGCCCGTTTAGCATATGTTAACGCAGAACTTAATCCACCAGCTTTGACAGTCTACACTATACTAGCTGTCATCAATCGCGCAGGCGTCGTTGTTACACTAGAACAACTTATTACAGTCCCTGCACCACCACCGAGTATACCTGACGAGGTATCTGTTGCGGCGCTTATTTAACACTACCGAACGACGCCGTACCTACACAGCTTAAACAAGGGCAACATACGAGGCACCGCCTATGCCGCGCTTAACAGAGCATAGTCTCCTTACTATATGGATGCGAGAAATTAGAGCTGTAGCTTAACGCCTTTGAACAATGTGGGAGGACTTTAGAACAATAGGAAGCGCACTAACACTGAGATCGCTGGTGGTTCGCAAAGAAAGCCTTGTCCTTGTGGCAAAGGCGACGCCCACCTAGGTAACCCACGATGGGGAGCTTGTCCATATATCTGCACCTGGCTGCAAGGAATTAGGTTCAAAATTAACCTAGCTTGCGTCGAAGCCATTTAAAGATATAGTAAAGTTACTAGACAGGCTAAGCTGCTTAATAAAATACAAACAAGAGAGAAGGTGAAGCGAGATCGCGTTACACCTACAGGTTATATTAACGCTAGCGACTAAGCCTCTAATAGAGAATATAAATAGGCATATATAACAAAATATCTCGCAATAAGTAATAAGCAACGTCTAACCTTAGTACTCTGTCACTCTTAGATTCTTAATTGTAGTTTGGATATATACGTCTGTAATAAGCCTAACAAGTTCACATAGATTTGTCCTGTGATACTAGGCAAAAGGATTAGTTGTAGAGAAGACTTAGTAGAAATCGCCGCATAGGGTGAATGCGACATTAAAATCTAGATACTAGGTGGACCTATAAGGACTATATTAAGGAATGTTGCCTTATGTCTAGGCTTTATTACCTTACTAGTGTCGCTCTTAAGGCTTAAAGGAAAAGATATCCACTTTAACTTAGGGCGTGAATACCTGTACACAAAGGATAGCACTAAGAATCCTATCTAGGTAATAGTTGAACCTATAGGCGGTTACTATGTTCTAGTAGACCAATGGTCTCCCCTAGCACCACTAGAGGACTACACTAACAGACCTTTCCTGGCGCTTGCTAACAAAAGGAGCTACAAGAAACCCTCTATTGCACCACTACCTAACCGCACGTTATCTAGTCTTCACGCACACGTCTTAATAGGCTATGCTAGAGCTGAATTAATGGAGAAACTAAGTCACAACGTTGCTAGCATAGCTCCGCTCACATCTCCTCCCCCTAGTACACAAGACTGCGAACAATGCAGAGTTAACAAGGCTTTACAGATTATCTTATAGAGATCTAATAAAGAGCACTAACCTACACGTGCATTTGAAGCTATTGCTATTGATATTATCGCACTTAACGCTGAATCTCTTGCGGGCAACTAGTATATCTTTTATGGTTACTGTCTTGTCTCCAAGACCTATATGGTGTATGGCATACCCAATCGATCTACGGATGTCCTGGATAGAGTCTTTAAACTTATAGACAGACACATTAAACGCCGCTATAACGCCAGCCTAGTGTTTGTACTAATAGACGGAGAGAGAGCTTATAGGTTTTAAAATAACCTTAGTGTAGTTAAGCACTACAAATAACAAGGCATTACTATACAGCTCTAGTCCTCTAACACTATAGAACAATTAGGCTATGCAGAACAGTTAGGAAAGATGCTAATTACTATGTCTTAATTACTTAGGACTATGTCTAACCTTCTACTTTACCTATGTGAAGAGATGTACGTCTATGCAGTATATCTACTTAATTAGACTTCTATTAAATTATTAAACTAGACCACACTGTTTGAGGCTGCACACAGCAAACCGCCCTCTATCGCTTATCTACGTATCTATAGATGTAGAGCATACTACCTTCGCAAGAAGATTCCCCGAACAGACAAGCTTTCCCCAAGGGCGCTTATTGGTTACTTAGTAGGCGTAGACTCACGCAATATCTACCGTATATGGGTACTAAAAGCTGTATCCCGCGGACATAGAGGCAAGGTCATTCGAATAAGGGATGTTACCTTTAATGAAGAACTATTCTTTAGGTCTACTAATAAAGAGAGCCTACTTAGCATATAGTTAGATTAAGCTATTAACAATATTAAGGTTGAAGAATTAGAAAGTGAGTAGGAAGATTCTAATAAGGAAGTATATGAAGACGCTAAGCTGTTTATCCTTCCTACCGAAACCTTACTCGCAGGCGAGAAATCAGGCCAAGCTCATAATGTACACCGTGGCAGAGATGCATACCCTTCACTAGTTTCTATGGTTAATCGGACCTCCGCGCTGCCAACGTTAGTACCAGCTACACCGCCAACGCCCTCTCAGTCCTCTGCGTCCCCTACACCTACATCAATGGGACCTCCTGCGCAAAGAAAGCGATATAGGACCAATACCTATCTTTAAACTACTAACGTGTTGCCTAAACGCACACGAAATTCTGCTGCTAACGCTATCTAGACTTATTAGAACACGTTTGCGTCGGCCTTACTACTAGACAAAGTGCCCTAATCAATCGCACTATCACGGCGAGTCTATAGAGACTAGCTTCTGCCTCTGCCTCAATTTTGGAATGATGTCCTGAAACTCCCTACGTGGTTTAGAGAAGGCTTTATGGCAGCTGCGAAGAAGGAGCTGAATACTATCGCTAGAAAGGAGATATACACTAAGATTCTGCTCTTAGAGCTCCTTCTAAACACTAAAGTCTTGCCACTTATGTGGGTCTTTATATACAAATTTAACTAAGGCTACCTAGCTAAGTTTAAAGCACGAATTGTAGTGAGAGGAGACTTACAGACTGTTGTGGGTGACACCTATGCTGCTACTCTTGCTGTACGAATATTCCGCGCTCTTATAGCAATTGCCGCCTACTTCAACATAGACATACGTCAATACGACGCTATTAATGCTTTTACTAACGCCAAACTCCCCGAACCTATTTACACCTTTAAACTAGAAGGTTTCCGTAACAGCGGGCACTACTAGCAACTTCATCGCGCCCTTTATGGCCTCAAGACGTCACCACTACTCTGGTACGAAGACTTTACAACTACACTTAAGAGCTTTAGTCTATCACTAGTACTTAACGCACCCTGTTTATAGAGAGATGACCGCATTATTGTTTTCTTTTATGTAGACGATATTATTACTATAGCTATTCTAGGTCATTTATCCTTCCTTAACGCCTTTAAACGCAAGCTTGTTAAACGGTATGAAATCACTAACTTGCAAGGCTAAGAGAACTCTACTTTCTGTGGTATTACTACATATAGAGACCGCGACAATAGTTATCTTTAGTTGTTATAATGTAACTATATCTAGAAAATCTACGCCAAATACCTAGCACCTCAAAAGTTGTCCTAGACTAAGGCACCTGCTTCACCTCTACCTTTTAAGGAGCTTGTACCATTAACAGAGTCTAAGAACGAGGACGCATCTTATCGTTACTCCTAGATAGTTAGATCTATTAGCTACGCCGCTGGTGCTACACGTCCAGATATCGCCAAAGCTTATTTAAAATTGGCTAAATTCCTTACTAACCCTGGCCCTAAACACTTATCAGCTGCATATTAGTGCCTTGCATACCTGCATTACTCCTAGGACCTGGCACTGCACTACTCTGCAGACTACACTACTCCGCATCTCTATCGAAAAGATACCGAAGAGACCAACTTCTATGGCGCAATTGACGCGTCTTACGCCGATCATAAGGCAACCCGCAAGTCCTTACAAGGCTACATCTTCTTCCTATTTGGCGGTCCAATCGACTGGAAAGCAACGCTCCAACGCTGCGTTGTTAAGTCAACTACTAAAGCCGAACTTATCTCACTCTTTACAGGGTACACTAAGTACTACTGGTGGTCCAGGATCTTTAATAATCTCCACCTGGATTTTAAGGAACAACCCTCTATGTACTATAACAATAAACAGACAATTCGTCTACTAGTTACAGAGTCCCCTTAGCTAAAGATAACCCTTCAACACGTGGATATACACTACTATTAGTTACGGGAATAGGCACTACAAGGAACTGTTACTCCCGCTTATATTAAAACTAACTCTTAACCCGCTAACAGCCTTACAAAACTTCTACTTAAACAGAAGTATTAGGAATAGTTAAAGCTCTTACAACTTAAGCCTATTCTAAAGCAGATTATAGGTGAACAAGTAGAGCCTTTAAGCTCTTCCACCTCTGCGACTGTACAGCAGAACATTAGCAGTTCAGGTGACCTATAAATCTCACCCTGTCCCTGCGCCCATAGTCTCTAGAATCACTGTGTTTTACTATGTTGATAAGGCCTATAGCTACGCACTCCTCTAGTCTGATGCTCCTCTATCTCTACATGTTAATAAGGCACATAGCCACACGCCCCTCTAGTTTAATATTGCCCCTAAGCACTGCTCTATTCCGGCACCCTACTTTCCCTATGTTTCATAGTAATAAGACCTTACACGTGTTGTATCACAGCTCTAGCAAGAAGAATCTTGACGTCTAACGCAGAGCACTGTCTATCGAGAAGTTAACGATAGCTAATAACTGTCTACACCTAGGTAGATTAGCTACCTATTTTGTGGATTAGTTCCCTTAGTATATACACACCTAAGGCACAAGTCTAGGTATTAGCAAGGAGTTCTGTCTCCTTGTGCTGGCGCAGCTATATAGAGTGGTTCCGCCTACTTACGCTGGAGTTAATCACACTGGAGTTAATTAAGATAGCTCACATTAATGACGAACATGGGCAGACCTTAGCACTAGACTAGGACCTACCTTTTCTTATTTTAAGACTAGACTCTCCTGTAAGGTACGCCCTTACTTGCTAGCCTAGCTATATGGAACAGTTATGATTGTTTACGCTAGTACCTAGGCAGGCTGCTTTCTTATAGTGATTTCACATTAAAACAGACCTAATCTACTGTTACAGGCTATATGCTGAGGACACTCAGACGCCGACCCACACACAGACGGCTTAGGTGACCTATTAGTCTCACCCTGTCCTGGCGGTTTAGGTGACCAATGAATCTCACCCTGTCCTTGCACTCACAGTCCACAAAATCACTGTGTTTCACACTGTTGATGAGGCATATGGCCACGCGCCCCTCTGGTCCGACACTATGTTAATGAGGCACATAGCTACGCACCCCTCTGGTCTGACACCTTTTAGCTCACTCACACTGTTATTATAGTGTTTTAGGGTGACTTTTATAGCAAGCAGCCTATATAAGAACCTGCTAATGGCTCCTTTTTCTTCCCCTCACTGAGGTTGGGAGTTGTTTGTTGCCTGTCGCGCTATTTTGACTTTATCTCTTGTCGCCACGCATACCTGTTTTGACTTAGGACCTAGCATCTCTCAGATCACCACTGTTGGCAATCTAAAGGGGGTGTGTAAGACTGCCGCATGGCTGTATGGTCGGTCCTTGGTCACATGACCTCGGCCGGAATAACCTTATGCCTAGCCTCACCCATACACCTTCGGGGGCCTCGGTCCTCCATAGCAATAAACACACCTCTTTTCTCATGGTCAACCCATATCACTATGAATTACTGTGATCTCCACTATCTTACAAAAAAAGTAAAGCCTCCTACTTAGTATTTAAAAAAAAAAGCTTTATAGTTTATATAGCGTTAATTTATCTATCTAAAAGTAGGATAATAAAGGCTTTTATCTTAAAGAGCTTAATAAATAAAGTAGAGCCTTCTACTTACTAATTAAAAAGGGCGTAAAAAGATAATAATAAAAAAGTTATAATTTATAAAAGATTAGCTTAACTATAAATAAATAAACACATTTTTTTAATTATCTTTTTTATGCTCTTTTTAATTACCAAGTAGGGAGCTCTACTTTTTTTATGTTATTTAAGATAAAAGCCTTTATTATTTTACCCCTAGGTAGATAATTTAATAACACACAAATAGAAAAAAAATTACACTAGTATAATAGTCGCAAAGTAAAGTCTTATTAGATGCATCTTGTTTAGGAGCTTAAGATACTAGGTAAGCTGCATTTCATAATATTTGCGGACGTCTCCTTACAGTCACAGATCTCGCGATGGTAATTAAGTAAGCTAAATAACGTACTGATTAATGACACGCTGGACAATAGCAAAATAAGCAGGTCCCCACCATTGTACAGTCAAGTCTAACTGGAGTAAAGGTTCTCCAGATCTCCGTCTACGTTGAGAACGCCAAGAAGGGCGAGAAGATAAGCGAACAAGCTGAAGTTAATAGGGGGTTGCCTAGCTGGTATTCAATCAGAGGCGGCGGGAAAACATATCAAGCGTGTTCAAAAAGAAAGTACCACGCGCGGAGATATGAACGTCACAGGAAATGACAAGGCTACCCCTTCGCGATCAAATACTGACAAACCCAGTGGCGGCCTCTCCTGCTGTGAGACGTGACCTGCGAGCAATCGTTCGAAAGTACGTAGACGACAGGGTTAGGTAAGGTGGTAGAATTAGATTATCAGCGTGCTTAATGAAGACCGCCATGATTCCAAGCCTAACACTGACATTCCAATGATAAATCTGTTTTCCCAGTGCAGGCGGCGAAGGCGGCCGTGCCTGATGTTGTGTATGTCCTGATCTTTAGCTCGAAAACCGCGGTGAAGAGTTTTCATGCCCTTGCCTCGGATCTACGCTCGAGCTCCCCCCATCATACTTTTTCTGCTATTATTATGCATGTCCGTCGTAAAAGCGATTAAGGACGCATTTGATACCGTTGTGAACTACGCTTCCGTTGTTCAGGGCGTTCTTGAGCTGGAACCAAGTCTCTACCTGGGCCGTTGCTACCAGCCCGTCCATCGCCGCGATCAAGTCTTCAAGGCTCCCGAGAGGTTTTTCGCATGCCTCCCAGGATTCATCCAGAGGTTGGGCCTCCGAGTTGTTCCTATAGCCGTGGGCGTCGAGATACGCGAGAGTCAGGAGCTCCTTGGGAAATTGGAGCCAAGAGGGCTTATAATTCGGCTTGGAGACCGTGGCCTCGAGCTTATTGATGATCTTGCGGTGGTCGTGGATCAAGAATACGCCCTCGGAACGGAGGAGCGCATCCTCGAGCATCATGGGTCCATGGTTGGGACCGTGGCCAAAGTAATTCCGATTCTTCAAGGGATATTCATAGCCGTCGCAGTTGTTATTATTGACGCTGCAAGAGCCCTTGGACCACCAACTGTGCCAGTCGCACCAGCAGACGTTTCGCTCAAGCCGGTGCCATCGCGTGCCGTCGTCGTTATAATAGTAGTACTGCCAGTCCCATCGTAATTCGATCCTGGACCAAAGCCCGGGGAGATTACTAAAAAAATCCCAATCCTTTTGGAAACGGGATGCAGCCTGTAGACTATTCGTCACCCTGCTTACGAAGGCTTTCATGCCTATGACAAGCTCCTGGGCGTCAGAACGCATGTCTTCGAGCTTGGAACTCAGGTCCGGTTCGTTGGAACTATGCCTATCAAGCATAGCTTTCATTCGGAGGACTTCGGTATACTGCATGATCTTCAGTAAGCTAATAAACAGGCGAGAAGCTTTTGAGAACCTGGGCTATGTGTGCCTAGTACTCAGATTGAATTGACCTTACCATTGCAAGGCGGGCCATGCCGAGCGTAAAGAAGGCGGGACCCGTAAACAAGCTGTATCCAGGGTCCTTAAGGTAGTTCATGGTCGCGCCCATACGGGATATAAGATCCTCGATGTTATGGAGGTCGGCCTGGATACCGCCCGTATCGGAAGGGCCGGTATAGTGTGGGGTGTAATCAGCGACTTCGGTCATCAAGTTGTACGCCGCCTGCTTATCTCGAGACTCCCATGATGACTTGATTTCTTCCGAAATGGCGGCCTTAATGGTTTCGATAGCTGCATCGGATAAATCAACCGCGTTTCCAAAAATTAAGGAGTTCAATTGGCCCGCGACCTAGAAATACGTTTTTAGTATTAACGGGAGGGGAAGAAAAATCTCAAGCGACTTACTACTCCCTCGAATATGCCTAGGGCAGCAAGCCAGAGGCTTAAAAAAATAAGTAAGGCTTCATAGAAAATCTAGGGCCAGGTCGCAGCGGGACTCAACCGGAAAGTGGGCTCGAGGTGGGTTAATAGTAGAGAAGAAGGACTATTTAGTTAACAAGAACGCGGGTGCGCCCCTGAAATATATATGTAGATATGGTATATCTCTAGCGGATTCTAATTCTTTTACCGCCGGGACATGTCAGATCCTGAGTGCCAAAAAACGCAAGGCCCTACTCTGCGGCTGAAGTCTGCCAGCTTATAATATGCAGCTGAAGTCTGTTAGTTGATTAAAGATAGTCGTCATGTGGAGATTCTAACCAAGTTTAAGTCCGCACTATACACAGAGAGGTAAATGCAGGTGCTGTTGCACGCATACAACTTTTAAGTAGCTTAGCTACGGAACATGTGTGGGCCGACTAGTAGGTGACCTTTCCGTATATGGGGAGCGCTCCGCACCCCCAGCTAGCTGGCAGCTGAAGTCTGTCAGCTTATAATTCGGCGCGAAGCGACAGTAATTGGATCTGGCTGAGAAAAACGGAGATGTGAGCAGTGGCGCAGATAGAGCCAATTAAAGAGTGTACCGAAGGGGGGCTAAGACAGTCCAAGCGTCGCCTAGTGGGTGCAGCTAATTAGAGAGCGTAACTACAAGGCTAAGTTAGTCCTAGCGTCGCCTACTAGGTGCAGCCAATTAAAGAGCGTAGTTTTATAATTTAATAGCACTGCTTCTATAGCTAAGCTTTACTCTTTTAGTAATAGGTATATAGTATTAAATTAACTATCTAGAGGTAGAGTAGTAAAGACTTTTATTTTAAATAATATATATTATTAAATTATCTATATAGAAGTAGAATTCCTTTTTATTAATACTACCTTAAAACGCTTTTCTATATTAATAATAGTAAAAGGAATAACTACTATTATCATAATATTTTTATTAGAAACTTCTTAGTTATAAAAAAATCTAAACTATATAGAAATAAAATAAGAAAGGCTTTTATTTTAAATAATATAATAAAAAAAGCAAAGTCTAGTACTTAGTAATTATAAAAAGTATAAAAAGAGTAATTATAAAAAAAGAGTATTTTAAATAATATATTAATAATTGCTTTCTATATAATTATTATTTTAATAAGGTTTAGATAACTATACGCTAACTATATAGTATTAAATTTGAAGTAAACTATAATTTAGACTAAAATTAAATACCTTATAATTAGAGTTATTAATATAGTAGGTTTAGCTTAGCTATGTCAAATATAAGGGTATATTTTAATAAGTGGGATGGCCCTGGTGGCCCACGAATTTACCTTAGTAGGCCAAATACAACACCAAAATATTATCACGAGATTAGCCACACAGTAAACACAATAAATTCAAACTTATAACGTAGATAAGAGCACAAATCTCAGCTTTTACCAAGTAAGATAAGCAAACCAAGCAAGTTACTAACTACAGATTGAGTTAGTTAGGGCAATCAAATCAAGCAAGTAAACCATTCCGATTTGACTGTTGGAAATTCTAGAGGCTACTTACGGACACTACATGTAATTCAAATTAAACCAACTTAGGTAGAGTACATCCTCTATCATAAAACTTGAAAGGACACGATCCGTCTGCAGGTAGATCGCCTGCAGCTTTAATAGCAGAAACGCCGTAGAGTTTACAAACGGGTATAGTGTAGGTCCCGCGATCTTCTTTGCCATACGCAAATGCTGCACTTTCTTAGCATGAAACGACTCTAGGTGGAGATGGGAGAGAGCTTACATTGACAATCTTCACTGCCTACGCAAGCCGACTGAGCTAAGCCTACGCCGGGGCAGCCAACCTGCCCTCCCATAAGGTTTTCTTCCCGGTTCTAGAGATCCCAAAGTTAGTAAATAGTATAGCCTTTTCAATCTAATTGGTAAATACTCACCTGGGGTCCGCAGATCCCGCACTTTTGGGTAGGAGGTGCAGCAGAAGGTGCAGCAGAAGGTGCAGAAGAAGGTACAGGAGGAGGTACGGCCGATGGCGCCGTTGTCGGTGTCGATATCGGAATCGAAGACGACGGTGTGCAGCCCGCCTGGCGTTTTCCCAGTCTCCCTGAAGAAGGGAAAGCACAGGTCTGATCGGTCGGGTCTATGCCGTTCCAGATGACGTTATATGAGCCCTTCACGCGTGGGTATGCCAACTTCTTGATGAGAGCCTTGACGTCGCCGGCGACAGAGCCTCGCCGGATCTGACTCTTGTACTGGTCCAGAGACAGAAGATATGCTGCCAAACCCGCGACGGCTGGAGCGGCAAAGGAAGTCCCTTCTAGCTTGATATCTTGCACGCCCACGGCACCAGCGCACTCAACATTGCCTGGAGCTGCGACAACGTCGTCTTCTGGTTTGCCTTGGGAGTAAAAGGTACGTGCACCATTTTCGTCTATGGCGCCAGCGACCAATATGTTCAGGGTCGGGTCTTGAATTCCGAATAAGGATGGGTACATGAAAACTTCATCGACGTAGGCCTAGCGCGTCCAAGAATGTTAGGCTTTTAGCTGTCCAGGGGAAGATTGTGGACTTACGCCGAAATTTCCAGTCGTAGCCACGAAGACTATGTCCTGGCTCACAACACTGCGAAGCAGTTCTTTGTATGCGGTCAGGAAGGCGGCATTTTTGGAATCTGAGGCGTCCAAGCGGCCTGGTACCAAATGTCAGTCCAATTCGAGGCGGCGTTGAGTGTTAGCAGTTACCTGCTATAGACATATTGATCACAGCTTTGCCTTCCAGTTTCTTCTCGTAAACGTCATTGCCGACCTCAGCGAGCATATGGATGTCCTCCGCAAATCCATAACGTGCCGGTCTTTTAACCACGACAATGTTGGCATTCTTGGCCACTCCGTACTTGGGGCCGGCAATCTTTGAGATGATGCAAGAACCATGTCCTCCATTCGGTTCGATATCATTTTGGACTTGATCGTCGGGATCAAGGAAGATCCACCTCTTTGAGCCTGGCATGCCCTTATATTCCTGTCAAAGTAGGTTTAGAAATTCCATCTTTGTACCAGCCTTCTGAGTGGAGTGACTTACCGGGTGATCCACGTTGGCGCCGCTGTCGTACACGTAGACTGTGACACCTCTCCCCGCTGTTTCATTGTACGCGTAGCCCGGCATGTCTTTGAGGGCCTTGCCCTTGGGCTGGGAAATAAACTTCAGCTCGTTGCTTGCATCCGTTTGCACTTTGATACCGTCATCGCGTTTGCTGTGTTGAGTGTAACGAGAGAGCCACGGCTGTGCGCGTCGAATTTCCCGAGCACCAGGTTTAGTGTCTTTCCCTGATTTTTCATCCAGCTTAACGGGCTTATCTGCAACCACATCTGCAACCTTTTGTGTTGGTTAGAATTGAGAATAATGATGTTTAAAAATCCAACGTACTATACTGTTCTCTTTGACCTTGGTAGCATTGGCTGGTGTGAGCTGGGCTTTCCATAGTATAATCCCAAGCAGTTTGCTAGTGACATTGCTGACCGATTTTGGGACGGCATACTGTTCTAGAACTGGGGTGAATTTCTCCCTGTCGGCTTTGGGCGCTTTCATCTTGGCGAATACAATCATGTCGACAGCAGACGGCGAAGGCGTCGATGACGATGACGATGACGACGATAACGACGATGACGGAGTCGGAGTCGGAGTCGGAGTTTGAGTTGGGACACTTGTGTTTCCATCGTCCAATTTCTCTGGTTCTTGGCCACCGGGTCTGGTGAGTACGGTGGTCCCAGCAGCGACCGGCCAAGTTCCTCCGCCAGCGACTGAAACGAAACCGCCACCTACGCCCCCGATAACAATGGCTCCAACCGCCACCACCCTGGTTTCTCCATTGCTGACGGTCACATTTGGGGCAGCAGTCGATGGCGTGGCCATGGAGGCTGAGGTAGGGGTAGTTGGAGTGCTACTCTTCAAGGGAGTGCTAGTCTTCAAGGGAGTGGTAGTGTTCAAGGGGGTGGTAGTGTTCAAGGGAGTGGTAGTGTTCAAGGGAGTGGTAGTCTTCAAGGGAATCCGAACGGTAGTGTTTGTGCTACTTGCGTGTGAGGTGCTGTTGGAAGAATGGCCAGTTTGCGCGCAAACCAAAGCCGCAAATAATGGAACGAAAGTGAAGAGCTTCATGATTATGAGCTCAGAAAACGTGTGTAAGAAGAATAAAAGACAGGGACGATAAGAAATTCAAGAGTGGCAGGCTGCTAGAATCTACAAACAGTGAAGTAGAAGTCTTGCATAGTGGCCAATTCGACAACGCACAGGGCCTACGTGTTCTTGTACTCCAAGGAGAGTAATGGATCGAGTCAGTACCAAGAACGGCCAGCATAAGAAACGGGTCGAGAAGCACTGTCCAGGTGTACGTTGTTTTAATGTGACAATCGTCCAAGGTGACGCTGACTACGGCATAATCTCTTGTACTGCGGCATAATCTAGTGTACTGTACAAGGATATTACTAGGTTTAAACAGGTAGACTACTAGTAGGGGTTTCTTCCCATTAGTAAAGAAGTATAGCGAGACTTCCTTGCTATTGGTAGTATTCCTTTGCAGCCCACGTTTCTGCAGAGCCTCATAAACCTCATTCGCTGGTTGGAGGAAACCCCTACTAGTACGTACCAAATTTAGACTAGCATGGTCCTTGACAAGCAGATTATGCGGTGCATTGAGCGAGGCTGGTGCAATCTTAGGTTCAATATAGTATTGCCGCTCTGTGGCTGGAGATCTATCGCCCCCAGGTTTCGCTACCCCAGGCCGCTTTCCGGTGGGCATGCTTAGAAGTGCATGAGGGATACTCTTTATCTCGGTGGGTCCCGCAGCGGCTCTATCCTGCGGCTGAAGACAGAATGACAGCTATGCGCTGAAAATTGAACTGCGACCGTTGACCCTTAACGCTCGAGTCGATGTCGACTGGCCGGGCGATTAACAAGCCTCAGATCTCGGTATATTCCAGAGTTAATATCCGACGCCGTATCATCTAGAATATAAGGAATATTCTAGTGGTACGGTTCTGCAAGGGTCCTTGTGAAGGCCCTACAAGCACGAGTAGCAACCATGGTGATTGCGCACATACCATGTCGCCTAAGCTAGTCGGGTTAGCGTGCCTTGGCGGCCACAGATAGATTTGGCTGACGTCACTGTGTTTTCGTATCGGCCCTAATAAACGGCCAGCTTCGGTCCTATGATATACGCGATATACTATTAGGGGAAAACTAATCCTACCAAAGTTCATTTCCGCTTTCGAACCTAAGCATAAGAGGCGATGAAAAGCCTAGAAGAGGGAGGGATGAAAAGGCAGGATGAAGGCATTGAATATGCTCTGGAGAGTGAGAAAATGGCCCGGAGGGCGACCCAACCCCAACCCAACACCAGCGCGAAAAAGTTGGGTTGGGGTTGGGTTGCAAGGGCATCCCCCCCAATTGGATATCCCAAACCTGACGTGATTAAAGGCGGTGATAATTATGCACCAATATCCGCACTAATCATGGGCGCCCGTGGCGGTGTCCCAGAGCCGCACCGTGTTGTCGCGCGAAGCCGACGCGAGCGTCCTGCCATCCGGAGAGAAGGCGACCGACGTGACCCAGTCGCTATGGCCTTCGAGGGTCTGCTGGTCCGCATAACCCTACGGTCCCTACCAGGCAACCCCAACCCAACCCCAACCCAACCCTGGGGTACCCCCAACCCATTTACCAGCGTATCCGAGCGAATCACGGCACACCTGAGATGAAGGATCTTAACATCGTTACTCTATAGTTAGTTATAGAATAGGTATCTTCACTTAACTTGACCGGTCCCCTCTGTACTCAACGAAGCGTACCTCACGGACCCATTGCGTTCGCCCTAGCCACCCTAACCCGGAACCGGCCTGGGCAAGTATACCCCGTGTAACACGGCCCCGGTGCTGACGCGTCTCAGCACCCTTAACAAGCGTAGAGTTTATATAACGTGTCTCACCACTCAGTGGCCACCACCACTCATTGGCCAGCCCCACCAAAATCGCGACGCGCCTTCTTACAAAGCTCCGCAACAACGTGATAAAATATATAGAAAATAAATCTATTTGGTGCGCGCTATCTAGTAGTACACTGAGTCCTCTTGTGGCCTTGTTCGTGGCACTTGCTGCAGGTTGGTGGTGCTCGAGGCCTACCTAGCTGCCCCGCCTGCTCTACCTGCTAGAGCACCCTTTAGGCCTCTGCAGCAAGCAATTGACCTTCCTCTGCCTATAGAGCTCCTCTACGGGCTATATACTGTCGGCGCTGTTGCTCCTTACGCTGTTGGCGCTGACTTGCCTGTCGAAGCTTCTTATTCTCCTCTATAAGAATTGTTGCTGAATTTATCGCAAGTTAACAACCTTTAATAAGCTGGCGGATAGCCTAGCTAGTAGGGCTCTGTGATAGGCGATTAAGACGACCCTAAATAAGTTGAGCCTGCTGCTCTAGCTAAGCAATAGTATGCGGTGTCTCTGCCGTCTATGCGTCCCCAGCGTCGGCCGCCGTCCCTGGCGGAGATGGCGTCCTAAGCACCGTTAGCGACGATAGGACGCGCTCTGGACAGGCTAGGACTAGTCCTGTCGCCTAGAAGCCAGCCTGGATATTCTGCTCTAAGAGGACTGCCCCTCTAATACTTAGATAGATCTGTAGGAAGTCCTGCTTGTTAACATGGAAGACGCCTTGTCGCGCAAGCTTAGATACCTAATAGCCGTACGCGACCTTAAGATGCGAGAAGCAGCTAACATTAAGCGGCTAGAGGAGGTGCGACGTATATGCCGGCATATAGAGGGTAATAATCTTATTCTCTCTACAGAACTACGTAGTTGAACTTAGGCGTGGCGTGGCTACCGTGGCTATTAAGGATAAGCAGCTAGTAGGCCCCTACTATACGGGCCTCCGCATGTTAGTAGAAGTGCTTTGCCTACTTAAGGCTAAGCTTATTAGTTGTCTAGCCATTATTGCTAACAGCAATAACCTAGTTAGGTAGGAGGCCTTAATACTAGCTCGCTTGGTGGAGCTTTCTAAGCAGGATCACGAAGGGTAGGATAGACTAGCTAGACAGGCTAATTGTCAGATTCACTGTGTTTTCACAGTGTTTCTTAGTAATCCTTGATGGTTCAGATGAAAGGTGGTTGATTTTGATGATGGTTGAGATGATTGATTGTGGAGTGATCTCTCTCGGAGGAGCTGAGCTATCGTACGCAATATCTATCTAGCGCCAAGACACACTAGTACTAGTGCGGGGTAGTGCGAACACAGTCGTACGCCGGTCTCCTGAGTGCTATCACAGTGAAATCACTATGGTTTACACCGACTGTCGTCAAGAGGAGACCATGTGATCGGACGCACATGACCACTGTGTTTTCACAGTGAAAACACAGTGATTTGTAGTGACCACCTATCTGACACTAATACACTTACTTAATCGCCGTTGTCTACTCGCGATTACCTAGCTATATAGTCGCCGCGCGGCTAACTGTCTTAGAGCTTATAACAACTTTTAAGGTCGCAGCGATCCCTATTATAAAGCTAGTTTCGTTAAAGTTATAGATATCTGAGCTAAGGATGCTATACGACTAACGCGTCTCCTCTACGAGCTTGAACCACGCGCGGATCGCGACTGGGTCCTTAGATCTTGCGCGCTGAGAGTGGAATTTCCTATTCTACTTTGTCTAGAGCTCTAGCTGAGCTTTAATAAAGCGTGATATCTAGTTCTTGCCGACTGGCTGGGGAGGGGGCTCTTGGCCGCGCGCGGCGAGTAGATGGTCTGCCATTCGCCGTACGTCAATAATCTGGGGCGGAAATCCGCGTCGGTCGAGGTCTAGGATCCAATCTACTAGAGACTGCTCCTCTGTAGGGTGTAGCTTCCGTTTTCGGGCATTGGTTATAGCCTGTGGGAAGGTACCGTTGACGCGTCGGCGGAGGGTCGATCGTGGAACATTATATAGATACGCGGCTTTTTGAGTACTTGAAACCTGGCCAGCTTGAATCGCGTGAATTGAAAGAGCTAGTCTACCCTCTTTTTGAGGCTGCTGAGTGTTCTGTGTGGGCGCCATCGCGAGTTCAAAAAAGGTCGCGTCGCGATTTTGGTGGGGCTGGCCACTGAGTGGTGGTGGCCACTGAGTAGTGAGACACGTTAACTAGTTAAGCGCACTACTTATATAAGCGCACTATTTATATACGACGAATTAGCCGTTACCTCATTAGTACTAGTAGTTAGGGCTCAAGGGAATTGAATGCTCTAGCCCTAACCACTAACTGCATATAGTTAATCGCGGAGCCGTCAGATCATCACGCCTCACAAAAAGGGTGCACGAAACAATTCGAGGGAGTGCGCAAAACGGCTTCCACCTTATTTTTAGCACTCCTAGCCAAATCGTCCCAGCTAGCTGGAACCGGGTCTGAAAACGGGAACCGGAAAGCATGCCGCCCAACAGACATCCGCCATCGTGAGCGACAGCAAGAGAGCCGCCTGTTGAATATAGATCAACTGAAAAGTGGAGTAAAAGAGTGATGGATTGTCAATACATGAAAAGCCGGCTATTATAGCCTACAAAGCTATTACGTCATTGACGTCATAGAGGCGCCATCACAACAGAATCTCAGAGTCCTCCTTGCCAGTTGCCCTGTAGCAACTTCCGCCAACACCGCCCACGTAGCCAGCAACGGAGACATTGGCCGCTATTCACCAATCGAAACAGGAAAAGGATGAATGGCAGCTGGTAACGCCTCCAACCACTTTTATGCGGCTCCTATCGATGTAAGAGGCTTGGCGGTGTTGGACTGCTCCCAACCAATGTGGAGTGGTCTCCTGGGAGAAACCCTCAGAAACCTGCTTATTACCCGTTTTTCTCGCCTGACGCACGGGCTCACCTGGCGCACGGTTTTTGCCGAACATCGTCAAATGCTTTTGAAGCTACTGAGCCTCACACAAATCTCTATATCGTCTAATTTTGAACAGTAGTAGGCAATCAAGTATGGCGAAAAAGTCTACTTGATTATCTAATCACGATATCTTGTAGGGAGGTTGATATGCCGCCCCCGACGATTTGTCGCCTGCGGGCCTTAATGACCTCAACAACCAATTGCTCGCTGCCACGAACCTCCTGAGGGACAATAGACTGCTGCTTCCTTGCTTTTCTAGCCTGTTTAGCAAATTGGATGTCCTTTTGAAGCTGCGCAGCAGCAAGCTGAGCCTGTCTATTGTCCTCCTTTTCCTGCTGCTTCTGCGCTTGCTCTTGAAGCCGGATCTCCTTTGCAGTAGCCTTCATACGACGCCTCTCCTCTAAAGCTTGTTGCTTCTTGGCTTTCTTAATTGTCTTGCGCTGACTATCCTCCTCTTTTTGGAGCCTCTCTGCCTCTGCTGCCTCTGCCTTTTGAGTTTCACGCTTACGCGCTAGCTGCACCTTGATTAGGCTCTAAAAGATAGCACTACTATCCTGAACTAGAGGCTGCTTAAGCTGGAGCGCTTTGCCTCTCTTCTGACGCTTCTTCTTGTTGACTAGCGCTTTTTTAAGGCCTTGAACCTTAAGTTTTAACATTATATTTTGAGTAGAGAGCGAGTAGATTGTTTGTGAGAGCAGCTTAGCCTTGGAGTTGTATACGTCGTTAACAACTGCTTGTAGAATCTTAGTAACTTTCCTCTAATTGTCAGCCGTAAGGACAGACCTCGAGCTCTCGCTGGATAATAGTCTCTTAGCCTTAGTGTGGCTAAATCGTTCTAAGATGACCTCTAGTTTAAAGGGGTGAAGGCCACACGATTTGAAGCTAGAGAGGATATTCTTTGCAGTAAAAGCTTTCTCCTACGCAGTCTAGAACATGCGAAAGAAGTCTCGCTTAGTAAGTGCAGAGAAGGCTTGAGATTCCTCCATAAATCGTGCTACCTCGTACGAGTAGGCTTGTGAGAGTGGCCTGAACAGAGTGACGTCAAGCGGCTGCAGCGTATGAGTACTATGAGGAGGATAGACTGCTAGGAGGATCTTGTTGTCGTCGCAGTACTTAATAAACTTCATATTGATGTGGGAGCCATGGCCATCAAGGATAAGCAGTTGATACTGTCGCGGTCGAACCTTTGATTTAGTCTCTCAATCAAAGATAGTCTTTAACCATTAAAGCCCAAGGTTATCGTTCGTCCATCCGCTAGGAGAGGAAGCAAAGAAGGCCGTGTGTATTGTAGGATCAAAATCCTGCAGCTATAAGTCTTGAATATTGCCCGAGACAGCCTAGTAGATAAGGCCTAGGGATAGAGACAATCCATCAGCGCATATGCAAGCAATTGTCGTAATCCATTCACGATTGCCGTCCTAAATCATTTGCCTAGTTCCCCCCTCCTCATACCTCCGTTAAGAGAACACCCGCTTCATCTTTGATAGTACGCCAATAAGGAAGCCCTTCTCGTCTATATTGTAGGTATGCTGTGGCTCAATCTCGTACTGCTCGATCTTACGCTTTAAGAGCTCGAAATAGAGCGCGTACTTAAAGGCAGAATTAGCTCTCTTCCTATCCTTGTCTATGCCATTCGTCTATTTTAATACTAGGTCAAGATAGTGACGCTTAATAAACCGATCTAGCCAAGAGCTTCCTACTTGTTTGCCGCTTATTTTAGTAGCAAAGTTGCGTAGCATGTTTCTTGTAGGCGGTAGCCCTTGCTAGCAGAGCTTGTCAACGTATTGTACTAGCTCTAGCTCCTAACGGTCGTTAAGAAGTTGTTAATTCTTATATTGGGCTGCACGGGAGCCCTATACACCGCGCCACCTTCGCGATAGCGTAGATTGTTCAACACTATACTTTTTTGCTGTCTGCGCGATATTAACTTTTCCTCCAAGCTCCAAGGATTTCAAAGATGCCAGCGCCTGCTCAATCGGGTCCATATTGGTGGAGCTACATCTATTTCAATTGTGGGGATTTTTGGAAAAGTGTGCGTCAGGTGAGCCCGTGCGTCAAGCGAGAAAAACGGGTACCGAGGTGGACGGTCGAATGAGCCCGACGGCCGAATGAGCCACCTTGAACACCAAAACAGCCCCACAACTTGAGGCTGTAGAGCCTCACACAATAGCTATTATCGCGATATTTTCTAGTGGTGATATCTATAGGCTTTAATTGATATATATAGCTATTGATATCGCGTAGAAGGTGTGATGTTGCGGCTGCGTCGTGACCTGAGAGCTGGCGCGCCTGCAGCAGCACGCTGAGGCTCTCCCCTACCTACGGGCCTCACAACAGCTCTCTTTTTAAGAGTTGCTTTTGCAGAAGCCTTAAGGCTGCGCTTTTTGCCCTTTTGAGAGGTTTTAAGAGCTTGTTGGAGTCGTTTTGCAGTCCTGCGAGCAGCTGCCCTAGAGGCCTGTTCAGCAGCCTTCTCTGCCTTCTCCTTCTCCTTTACCAGATTGGCTGCAGCCCTCGCCTGACGCCTTATTTCCTTCTCCTTCGCCTTTGCCTGTCTTGCCTCTTTACGAAGCCTATTTGTCTCAGCTTTTTGGTGTTGTACCTGCTCCTCCTCGCGCTCCTGGAGCTGCCGGCGATCACGTGCCTCCTTCACCTTCCTTGGAGACCAAAAATATAGCTCCACCTTGATACTCCTCAGGCTCCTTAAGTAGGAGAGGCTTGCCTCGCTTCCTACGCGTTCTCTCGTTGATCAGAGCCTCGCGTAGGCCCTTGACCTCATACTCAAGGAGGGTCTTTTGAGTTGAGATTTGGTGGAAGGCCTGGCTTAGCTTTTGAGCTCGTTTATCACCTCGATCCTTCACTACCTGACGCAGTAGGCCTTCAGTCTTCCTCCAGTTTGAGGCACTTAAGGCTGAGGACTCGCTATCGCTTGAGGAGCTTGGGCTAGAGTTGAATCTCTGTAGTATAACCTCAGGATTGAAGGGTGAGAGGCCTGTAGCCTCGAAGGCCTTTAGGATTGTCGTTTCCTTAAAGGAGGCCTGCCAGGCTCGGTAGAAGAGGGGGAAGAAATCCCTCTTGCTTATTGAGCAAAGGCCCTGGCTCCTTTCCATAAAGGCTGAGATCTCCTTTGAGTAGGCTGTGGACAGAGGCTTGAACATAGCTACATCGAGCGGCTGCAGCGTATGGGTTGAATGAGGAGGATATACAGCGAGGAGGATCTTGTTCTGATTGCAGTACTCAATAAAATCCATTGTGAGGTGAGATCTATGGCCATCTAGGATGAGCAATTGATAGGAAGATCGAGCCTTCGCCTTTGTACCGCGATCAAACACCTGTTTAAGCCACGCGAGGCCGATATTGTTGTTCGTCCAGCCAGAGGGCGATGAGGAGATTCGAACCTGATGAGTCGCATGATTGAGGGCCTGTAGCCAGGAGTCCTGTATCGATCCTGAGGCTGACTGATAGATGAGAGCGGGCTCAAGGTAAGATCCATCAGCGCAGATACAGGCCAGCAGCGTTATCCACTCTCGAGAGCCATCCTGGATAGTACCCCTCCTCTTCCCATCCTCATATGAAGCCCTGCTGAAGATCCTCTTCGAGCGACCTACAACACCAAGCATGAAGCCCTTCTCATCCATATTGTAGGTATGACGCGCCTCAACGTGATACTGATTGATCTTCTCGCGTAGAAGGTTAAAGTAGAGGCTATACTTCCTCCCTGAATCAGCCTTGTGGCGACTATTGTCAATGCCCGTTGTCCATTTTGAGATAAGCTCGTCTGGGTGTCGGTGCACAAAGCGATCAACCAGTGTACTCCAACCTCTTTCTGCGTAATCTGCGAGGCGAAATTTCGTATCATAGCTCGTGTAGGCGGTAGGCCTTGATTTGTAAGACGTTTAATATAGTGTAGAAGCTCTAGTTCCTGTTGTGGATAAAGAGCTTGTTGATTCTCCGCCATTGTACTGCGTGACCTTGAGATGCCTTGGTGTCGCCGCGCGAGCGTTGCACGGCTGCAACCATAATCTCTCGCAATCTGTCTATAGCTAAATTTTTCTGTAGGTCCTAGCGATTCAATCGCTGCAATCGCAGCCTCAATCGAGCTCATAGTGGTAGAGTTATCGCGTGTTGAAGTTGAGGTGTTGTCGTGGTGGGGTGGCTCATTCGGCCGTCGGGCTCATTCGACCGTCCACCTCGGTAATCAGCACAGCCACAGGCGGCCAGCCACAACGGGGCAGCCACTCCCTCCCTCACCACCTTAGCTGCCTCTCTCGCCACACGCCTCTCCTCTACCTCCTGCTCTTAGAGTAGCTTAGCAGCAGCTTAAAGCTCCTTCCTATTAGCTTTTGCAAGCTGCCTATTATGCTCTTCCCTCTACTTTACTGTCTCTTATACACGTGCCTCTCTAATCTTGCGTGGAGACTAGAAGATAGCACTACTATAGTACTCCTAGCGCTGCTACAAGTTAAGAAGTTTGCTGCGCTTTTTATACTTCTTCTTAGTAGTAAAAGCCTTCCTTAAGCTATTATTCTTATAGTGTAGCAGCTTGTTTTGTACTTAAAGTCTGTGGAGCGTTTAGGAGAGCGACTTTAACTCTTCTGCGGTGGTATCCTTTACTGCAGAGCGTACGAGACGCTCTATCTAGCGCTAGTTATTGTTAGTAAGCGCTGAGGACCGTCCTTTACTGTTGTTTTGCTGCTCTAAGGCATCGTCCGCAAAACGTTTAAGTATAACCTCTAGGTCCATAGGCTATATACTAGCAGCTTTAAAGGACTTAAGGATAGTCTCTGTCTTAAAGGAGGTCTCCTACGCTCCCTAGAATAGCGGGAAGAAGTCTCCCTTCTTAACTAGTACTAGCCCTTGGCTCCTCTGGAGGTAGGTAGAGAGCTCCTTAGAGTAGGCGGTGGAGAGAGGTTTAAACATAACGATGTTAAGAGGTTAAAGCGTATAGGTAGAGTAAGGGGGAAATACAGCTAGGAGTATGCGATAAGAGTTGCAGTAGTTAATAAACTCCTTTATAAGGTGACTGCTATAGCTTTTAAGTAAAAGCAGACGCTAGTCTCTCCCACAACGCGCTTTCTGCTTCGTGCAGCGATTAAAGACCTGCTCTAGCCACGCCAAACTAACGTTGTTATTTGTCTATCTAGATGGAGATGAAGCCACAAAGACGTTGTGTTGCCTAGCTTTAATAGCGTTCACCTAAGCTGCCTATAGTAAGCTGTTCGGCGACTAATAAATAAGACCTGGCGGCAGAGCCTCCCTATCAGCGCAGACAGCTGCTAAGAGGGTGATCTATTCTTAAGAACTATCTTAGAGTGACGCTTGCACCTTTTTGCGCTCCCATATCTAATGGCTAAACACTCGTTTTAAGCGTCCTGTTATACCTATTATAAAGCCCTTCTTGTCTATATTGTAGGTATGGCGCGGCTGTATGTTGTACTGCTTTATCTTCTAATGTAGCAAGTTAAAGTATAGCTTATACTTGACGTTTGAATTAGCGTTATAGCGGAGGGAGTCAATTCTAGATGTCTATTTTGAGATAAGATGGTGGCCGTGTTGGTCAAGAAAGCGCGTTACCTACCTCTCGCTCACGCGCTTATTGGCTATCTAGGATGCGAAATTTTGTATTATCTCTTTTGTAGGAGGCAGCCCTCTTTTTATAAGGTCTTTAATATAGTGTATAAGCTCTAACTCTTATTGTTGGCTGAGGTTTTGTTGATCGCGTTCTTTGGCTGCCCGTGGGCGCTGACAGCCTTGGTGTCTTCGGCTTAGTGTACTTCGGTTTATATGGAACTGGTCAGCAATTATCTAGTATTAGAACTGTTCTCCTGGTTTGAGCGCTTCGATTGCTGCAATTGCATTATCGATTGGAGCTATAGTGGTGGAGTTATGAGGTGTTGAAGTTTGGGTTTCGTCTAGGGTTTTGGTGTTTGGCGGGCGTTGCGCGTCCGTGCACGGTAGCGCTGGCAACGGTGTACGAAGCTTGATATCAAGCTTTAAGAGCACTGCCTCTGGATTGTGTGGGACTAGCCCAGAGCCTCAAAATCTTGCGCAGATATTCTCCTTTGTAATTAACTAGTCGTAGGCGGCGCGAAAGGCTAGTAGAAACTCAAGCTTAGTAATATGGTCAGACTTGTCAATAAACAAAACAAACAAAATTTGAGGCTCTGAATTTGTTTGTTTGACGACTTTCTTGGTGTTGTAGTTTGTTTGTTTGATTTGATGGAGCTATAGAGGCGCTTTTTATTTGATTGTTTGTTTGATTTTGAGTACTTTAAGAGGACTGTGAAAGAGACTCTGGTGGTGTTATAGGCGGCGGCTCCTCCCACTCATGTATGCTAAACTGTTCGTTGAGCTTATTGTCATCGTACGTTGCCACCACCTTTGCGCTTGGAGGTTTAAAACCTGCTCGAATCCATCGTTGAGTACAAATTAAAGCAGCCAATAGTTGGCTGCCCATTTTGCGTCTCTGTGGCTCAAGTACGTCGCCAGTACCCGAGAAGACTCGCTCACAGTCAGCGCTGGAGGCAGGGATAGTTAACACGTCCAGCGCCAATCGTGACAAATTGGGATACCTCGGCTTGAGCTGGTACCAGTATTGGACAGCTGTACAGCCAGTTTTGTACTGTTCTGATGTCCATGTTGGCTCTCTAAGCCAGCTCTCGTACTCATCCGCCACCCCTATTATCTCGTCGCTGTTGTCAAGTACCGAATCGATCGCGTCGTCAAAGCTGCTCATCGCGTGTTTAGGCGCAGTTGTTATTGTTGTTGCTGTCGCTAGGGCGGGCTTGTAACGAGCCCAAAGCTGCTCGAAGCTCGCGTGCGTAGCTTGTAACAGTGCGGGCTTCTCACGCCAGAAGCGTTTAAAGTAGTTCTTGAAGCGTGGGTGGAGTGCCGTGGCAGTGTAGTAGACGGGGATTTTGAGGAGTTTATTAAGGTACTTGCTCGCCTTCTTGAGCGCAGCACGTACGTTGATAGCGACGTGATCTTCTGGCGCCTCGTCTGGCAGGTAATTGACGCTTTCAAACAGTCTAAGGCGGGCATCTAGGTCAGCAATAAGAGACTCAAACACAGGGATAACCTCGTATAACGCGCCGTGAGTGCCAGCTTTGCCGCGACCTTGCAAGCGATTAGTTGCGGACTTCAGCGGCTCAAGCACCTCAATGTACTCGGTAATCACCGCCCAGTCTGCAGCTGCAAGCCCGCCTGATCGCATCCACTGCGGCACAATAGGCGGCTTAGTGTTGTTGCTTTTGGCAAGCTCGTCAGCGTGCTCAGTCTCTTGTATGTGGTAGGAGGAGTAGCTGTTGATGGCGTGTTGTAGCTCAACACCGCGCTTAAAGCAGTCATGATAGCTGTTCCAACGCGTAACTCCAGGCTTGAAAGGCTCACGGCGTCTTGCTGTAGCGCCAGCAGGCATCTCAACTGCTTCGCTGTTCTGACAATCCTTAAATATACCCCATTGTTTTGGCGTGTTAATGTAGTTAACAATATCAAGAAACACGCCAAGCGGACCATTTTTCTGCTATTGCTTTATATAAAACTCCTCTTCGTTGTAGTGTTCAGGCTCGTTATTAAAGGCGTCGGAGTCAGTGCCAAACATAATAGTTTGCCTAACGAGGTTGAGTATGTGGCAAGCGCAGCGGAGGCGTCGATCGTTGGCGATAAAGCCGTATATTGTGCCGAGTTTATTAACTGCAGTATTGTTGTTGTAGGCGTTGTCAAGCACGAAATAGCCCAAATTGCTGCTAGAAATCTCAAAGTAGCGTAGGATTCGTACGACAGCTTCCGCGATCGCTGAGCCTGTGTGCGCACCAACCAGCTGCGGCAAGGCGATGGGAAGGTCAACTATATTGCCTTGAGAGTCAGCGTAGTGCGCACAAATTGCAAAGAAGCCGCGCTTCCCCCCTTGGTAGTCCAGCCGTCAAAGCTTATGTGTATTTTGCTAGAGGCCTCAGACAAGGCGCGCTTGACTTGAGGTTGTAGCCAGCTGTAAAGCCTCATCACGAACCTCGAAACGCTGTTGTGAGACCTCCATAGCGCCGCCTCTGCCTCTGGGTTGGCGAACCTGATCATCGCGCGGAAGGACTCAGTCTCAAACTCGCGTAATGGCCTGTTGTTGTTGACGAGCCATAACACTGCAGCTTGCCTGAAGCCTTGTACGTCGAAGTTACCCAGCTCCTGCGTTGCATCTTGGCTTAATGTGACCCCGTTTTCTTCCGCCCATCGCAGCGACTTCTGGCCAGGTTCGAGCGGCCTCTTGTGTACGATAGTGCCTTGTTTGGTGAGCCGATGGCCGGGAAGGTCTTGCTTCAAATGGTTGTTG
Organism: Laburnicola sp. JP_R_19; assembly: GCA_031010545.1. NCBI lineage: Eukaryota > Fungi > Ascomycota > Dothideomycetes > Pleosporales > Didymosphaeriaceae > Laburnicola > Laburnicola sp. JP_R_19. The sequence continues at coordinate 141,034 of VOIT01000131.1, read as the reverse complement.
GCGGCTGTAGTTGACAGAGTGGTCTGGTGTAGGCCGCCCTTCTTTCTGTTGATGTGACAGTGCTTGCATTGGAAGTAGATCTTCTCAGGGTTAGTACCAAGCTTTCGAAGGCGATAGCCGTGCCTAAAGACCCAGCTGATGTTGCCTGTGGGTGTGGATAGAGGCACATTGAAGCCCAGCAGGCGCTTCAAGTCAAGGCCTTCGTAGTTGGTGAAGTCAACACTAGGCGCAGCGTCCTCCTCCACTGAAGCCTCTGTGGCAGCATTACTAAACGCGCGCGGCGGCTTAGTAGCTATAGGCGGCTTATTAGCCACTAACAGCAACTCCCAAGCTGGCTCATTGGCCTGTAAGGCTTGTAGTATAGGCCGTGGTGATGGCCTCCGGGCGCGCTCCTCTAGCTCGGTTGGTGGCTCTATTGAGCGCGGCTCTAGAGTACTTTCAAGCACCTCAATAGGCGGCTCCGGCTCGTCAACTACCTCAATAGACGGCTGGGTTGGCGGAGGAGTAAGCGGCCGCTGGCTATCCATAAGGCGCTGGCTGGGTTTCGGCGCACGTTGGGAACGTTTGGGCATAGGTTCGGATGCCTCAGCAGGCTCGCGGCTTCGTTTTGGGGGCATGGTAAGCGTGAAGGTAAGCAAAGGCGCGAAAAAGTAAGCTGTAGGCGCAGGCAAGTAAGCCAAAGTATAGTGGGTGTGTAAGCGTTGACGCGCAAGGTACGCGGAAAGTACGCGGTCGGCTAGCCAACATTACCACTTCATGCCAAGGCGTACTGCGCGACGCTCTGCAGCCCGCAACAATAGAGATATAGTAAAACAGGCGACAGGAATTAATTTAGCAACATTGATTTAATAGTTTAACTTATAGAAGACAAGATTTATTGCGTGGTTATAGCAAACGATTTTTTAAGAGTAGTAACTAGGTTCAGAATACAGTCAACTCTCGTTATAACGATTAATCCGTGCACAGCAAATTCTATCGTTATATCGAAATATCGTTTAATCGATGATTATTAAGCTAGTCTTGGCGGACTTGCAGCCACTCCGAAATTGTTGACTGCCTCATACTTCTGATTGACTGAGCTTTCAACGACCTCTCTAGCCGCTTCATATAGGATATATCCTCATACTTTGCAGTCTCCTGATACTCCTGATAGCAGAGTAGAACCTGTACAGCCTGAAGAGCCTCTGCAACGCTTGGAGCAGGAGGAGGTAGCACCTCCTCCTCTTCCTCTAATCCTTGAACAAGCCCTAGCTGAGCAACTACGATATCCTGTAGGGATGTATCCTCCTCTTCCTCCTCTAAATCCTCATCTACTGGATTGAGAAAGTTCTCTATAGCCATAGGATCCTGGATCTGGCCAGCCTGGGCAGCAGCCTGATATAGACTCTCTATTGGCTCCTCTCTATCAAGTCCAGAGCTAGGATCTAGCCACCTCTTCGGGATGCACGTGCTCTTGATGTAGCAGTGTAGGATAGTTATCCTTAATATCGAGCAGCCATAATTCAGCTATCCAGTGGAGCGTATAGAGAATCGTCATGAATTTGAATGGATTAAGGCCAAGGTTGTAGTGTTTAACCGTGAACGCTAGCCACTGCCTCCGGTAGTAGGTCTTGAAGTTCTGGATGATACCCTGATCAAGAGGCTGATACATGCTTGTTGAGTTCTTTGGTAAGAGCTGGATCGCGATATTGGACGGAGGCGGCGATTGTTGAAGGCCAGAAAGATGGGCCGAGTAGTTGTCCATGAGAAGAACAACCTTCCTTGAGCCAATATAGCTATAGAATGCAGCAAGCCACTCAGCCATGATAGATGTGTTTACCCAGCCCTTCTTAGAGGCCCCCCAGACACAGCCAATAGCTAATATATTAACTCCTCGCAAAGCTCGAGGCTGTTTTGACTTTCCTATCACCCATGGTGCTACGCGCTCAGTACCAGTAGCGTTGCAGCAGAGCATGATAGATACCCTAGCTTTATCTTTCTTAACACCAGGCATTGAGGCAGTAGCTAGCCCTCTTGATATTGCCCACCTCCAGTATAGCCCAGTCTCGTCCATGTTGAATATATCGCTGTCTGGGTATCGGATGCAGATGTTCTGTACATCTACCATCTCGGCTGCTGTTTGCGTTGGTACAGAGCTCTGCTCGCCGTGCTGTGTAACCTTGCTATCCTATATCGCTGCTTGAATTTTGATACCCAGCCAGACGAGAACTCAGGAATAGCCTGGCCCTGGTAGGCTGGAATCTGACGCCAGATCTCTCGAGCTTTCTCAGCAAGTATACGCCTGATACTAGTCCCCTCGCACTTGTATTCCCTGCTGCCACTCATACAGGATAGACTCAAGCAGAGGCCAGGCAGCCGCTCGTGAGCGGTAGGCTGTATCGGATATGGATGTACCGGAGGCGGAGGCGGAGGCGGAGGCAGGTAGGGCGTCGAGGTGTCGAAAGCGATCGTCGAGAGACTCAGATACAGTTGATTGGGAGAGCTTTCTGCCAAATTCAGCTTCAAACCATGCGATGATAGCTTTCTGTCGTGGCTGTGGTTGCTGAGAGAAGGCCCAGGCGCGGAGAGCCTTCCTCTCATGATTGGATATCCCCTTGCGGCCCATAGCTTCTATAACGATACTTGGCGCTGAAGTGGTATTAGATATTGAATATCGGATACAGGGGTAGATTGTGTGGAGTTGAATCCGTGCAAGCGAAAAATATCGCTATATCGAGGATATCGCTAAAACGGACATCGTTATAACGAGAGTTGACTGTATATAAACATAACTTAGGCTTCGCTGCAACAGCGCAAACTCACTTTGCTACAATACCTCAACACTATAATATTAGCTTATTTAGATTATTATATATATATTTATTGTTTTAACAGCTTATTACCTACGTAAAGAAAGAGGAGGAACAGAGGATAGGAGGTGCTAAAGCCGAATAGCAATTCATGTATATCAGTTGCTGGCGGCCAGTGGAAGCACACATCCGTTATGCGGGCTTTTTTTACGCAGGTACAATCCACTTAAGAAGCTCCGTTTTTTGCTCTGTTTACTATAGGAATACCTATATAATTGCAGCGTTGGGAAAGTTATTGTTACATCAACACTAAGAATATATCACTAACTCTAGGGTACCTTATCATTACAGTATGCTAAGCGATTCAAACAAACTTCAAATTTTTTGACTGCAATTGCCTCTTTTGTTTGTTTGACCTATCAAAATTGCAGCAGCAGCTTTTTGTTTGGTTGACGTTGTCAATTCAAACAAAATTCAAACAAAATATTGAGGCATGTTTGGTTGTTGACAACCCTGAATATGGTTGATATAGTTGTGTATCAGGCCCTCAACCTGGCGCCCGTACGCCCGCTTCAACGGCGAGAAGCAGCCCACGTTAAGTGGCTGTAGGAGGTGTGACGAATGTGGTGGCATGCATAGGGTATAGATCTTGTTCTCCCTGCAGATCTCCTGGAATTCGAGTGAGTCGTGGCTCTTATGGCCGTTAAGTATTAGGAGCTGACGCGCGCCTACTCTACGCTCTACTGTATACTTAATAAAGTGCCGTAGCCAGGCAACACCAAGCTCGTTCGTAGTCCACCTATTGTCGCTAAGACTAATAGTCCAGTCACCTGGTATATCGTCGCCCTCGTACCAGGCCGAGAGGTGGTACTTGCCAGCGAAGATGACGAAGGGCGGGATTGCCCACCCAGCAGCGTTGATTCCGTGGATCGTCGTCACCCACTCACGATTGCCTGGCTGGATCGCTTTTAGCCGACCACATCTCTCTGAGCCTGTAACGACTAGCTAGGAGGATATCTTGCCTATTAGAAAGCCAGTCTCGTCGAAGTTGAAGGTGTCCTCATCGCAGATACCGTAGGTGGCCTTTGTACGTGCTACTAGCTCAAACCAGGCCTGTATAGCCGTCGGGTCCTCGCAGAGGGCTCGCTGTCGATCGTAGGCTCGATTAAATCGCGTTGTGAGGCTGTCTGTTCGCTTGACAAAGTTTCTAGGCCACTGCTAGCCAACGTGGCCTGCGCTACGCTCAGCGAGCAGCTTATTCGCCATATCTCGTACAGCACCTAGAGTAGGCGCAAAGCCTCGCGAATCTAGGTCAAGTATATGCTCAATAATAACCTCCTCTTCTAGCTTAGTAAGCTTCTTAGATTTAGGCTCACAATCGCGTCGCGCAGTAGTTCCAGCGCGTCGGCTGCGAAGCGTGCTTTCAGGAACGTTATACGTCGCTGCAGCGCGATTAACGCTCTGGATCTAATTCTAATTAATAGCTAAGATAGCTAGGGAGATATCTGCTTCGTTATAGGGCAGTCGAATAAGTGTTGGTTGAGCCATTATAGTTAATAGGTGACGCGTCGTAGAAAGTTAGTGGGGTTCGCAGCTCGCTTGTAAACACGTTATACCTATAAGTAAAAAGAAGTATTAACTAGCAAATATTAACCTAGATATAGGCACCTAAGGCCTTAAAAATATTAGGTATAGAATTACTAAAAACACTAAAATAGTAATATAGATAAGGAAGAAAACTAGTGTATAAAAAATTTATAAAACTATTATAAATAATAGTATTAAGATATTAATATAAATCTATATATAAATAAATCTTAAATAAAATGCAATAAGAATAATTGCTAATATTATTAAAGGATAAAGAAATTAGTAGGATGCTTTCTACCTAATAAAGGCCTTAACAAGATACTATAGTAGCAATACTATATAACTATAGACAAAGTGTTATAAAGACTAGTATTAAGTATATCTTAATAATAAATAGGGCGTAGAATAGTTCCTAAAGGGCCTAAAACTAATAAAAAACTAAGAAGCTTATAGTAATAGAATTACACTAGTAAGAGTAAATTAATAACTCTTTATAAGGTATATAATAATACGTAAATATATCTAAAGGTAAATATACTAGTATAAAAATATAAAATTTACGCGCTTATAAATAGTAGCATAAAGTACACTTTTATATTACTGTAAGTAATTAAAAGATATAATATACTTTATTAGAATAAGCTAGAACTAGTAAAGATTGTGCTTATAGATAATATACTACTAAGATATAGAGATAGTATAATACGCCTTAAGACCTAAATTATATTACTAAAACTTACTAGATTAGAGAATTAATAATAAATTAATATTATATATTTTAGAGAAGAAGATATATTAATAGGATATAATTAGCTTAGAAATTAGAATCCTACTATTAATTAGTAAAATAGAATATTATAAAGCTAATAGCCTATAGACAAAGTTGCTTTGTAATAAAGATTAAAATAAAGGAAATCTATAAGGTAGGTTGCTTTAGACTATAATTTATAATTAAGTCTAATAATCTATAGTATACCTTAGCTAGGTAGAATTAGTAAGATATTTATAACAAAGATTATGCGCATATGTAAAAAAAAATCCTTAAAGAGTAGAAATTATTTGAGTATAATAAGTTGCGACTACAAAGAATAAACCCTAACCTAATATATCTTAGAAATATAAGAAATATGATAAGCTCTTTAAAGAGTATAAAAGTAATAATCTACTAAAGTACTAAATATAGAATTATAAAATTTACCAAGAAGAAGGAGCAAAGCTTAAGCTTAGATATATATACCTACTATTAGATAGCTAGTAAGAAAAGCTAAAGGCGTATATTAATATGAATTTTATAAGAGAATTTATATAATAAAGGAAAAGCTTAATAGCTTTACTAATTTTATTAATACTAAAAAAAATAGTAAGCTAAACCTCTATATAGACTATAGACAGCTAAATAATACTATAAGAAAGGATAGATACCCCTTGCCTCTTATCTAAGAAGTTATAGACTAACTCTAAGAAGTTAAGTAGATTATAAAGTTTAATATCTGTAAAGAATACTACTAAATACAAATTATAAAAGAATTTAAATAGCTTACTACCTTTAAATCGCAATATAGCCAATTTAGATATATAATTCTATATTTTCAATTTATAAATACGCTAGCGACGTTTTAAGTAGTTATTAACAAGGTACTATATAAATACTTAGACGTATTCTATATAGTATACTTAAATAATATACTAGTGTACTTTAAGGAATTACTTAAGAAGCATATAAAATATATAAAGAAAGTGCTTAATAAGCTAAAGTAGTATATATTACTTTTATAGCTAGAAAAGTATAAATTCTATATTATATAAACTAGATATCTTAGAATTATTATTAGATAAAATAGTATTACTATAGACCTATAGAACATTATAGCTATATAGGACTAGCTAGTTTCTAACATAGTTAAGAACGTGTAATTTTTTTTAGAATTTATAAACTTCTACTAAAAGTTTATTATAGAATACTTAAAAACTATAGCGCCTCTTATAGAAGTAACTAAGGAGAAAGAATTTCCTTAGGGCTAGGAATAGCAGATAGCTTTTAAGAAGCTAAAAAAACTATTTACTATAGCACTATTACTATAGATATAGAATCTAACACAATTAATATATATAAAAACTAATATATAACTATACCTTAGAAGCTATACTTATACAGTAAAGCAAGAATAGAAAGTAGAGACTAATATTTTACTATTCTAGAAAGTTCTTAAGAGTAAAACTTGACTATAATGTTTATAATAAGAAATTATTAGTAACAATAGACTCTTTTAAATAATAGAAACCATAGCTTATAGAAGCCTAATATTAGATTAAGGTATTTTTAGACTACTAGAACCTTATAAGTTTTATATTAATTAAGAAACCTAACTAATAATAAATTAAATAGGCAGAAATAATAGAAAACTATAAATTTAAGATCTACTATTGCCTAGAATTACTAAATAGGGCAGCGAACTCCCTTAGCGAAAGATTATACCTTAAGGAGATAGACTAACCTAAGACGTATAACGTAGTTTTGCAAATATAAATAAATAGTACTTTCTAATATAATTAACTATAGTTAGTAAAGGTTATAGTACTTAGGTATAACCTAGTAAGTAAATAATAGGACCTAAACTAATAGATGCATCACGCCCTAAAGGATTATAATAATTAAGAGATAATTAAGATACTAGATAATATAGCTAAGACCTTAATTAAATTATAATATAAGTTAAGCAACTAGGGGTATTTAGGTATTAATAAAACAACTTAACAAATTTAGCTAAAATATAATAGTCTATATGCGTATAATAAAGTAAAGAAGATTATAAGGAACTATTTAGCATATATAAAGAATAAGCCTAAGCAATATAAGCCCTATAGATTATTATAACCTCTAACACTACCTAAGTAACTATAGACTAGTATTATAATAAACTTTATAGTAAAGTTACTAGTATTAGTAAAACCTAGATCTAGACAAATGTGCGACTTAATTCTAGTAATTATAAATTAATTAACTAAATAGGCGTATTTTATACCTATAAACAAATTAATAATAGTAAAAGATATAGCTTATAAGATATAGCTTATAAGATTATAAGAACTCTTATTACTAATTTTAAACTACTAGAGGAATTTATTATAAATTATAATAAGCTATTTATATTAAAGTACGAGAAAATATTACTAGTAGTACTAGCGGTTATTTACAAGCTTGTAATAATAACTTACACTTAGATAAATAGCTAGATAGAACAAATTAACTAGATACTAGAACAATATTTATAAATATATATTAATAAGTTATAGAATAACTAAGTTAAACTACTACTAATAGTATAATTAATATATAATAGTATAAGGTCTAGTATAATAAAACGCTTACTGCATTAAATAAACTATAGATATAAGCCAATTACTTATTAAGATTTAAAAGATATTAAAATCCTTTTAGTATTAGCTAATAAAAAGGCTTAGCTTATGTATAAGCTAAATAATAAGTTAGGTAAATAGATTGCTTAATAAAATCTTATAATAGCTAAATAAGAAAATAAAAATAGGCTTAAGGAACTAATTTATAAGAGAGGGGATAAAGTTCTTCTATTATAAAGGAATCTAACAACTAAGTAACTATTTAAGAAACTTAACTACCTCTAAGTAAGACTATTTAAGATTCTAGAGAAATAAGGACTAGTAAACTATAAATTAAAGTTATCTAAGAAAACTTATATAGACTCTACCTTTTACAAATTACTTTTTAAACTAGCACTACTAGACGCTAAAATTAAAATATAACTTAAACTTAAGAATAAGAAGTATAAGGTTAAAGAGGTTAGGGACCTATAGAAGTTTATATACTAGTAAAAATATCTTATTAAGTAGGAAGAATAGCCTACTAGTTAGAATATATAGGAACCTATTAAGAATATAAAAGAATACTAGTAGTTAGTTGTTAGATATGCAGCTGTTAGATAGAACAAGCGCGTTGAGGTTGGATCTGTACAATTAAGCAGGGACCATCTGGCTTGGCACACTAGCGAAGAAGTCAGAACCAGCTGAACACGGTGGACACAAAGACAATACAATCATCATTATCTATAAAGACACATCATCGCATTCAACCATTAAATCTAACATTAGTAAAGTAGTATTACTAGGAAATATAGAAACTATACTTAAAGAAAGTAATAAACTATTAGAAAATTACTTAATAGTATTAAGTAAAGTCTATAATAAAGGTAAAAACCCTACTAAGGTATTAGCGCTAGAATAGTTAACTAAGGGATTATTAAGCTTTCTAGTAACTTCTATCTCTAATACTAGGTAAATAGCCTTTTTATAAGTATATTCTTTAGCCTACTATAGTATCTTTTTATTTTACAAAAGCTATATAAGAATAGCTAAAAAAGTCTTTTTATTATCTTCTACCTTCTATAAGTACTCCTTCTAAGTCTAGTTAAGAGACTTCTAAAATAGGTTAGTGTAGGAACGTCTAAGGCGTATACACTTAGAATAATAAAGAGAAGAAAAATTAGCTATAGCTAGATAATTAAGGCCCGAAAGAAAATAATAATTATAAGGAATAGGTATAAATATACTATTATAAGTAATTTTAGCTATAAGATAAAGATAGTTATAAGTTAGCGCAGAAGAGTCCTTAGGTATTATTAGAATATAGGATAAGAATAAAAGATTAAGCATAGTTAAGGCTTACAAACAAGGCAGAGCGCACCTTTATATTTAGAAAAACCTAAGTAGCACTATCGGAATAAGAGTATTAGGAAATGTAAGATAGTGGAGATCACAGTAATTCATAGTGATATAGGTTGACCACGAGAAAAGAGGTGTATCTCTTGCTATGGAGGACCGAGGCCCCTGAAGGTGTATGGGTGAGGCTAGGCATAAGGTTATTCCGGCCGAGGTCATGTGACCAAGGACCGACCATACAGCCATGCGGCAGTCTTACAGGAAAATAACCTTAAAAGGGGGGCGAGTATTATAAGCGTATATATAGTAAGGTTAGTAAAGACTAATAGTTACGCGCAAAATATCTATATAATAAGATATAGAAATAAGTTAGTAAGTTATATAATAAATTATAGTAATTATAGTAATTAAAGTAATTATAGGTATATAATAGATTACTATAATTATAGTAATTATAGTAAGTCTATAGATAATTAGAACTATATAGATTTAGGAAATCTCTTTAGTTTTAAATCTTTATAGTTAACTTTATAATAGTATAATCTCCTATATAGATTAGTGCTAGTTATTCTATCTTATTTAGAATTAGAAGAGCCTTATACAAGACTATTAACATCTTACTTAATTCTTCCTAAAGCCTCTTCTTAGATATTAGGCTACTAGAAATCACTATAATTTTACTATAAAATCTAGTAGTTATGTGTATTCGATTATATAGTCTTTTTACAACAATAGTTAGTGTAACTCATAGTAATATTACTGTGAGATTACTGTAAAATATACAAAGAAGACTGGCGTACTACTATTATACTACTCCGCACTAGTACTAGTACGTCTTGGCGCTAGATAGATATTCCGTACAATAGCTAAGCTTCTCTAAGAGAGATTACTCTACAATTAATTATCTTAACTATTATTAAAATCAACTACCTTATATCTAAACTATTAAGAATTACTAAGAAACACTGTGAAAACATAGTAAATCTAACACCTCTAACGCGGACACCTTAGAGTTTACCTTACCTCCCCTAACCTAGATTAGAATAAAACACGTAACCCTATATTAATAACTAAGTTATTTTATTATATTATATTTTTTCTTTATATAATTATCCTATACACTCTATACACTTACTAATATAGAGTGTTAAATATTAATATCTATATAGCTAGCTATAGAGTACCTATTTAACACTAATTAGTAATTAACTAACTCTTAACTATAAATTAGTAAGAGTAAACATTAATTATATAAATTATTATTAGCTGTATAATTTATTTTATTATATTTTATTCTCTATATATAAAATAATAGTAGATTAAACCTTTATAAAGTTAGTAAGTAACTATTACTACTATATAAAATAAAAAAAGCAATTATATAAGACGTATAAAACTTATTCTTATTTATAGAAATAGTAAATTAACTCTTTTATTAAGTTAGTAAGTAAATATTACTACTATATAAGATTTAAGAGAAAATACTATACTAAGTATACTACTAGCAACTATATAAATATATAGTTAGATAATAATAAATCCTAATAAAGCGTAACTCTTTATATAACTAACCTATTAAATAAACTAGTTATATAATAGCTACTCTTACTACTATTTTATATAAAGTTTCTACCTTTACTACTAGACTAGTAAATAGGTTTAGAGTACCTAGCTTAGGTATATAGTTAGGTTGGGGTCGTATAGACCTTAAGTATAGATTAGGTTAGAGTTATATAAACTCTAGGTATAGGTTAGGTTAGGTTATATAGACTCTAGGTATAGGTTTGGTTAGGTCGCATAGACTCTTAGGTGTAGGTTAGGTTAGAATACCTATTATAGTTACGTAACTTATATTATATAAAATTAATAGTAATAAAATTAGTAATTTTAGTTCCTTTTTAAAAGTGTATAAGAAAAGTAATTTAAGTAAATATAAAATTAACGCCTTTTTACTATAATAGTAACTACTAGCCTTTCTACTAAGTACTCTCTATTACCTTTTCTTTATACTCTATTTGCTTTTATCTACGCCTTTTATCTTTTAAAAGGCGCCTTTCCTAGTTAGTGTTAGTGTGATAATTAGCGTGGGATTATGCTCTACGCTGCCCTTTATATAAGAAAGGGCCCTTTAAGTCTCTTTTTTATATACTATTTTAGAATAGTATTAATTTAACTAGCTTTTTAACTATTTTAGCTATCTCTAATAGGTTAGCCTTATAAGACTAATATTTTCTTTAGCTATAGATAGTAATATAATATCTACTTTTCTCTTAAAACGCTACCTATAAGTAGTTAAATTAGTAAAGGTTTTACTTTATTAGTTACTAAAAAGGATCTCTAGCGCTAGGAAGTTTATATTTTACTACCCTAAGGTATATTAAAAGAGACTACTTCTGTAAGATAGTGGAGATCACAGTAATTCATAGTGATATAGGTTGACCACGAGAAAAGAGGTGTATGCATTGCTATGGAGGACCGAGGCCCCTGAAGGTGTATGGGTGAGGCTAGGCATAAGGTTATTCCGGCCGAGGTCATGTGACCAAGGACCGACCATACAGCCATGCGGCAGTCTTACAACTTCTAAGTCTCTTCTCTACTTTTTATATAAGGGTAGAAAGTTTATTAGTTTGTAAAAAGAATCCCTAACGCTAGGAAGTTTATATTTTACTATTCTAAGGTCTATTAAAAGAGGCTACTTCTAAGTTCTACCTCTATTTATTGTATAAGGGTAGGAAGTTTATTAGTTACTAGAAAGGATCTCTAGCGCTAGAGAGTTTATATTTTACTACCCTAAGGTTTATTAAGATAGGCCGCTCCAAAAAGTCTTAATATTCTAAAAATAAATAAATAAATAATAATTAATTAATAATTAATTAATAAATAATAACTACTATGCTATACCCTTGTCAGATTTAATGGTTGAATGCGATAATGTGTCTTTATAGATGATGATGATTGTATTATCTTTTTGTCCACCGTGTTTAGCTGGTTCTGACTTCTTCGCTAGTGTGCTAAGCCAGGTAGTTCCTGCTTAATTATACAGATTCAACCTTAACGCGCTTGTTCTATCTAACAGCTACATATCTAACACACTCCCTTAGCTTAGAAGATCCTTGCAAGCTGAACTATTTAGTAGCCTGTTATCCTAAAGTAAGGTTATTAAGGTGCCCTTAAATTTCCTTAAGAGGTGCTTTATTCGCTACTTTGCGTTCTGTTATCTTAATTAGCCTAAGTTAGGTTAGGAATCCTTCCTACTTGTTGACTGGGAGGACCTTTGTGAAGCTGTCGGCGATTATCCCTGCCGATTGTACGTACTTTACCTTAATCTTTCTAGTAGAGACTTCCTGTCTTAACTAGTGATTGTGAATGTCAACGTGTCGTAGTTTAGTCTAAAGCCTAGATATCTCCTTAGTGACTAGTTAAATAGTTTGCTTGTTATCGCATTGAATAGTAATTAACAGTAAGCGTAGTTTAATGTCAGATTCACTGTGCTTTCACAGTGTTTCTTAGTAATCCTTGATGGTTCAGATGAAAGGTGGTTGATTTTGATGATGGTTGAGATGATTGATTGTGGAGTCATCTCTGTCGGAGGAGCTGAGCTATCGTACGCAATATCTATCTAGCGCCAAGACACACTAGTACTAGTGCGGAGTAGTGTAACAGTAGTACGCCAGTCTCCTTCGTGTATTTCACAGTGATCTCACAGTGACATCACTGTGAGTCACACCAACTGTCGTTATAAGGAGACTATGTGATCGGACGCACGTGACTACTGGATTTCACAGTGAAATCACAGTGATTTCCAGTGACCTGATATCTGACATTTAATCTGCAGTTTGTCTAGTAGTCTTAATATAAAGATTGCTTCCTTAGCCACTTGTGATAGGGCGAGAAGCTCTGCTTTAGTTGTCGAAGTTGTAATAGTGTCTTGTTTGCTTGCTTTCTAGGCAATAAGTCTATTAAATAGCTTAATAGCGTATCCTTATAAGCTCTTTCTGTCTAGTGTGTTGTCAGCAAATAAGGCATCGCTGGCTACTTAAAGGCAGTTGCCTCCTCCGAGCTGCAGTGCTCTCTATTTGGTGCTTAATAAGTATAGTAGTACTCAATTAGCGACATTATGATGTTCCAAGCCCAGATTTGACAGGAATCGAGCTAGCCTTGAGGTTGCAAAGGCTATGTCCGGTCGAGTCGTTACTGCCGCAAACAGAAGCGATCCGATCTTGCGTTAGTATTTGTTGATTTCTGAGGGTGTTGCTAAGCCGTCTTATAGTTTTAGCTTGATAGCTGCTATTATGGTGTTGTGTCGAATATTCCTCTTGTTAACTAATTAACTAATCTTGTTTAAGTAGGCAGCCTAAGAGAGTTAAATTGTCCTAGTTTTTTAATCTCTAATAATCTCTACGCTAAGGAACCACTAAAGGTTGTTTCCTTTACTTAAGGTGTATTTTTCTTGTAGGCACTTAATCGCTTATTAGGCTTCTTCCTCTTTCTGCTTGTAAAAAGCTAAGATAATATTGTCGACATCGAAGAAAACAATAATTCTGTCTTTAAGAAGGTAGTATAGCTTGTAAGGCACTATCTAGAAGCCTAGAGCTTTAAGTGTTAAGGTAAACTCTTTCTATTAAAGGAGTGGTAAGATCTAAAGACTATATAAAGCCTTGTTAACTTGAAGTATCGTTCTAGGCTTTTAATAGCTATAGGGCATTCTTATGTATACCTCTTAGTCCATACTTGCACAGATAAAAGTGTTTGTAACGTTGTATTGCTTGAGCTCTATATTATAGTGAGCTGCTATTGCCACTAGTATTTGGAACGACCTGCTGGCAAGCGTGGCTGCATAAGTGTCTTGAGAGGTAATATTCTGTTGTTGATTGCCCTAGACGACGAGCTGTGCCTTGCACTTTAGCAAGCGATGGTGTTTGTTAAGCTTGTAGGTGTATACCTACATACAGTTAAGGATCTGCTGTCCTGTTAGTTTGATCTTCTTTATTGGTACTTCTGACTATGATTTTATTTGTTTGTGGCTTGCGAGGTGATCCCGCTCTGCTTCTTTGAACAATTTGCCCATTGGGTGATCCTTAAGCTTGGTATAGCACGTTGGCAGAGGTGGGAGTTGACTTCGATGGGGCTTTAAGCCTTTGGCGAGCGTTTTTATTATCTTAGCCTTGTCTATAATATCCCCTCTGTATTTCCTAACATAGCTAGCTTGAGTTCCTGCTATAAAGGCGGCTGCCTAGGGGACAGTCTTAGATAACCCTTTTAGGTTCATTTCTAATTTATTTCTAGCTATTAACTGCGCAAGTAATGCCGCAGGTAGTGGTGTAGTTAGAGGAGTTAGATAGTTGTCCCTAATCTTCACTCCTTGGTAGTAGCCTGGTGGGTCTACTTTGCCTTGGGGATTTGATAAGCCTCTAACAGTGTTGTCTTTATAGAAGGACTCTGTCTCTAGTTAATAACTTGGTGTTGGGAGTTTAATTGTTCTTACGTATGTGGCGATTTCCTTTAGTGTGCTGTGTATGAGGTTATCTATAAGGTTCTTAGTTTTGCCACTAAAGACAGTTTGTTTGTTAAAGATAATATTGTGGGTGCTTATTACCTTAGCAAGTGACAGTATCTAGATTTAATAGATGTTTAAGGTCTGGTATCCTACTAGGTAACTAATCTAAGCCTTTAGGTCTAGGCGTTGTAGCCTTAATTTACCTTGATGTGTATTATCCGTTATTGTGAACGCTTTGTAGCTATACGCTTTGAGGTGAGCGAGGTTAGGTTTTTTGATTGAGGTGACTACTTTGTTGTTTAGAGCAACTTGTGTGAAGAATATCTTATATGGCGTTTTCTAGTTGTTTGCATAATTTGGTGTTTGATTATAAAGGTATACTGCAGCTTTTGTAACTTTAGGCTATAGTTCCTAGGGTAGGTTAGCATTAAGACGTATTGCGCGCGATTTCTCTTTGTTCACACCCTTTGAGCGTTTGGCACCTCTATTTTGAGCTTGTGTATCTGGGGCGGAAGGCTCGACAGTAATTCCTTGTGATGCCAACTAGCGCTCGATTTCTGGTTTCACTATCGTGATCTTGTTGTCTGCTTTAATAACCTTAACTGTAATGTTGTAATAGTTTTTAAGGAAGAGAAAGAAGTTTGATAGAACTTTAATAACTGACTTTGCTAGTTAATTGTCTTTAAAATAAAAGTCCTATTGCAGGCCTGAGTACCTGTTAGTGACAAGCATCTGGCTCCTTTTGCTAGTGCTACTTTACGCCTTGTAGGCATAAAAGTTAATAGCTAGTCTTTCTTCTAGTCCTTTATTGTTAATTCGCGGTGCTTGGCTAATTTGTCGCCAGATCTTTGCTTTCCTATAGGAGTCGCATTGAACTGTTGTAACTCCCTTAACTCGCACCCCTTTAGCTTGCTGCACAAGATGTTTAATAGCTGCTGGTCTAGGGTGTTCTAGTCTCTTGTGCTATAATTTAGCTAAGGCCCTTTGTGGTGCTTCTTTTGTTTGTGATGCATTCTTGTGGATGTGATATAAAGTAGGTAGTAGCGGATTATACTTAAGTACCCATTAACCGTGTATCTTAAATAGTTTTCTAATAACCTTGTCGTCTAGTCATTTTAGCGTAGTTGGGTCCGTTTGCGTATCCCACCAGATTCCTCTATGCCTTAGTAGTTGAAAGGAGACTAGGTTACATAGAAGGTCTGGACAGATAGCTACATTATGTAGAACTAACGTAGTTGTTCTATATTAGCCTCTTAGTGTTAAGTCAACAGAGCCGTAGCCTTTTATCTATATCTTTGTATTCCTAGCCTATATATAATCTCTAGACGTAGGTAGACAGAAGTTGTAGATACGGTTGGGGTTGTTCGTAATGTGGTAAGTTGATCCTGAATTAAGAATGAACGAGCGCTTTAGCGGGTAATTAGACACTTCTGTTTCTATTGGCGCTAATATAAACGCAGCGTTAACGTTTGATATTCTCTGTCCCTCTAGTTAGTCCTTAGGGGACTCGAGGATCTTAGGTGTGGGCGTGTGCGATTGTTTAATAATCAGTGTTCGTAATTAGGTTCTGCTTTGTCTGTGGATTAGCCCTTAGAAAGTTGCGTTGTTCTTACGCTTAAAGTTAATAAGCTTATTTATAATCTTATTAGGTTTCTACTACTTAGGAGCTTTGTCTGGGTTGACATAATAGCAGTCCCTAATACTATGGCGTTGTCTATAGGCAGGGCATTTTGCTCCTCCTGTTATAGCTGGCTCTTGATCTAAAGGCCGCTTGAGCTTAACATCTTTCTTGTCAGCTGTATGTTAATTATGGGGTCTGCCCCGGTTTTGGTTAGATGGCGCGCTTTTGGCATGAGAGGCGTCCCTGTCATTGCCCTAGGTGGTTGCGCCACCTTTAGCAAGAAATGATGCATTATTAGTTATAAAAGCTGCTTTATGCTTCCCTAATCTAAGGGAATAATTTGCTATTATGTGTTTTTAGAAGCATTTCATTATCTCCTTCTAGCTTATGCTAGTTATAAATTAACTATTATCTTGAAAGTTTGTAAACTATATAGGAGCAACTTTATTTATAGCTGCTAGGAAGTCTTTTATAATCACATTTAATTGTAATAGCTCAGCGACTTAATATGTCTCCGCCTCAGTAGCTGCTTAGTCGTACTCTACTAGCTATGTGTCCTATTGCAACGCGCTCCTCATTGGCCTTCATAAGGCAAGATATCGCTCGCAAGCTCGTTCTTGTTTAATTTGTTCGTTAACTCCAACTATTAGTTGTAGGTCTATAATCTATTGTTGTAGTAGCTTCTCTAGTAGGCAGCACGTGCGCAACAGGTGTAGGGATATAGTTAACTAGATAAATACCACAATGTGTTAGAGGCTTGCTTGTTCCTTCTCAAAGTTGTGCTAGTTGTTCTTGTATTATTTAACAAGGATCTTATAATATTTAAGGTCTTCCTTAAACGCCTTCTGTCCAGTTGCTGACAGCGCAGTTAGTCTTGTTGGGATTTCGACGTTCGCGGCTAGTGTATAATCAGCGACTACTAGAGCTCTAACAACTGCTAGTCTTGATATTAGCGGGACTATTGACTTTAGATTAACCTTATCCTAGATGTTGTAGACAACGCATCTCGCCTGTAGCTGCGTTATCCATCCTATATAGTTGGTATGATCCCTTAGCGTTACTATAAGATCGCGGTATGGTTGTTGCGCCATTTCGTATCAGTTGAGGCAGTGAGACTCTTAATTGTTAGATTTAATAGTTGAATGCGATAATATGCCTTTATAGATGATAATGATTGTATTGTCTTCTTATCCACTGTGTTTAGCTGGTTCTGACTTCTTCGCTAGTGTGCTAAGCCAGGTAGTCCCTGCTTGATTGTACAGATCCAACCTCAACGCGCTTGTTCTATCTAACAGCTGCATATCTGACAAATATACAGTATAAGCACTTTATTACTATACTTAAAGTAGACTAGCTAACTAATAAATTTATAATAGTAGACCTTTAGTAGTTTATATACTAAAGTAAAGCTAAATTTAAAACTACTAGTAAGTATAACGCATTTATAGAAAAATTTAAGCTAGACTAATTAATCTAGTATGGCTTAGAAATAAAATAGTTACTAGCCACCTATTAGCTTTAGGCTTAATATTACTTTTCGTAAGGCCTATTTTTAGAGATAGTATTAGATTTAGTAACTAGGGCTATTATAAAGTCTAAAGAAGATCTTAAATAGAAAGTTCTTATTTAGGCTTTATATAAGCGCGCTAAGATATTTAAATAAGCTTATACTATATTTAAGGTAATAACACCTTACTACTTAGTATATATAGTTTTAGAAAATTCTAACTTCTAGCCTAATATTACTGATTAGGTAGCTATTAGATAAAACTTATTTAGTCCTAAGAAAGTTCTCTTTTCTATTAAAGATTATTATAATCTATAATACTATACTTAAGTTCCCTTAAAACCTCTTAATTTAAAAATGCCTAATCTACTATATAATTTACGCCGCTCTTAAGAAGCTAAGTAAAACTTATTCTATCTAGCTACGCCCTAATATATACTATAATATCTACTCTAGCTTATAGTACCTACTTTGTGAGGGGCTGAGCGCCCTTCTATAGTTACTCGGCCTGCGGCCTCGGAGTTCTAGGTCCGTGCTCCTGCCAAGCCAGGAGTATATATATAAGTCCATAGCTGGAGTTACTATTAGACTCCATTAAATTCTTAAGTTTACTTAGGCGACTCTGACCTCTTAGTCTAAAGCCCCTTACATAGAATTCGATTAACTCCTTATAACGTAGGAGCTTGCGAGACCTCCCTAATACGTTAAGGACGCCCCCACGGGACGAACACGTAGTTGAGTTGGACATCGAGATCCCTTAACCCCACGAACGAATACGCAGTTGAGTTGGACATCGAGATCTCTCAACCCTACGGGACGAATACGCAGTTGAGTTGGACATTAAGATCCCTCAACCCCACGGGACGAATACGCAGTTGAGTTGGACATTGAGATCTCTTAACCCACGAACGAACACGAGTAGTTGAGCTGGATATTGAGATCCCTCACCCCTACAGGACGAACACAAATACGATAGAGGGAACACTAGGGCCTTCCTATAGAAGGGGAGACATCCTTATCCCTTGCCTAGCGCAACAAGTTACTAAACTCTAATAGCAAGGAGCTATAAAGGCAGATATTACTACTAACCTTACTAAAGAACTATATATAGGAGGCTGTAATAAGGCTAAATATATATAGAAGATTAAGCTAGTCTGCTAGTATCTACAAAACTAAAGGTTAATAGGGCCCTAGGCACCTCCTTAAAGTAGTAGTAGTAGTAGTATTGATTAACGTCCAGGAACCTAGGTTCTAGCCTCCCATGGGGCATGGGGACGCGCCGAGTAGCCATCTGGGGCCAGCCAGATGGTAAAGGCGATTCATGCTATAAACTATTGCCGTCTCTTGCAGCGGCTCGTAAGAGTCCGCCCCCCTCCGTGCGGGGGCTGAATCCGTGTCTTCATGCCTATGGGCTGAGATGTCGGGGTGTAGCTATTATACATATAACAATCCAAAGCAGGGGCAGCTTCGGCTGCCCCAAAGCTGTGTTGAAAAGTGCCAAGACCTTAGCGTACAACTAGTATAGGAAAGGTAAGGATCGTGTAGATAGTAAGGAGAGGTAAGGAGAGTAGGAGAGCGTAGGGGAGGTTGCCTCGTGTAGCAAGATGTCAGGATGAGAGGCACCCCTGCTGGGAGCTCAGACAGAGTCGACGCCGGAGGAGCTGTCCCAGGTTATTGTCGCGTCCGCCAGCATCTGTGGCTTAGTAGGCAGTCCATAGAACCAACATTTATTTGTTAGTGTTAGTGGGGTTGGCAAGCTCTAGCAAGAGTTGAACATCTTCAGGCTCAAGGGTCTTTAAGTATTCAACGCCCTCCCGTGTGGTGCTAGGAGGGAGAGGAGGTCGTTTCGGCCAGTAGCGGAACTTCCAGACCGCTCGTGGGCAGTAGACTATATAGTCTAGCGCAAGGTCTACCCCGCAGGAACATCCCATAACTGCGTTGTTATGTTTAAACTTCTTGTAGTACTAAGCGTAGTGTCTATAGCAGGTGCGCATAGACAGTAGCTTTGCAAGCGTTAGTTGTTAGAGGGTAAATTCCTTTAGCTATTTTACAGGGCGATACTTAAGGTCCCACTACATATACCACCTAGACAGATTCAGTGTGTGCTTGCGCCACCAGTCCATCTCTGCGCTCCTAGTAAGGGCGCGAACGTCTAACTTAAGGCCTGAGGCCGTGGGTTTAGTTGCCATACCATATAGAGGTTTAGGGGTCCTTACCGCGTTATCTACTAGCTAGTCTGCCCGTTCGTTTCCCTCTATATTGCAGTGTCTTAGGGACCACTAGACAGTAATGTCCAGGTTCTTAATTGTCTCTTAGCACCTAACGAACACCCACTGCAAGGAGGGGGACAGGTTGCCTCTAATGCACTATATAACAGAGGTGCTATCTATACACATGTATATGCGTCTAAGCCAGTAGGCCGGCGTGCGGAGCGTGTGTGAGAGTCCTCGCCACGCGCCTACAGCTTCGGCATCGAAGACGTGGGACCTGGGGTTGAGGGAGCCGTTGCCCTATAGGGTGAGAGTCTGCCCTTCGTATATAGCGTAGCCGTATGTGACGTGCTTGACGCCGTCAAGCCATTGTTCAGAGCCGTCGGAGAAGACGGTGATAGCAGTTGGCGGGAGAAGGGCCCACCACTCCTTAAAGCGGCGGGCGGCTTCCTTCTTATTCACATGGCCTGTGGGGTCGTCGCGGCTCCCAGGGGAGTAGTGGGGGGCGCGGAATTCGGGTCGGGGTACCGGGTCGAAGACCTGTGCTAGTTGTTGTACCTTCGTGCGGGCTCTCTGTGGGAGGCCTGCGCCTCGGCCTCTTCTGACTGTAGGAAGGTGAGTCCTGGCAGTTAGCGGGTGCTTTTCGTTAATCGTTAGCAGGTGTGCTGCGAAGCGGAACTTGCAGGTTTCTAGGGCTACTGCTGCTGAGGGGAGTCCAGCGTCCCTGAAGATAGCGGTGGTGGGTGTGGTCTGGTAGGCCGGAACAACGGCTCTGCATGCCTGCCTGAGGACCTTGTCGAGTGTTTCTATGTGCCAACCCAGTTGGGTGCTCACTTCGGCGCCTTTTGACTGGCGCATGATTCTAGAGGGTTTGGTTCTTCCTCCGTACCAGGCCTCCGCTCCGTACAGGAGTCGGGGGAGGACGCAGGAGATCACCGCTTTGCGCAAAGACCCCGGTGGGGGGCCGTGTTTGATCCGAGCGAGGCTGCGGATGTGGTGGGCAACAACCCTTGTCTTTGCGGCGCGTATGGCCACGTGGGTCTTAAAGGTGAGCTTCCTGTCGAACCATACGCCTAGCCAGCGCAGTGCAGGTACCTCACTTGTGGGGAGGATTGGGTGAATAGTAAGGTGATCGTCGACGGCGCAGGGCGGCGCGTAGTCCCCGTTCTGTCTTGTAAGGTGGATCATTTCGAGCTTGTCTAGTAAGAAAGCAATCTTGTGGTCCGCGCCGTATAAGTTAATCTTGCGGACTTGTTCAGCAAGTATTTCAACGTTAAGGTCGAGGCTGTGGGAGGCGCTGTAGAGGCATATGTCGTCAGCATAGCCAAAGCGCATAGTCGTGTCCTAGAGTAGTAGCTCTGCAAGGTATAATATGTAGATAACAGGGGAGAATGGCGAGCCCTGTGGGGTGCCGCAGGCCACTGGGTGGCGGCCAGAACGGTGTTGGCCGTAGCGGACAAGAATGTGTCGGTTCGTGAGGATGTTGCGTGTGAGGACTAGGACCTTCTGGTGCCAGCCTTGGTCTTTCATGCGGTGCAGTAGCCGGTTAACTAGCAGCGCGTCGAAAGCTCCTAGTACATCCATAGTTACCATGGTGACGTGTTTGCCCTCGCTAAAAGCGAGTTCGGCTTCATGGGTGAAGGCCGTGATTAGGTCCATGGCCGACTTTTTGGGGAGGGCCCCCCCGTGCTGGGGGCTTAGGACGCCGTGCAGCACAGCCAAGTGGGCTATGCGCCGAGCGATTACCCTTTCAAAACCTTTGCTAAGGCAGAGCAGCATGGCAAGTGGTCTCATAGACCCTGGGATTGTGTAGTCTTTCTTGCCAAGTTTCTTAATAAAAACAATCTCCCCGTCTGTCCAGGCGGCCGGGTAGTGGTCAAGCAATAGTAGGTCGCGGTAGATGTCGCAAACGTACTGTCTAATGTAGTTCCAGCATGCTGTGAGCAGCCGGACTGTTATGCCATCAGCGCCTGGTGAGGTGCTGGAGACCCCAATCACGTAGCGCTCCGTCTCTTCAATCGATAGGTACGTGTCCCACGGGATAGTAGGGTGTTCTTGTGGGGTGGGCGGTTCCGGTAGATCGTCCTCCGCCGTGAATCTGCAGAGAAGTGCTTGTCGTAGCATCTCAGCCTTGTCTTTGTCTTCAGTCGCCTCCGCGCCTCTAAACACTATTAGTGCCTGTATTCTAGTAGATTCCAGCTTGTGCTAATTAATAATGCGGAAAAGTTCCTAGTCGCCTTTAGCGTTATCTATAGTGTGTTGCTAGTACTCCTTCTTTGCCTTGCGGACTATCGCTAGGAAAGTACGTGTCTCATCAGAGGGGCCCCAGCCGGTGTGGCCGTCGAGCGAGTAGAGGTGTGCTCGATAGGCTGTCTTGCAATCGTCTGTCCACCAGGGCGCCAAGTGGCCTGTCCCTCTCTTCTTTCTACCTGCCGTCTTTAGGGCGTTGGTGAGGACTTCTTCTAAGGCAGCGACGCGCCTGTCAACGTGCTCGCAGGTCTGTGGCCCGTCTAAGCGGGGGGCGCCTTTCATTCCGTTAGCAACAGCGTCGACAAATAGCAGTAGCTTCTTTGTGGGGACCCTATATTGGAACTAGTCAAGGGGCTCCTATCCTCTGCCAGGGATCGTAGTAACCAACGTGTTATGGTCTGAGCCGCAGTTCATGTCTGTTCGTACCGCGGTGGTCGCGAAGGGGATGTTGCAGAAAGAGAGGTCTATAACGTGCCCGGCCCTATGGGTGGGGATTCCGGGTTCGCCTATATAATCCAGCCGCTGTCTGTAGCCCATTGGGCCAGCTCGGCTCCGCCCTGTGGGGTCGTGACACCAGGCTCGAACATGTCGTGTTTAGCGTTGAGATCACCTCCTGCCAGGCACCTGTTTGGTGGGGTGAGGCAGGTGATGTAGTCAAGTACCGGCGTAGTCTGTGGCGCCCGGTAAACGTTAAGTATGGAGATTCCGTTCACTTCGATCCACTGCAGGTCCCTGTTATGCAGCGGGGTACGGGGCGTGATCTTTAGTCTGTTGCCCTTACGGGTGAAGATGAGGACCCGGGGGCGTTCTACCTCCCAGGTCTCCCGGCTGTCCCAGCCGTCCACCGGTGGATGGAGGTTATAGCTGGGGTGGTTCGAAGTCCGTATGCTGGGCCAGGTGGCTGGCTCTTGTATGCAAATAATGTCAATGCCCTCTGTGAAAGCGATCTCAAAGGCGGCTGTGTGTGCTAGGCTACTTCTGCCAACATTAGTCCAGCATACTTTTATATCAGGGTCTCTGCGAGGGGTGTATCTGCGGCGGTTGTTCCTTATTAATTAGAGGAGTCGTCCATAGTCATGTCCTCCTGTAAGGAGGACTGTGTGTGGTCTGCATGTCTCGCGCTTTGTGCTAAGAGTGCAGCAAGGTTAAGGCTGCCGCTTATGGGCGCGGTGAGTCTGACTGGTCAGCTTGAGGCGCGAGCCGCTTGTCGTGCCGCAAGATTGGGGTAGGGGCTTGAGCGCTGTCCTCTTGGTGGGCGGGGGCTAGGAACTCGTTCCTAGCTCTCTTAGTCTGTAGGCTCTTCTTAAGGGGCTTGTTGGACAGTGTCTCCAGTAGGAGCAGTGTCCTCTTCGTTAGGTTGAGCGTTGCCCTCGGTGGGAGGGGCGCCTTCTCTGTTGGCGGCGTTGCCTTGTCTCTGCGCGGTGGGCGCGGGTTGGGGTTGCGGGTTGTGTAGCTGGTCGTAGGCCTTTTGTCCAGCGCGGCGGAGGGTGGCCAGCTCACGGCGGGTAGGTTTTATAATCCTGCCGCTCACTCGCCTGGGCTTTACCAGGCAGGTCGGATCGTCAGCGGCGTATGGACCGCGGCAATTAGGGCACTGTAGCTTGTGAGCGCAGTTGTCACCTATAGGGCCTTCGTGCTCGCTCTGTTTCATGCCGCAGTTGCGGCAGCGGGGCGCGCGGGTGCAACGCGCTGCGTTGCAGTATCCCTGGCAGCCAGGGTCGTGTCGCTCAATTGCGCGTTTCTTGACAATTTCGCAGGATAAGTCGCTAACGCCAAAGAGTCAGAAAGGTGTTACTAGCTTCTCAAAGGACACCACGTAGGTAGTGTGCCCATATTAGTTTAGGCCGTGCCTAGAGGGCCAGCAGTTTACTAGGCGAGTCAAGGTCTGCGTGAAAGCCTCTTCCGCGATCATTTCTAGGGTGTACGGGACTTCTTGTCCTAACAGCGAGTGGTAGCTGCTAGGCACCCCAGGGACAGCGTAGTTGGTCCAGCGTGTGGGCAACTCTGCGCTGTCGCCATTAATAGAGCGGATCATTAGTTCCTTCTTTTCTTGTTCCATGAGTTGTTGTCGTATAGCCTTGGAGGCTGGCGTAATAGCCCAGCCTGTTCGGGTCCTTGTGGCCATAGGGATGTCGCTAATATCAAGTCCTGTAGCGTCGCAGATTGCCTTTCGCACAGCGAAGGCGGAGGTCTGTCCGAGCCTGTTAGCTGGATTCGAGACAGTGAGCAAGATCCGTGGGTCTGCTGCTTGTCTGGGGGGCTGCTGTCGCTTAACAGCGGCTGTGGCCCTTCTGCTGTCAGTTGTCGTGTGCCCGCTGTCCCCGTGATAGGAGGCGGATGCTACGCTTGCCCATGTCTTCTGAGGCTAGGCGGCAAGGCCGCTGTCACTGTCCGTAGTGTAGGCTGTGGTTGTCGAGTCGTAGCCGGTCCTTACCGGATTGGGGCGAAGGCTTGGCGCAGTAGTAGAGTTTTTCATCGCCTGTATAACGCGTTGCGGAGGGCGATAGCAGCCGCCAGCTCCTCCGGGCGCTTAAATTTGGCGAGGCAGTGGTCAACAGCATCAGCTATTGCCATTACTATCTTTTCCTGGGTCTCTGCCGCCTTGCGGGTGGCCGTAAGGTGGGAGTTGAGGACACTGGCTGCAGTTTCTGTGTCAGCAGGGCGGACAGGCACGCCTCCACCAAAGGAGAGGCGTCTAGGAGGGCGAATATCGGACTGTTGGCGCTTCCTTGTGGCGTGCTGGAGGTTATTCTGTTGCGCAGACTCAAGGTCTGGTGGGCGGGTCGCTGTAGAGGTCCCCAGAGGGGGCCTCTGAGGCGTCTCCATTGCTATCATCAAACCACCGCACGCGTGCGGTGCCTGAAGATGGCTAGGAGTGGTATTTAGATGAAACTGAGATAATGAGATAGAAAACTAGGCAGTTTTGACCACTTTCTCAAAATTTCAAAAGTTGATGATGGCACCTCCTTAAAAAAGGGGCGGGGGCCAGAATATAAGAGACTCCCTCTAAGACGCGCTGGCATAAATTATAAGCTGTCTCGCCAACTTAGAGCAACTCTAAGTCGCACCGGCGGCTTAACTAAACGCTAATAAGCAGCTCTAGACCTTGCTAGGAGTAATCGCTAATTAACTTGCCCAACTAGAGCAAAGTGCTAGAGTAGGGACCGTGCCCTTGGCTCCCCCCTAAATAACATTGGCGACACTAGCAACTAGCGAAGCGCTAACAGAGCGCCAACGTCCCTGACTCCCTAACCTAGAGTTGTTCTCTAGAAGCCGGCGGGATTACCGGCGTTAGGAATACACAATGAAGGCTAAGATTTGCGAGGATCACCCCTTATTAGGGAACGTAGTTAATTACATTATAAGCAAGCTAATAGGTAAGGCAGTAGACATTGCACTAGCCTTTATAGAGAAAAGAACCTATTCTAAGGATAAATTCTAGAACTTCTTGAACATAAGCTTCTATAATAAGTTAGTGGAGGAGCAAGTATAGAATAAACTATTTCTTAGCTAGTAGGGCAAAACCCTACTAATAGAGTTTAATGCCAACTTTATGCGCCTAGCTACTAAGGCCAATAAGGATAATTAGGAGAACCTAAAAAGTATTTACTAGAGAGCCTTACGCACGGACTTACAGGATAGGCTAATCACACTAGAGATCCCTAAGGAGTAGGACCTTATAATGCTTATAGACAGAGTTAATATAGTTAAGGAAAACATTCGCTGTATAAAGATATTACAGCCCTTTTACACAGCAGCCTCCTCCTTTACTAAGTCTACTAACACTATAGATTAGGAACCTACGCACTTTAACACTGCAAAGACCACTAAAGTAAATTCTCTAAAGACTAAGAAGTGCGCTAAATAGGTCTTTAAGGAGGAGTTAGAGAAACGCTATAAAAAAGGAGCATACTTCTACTACAGCAAAAAGGGACACAGTGTCTAAAGTTATTACTTCTAAGCTGCGATACCCCTAACGCAAGCTAGGGCTAGTAAGGCCTAAGAAACAAACAGTAGTAACGAGGATGTTGATGGCTTAGCAGAGTCGGAAAACTAGCTCCTCCCTCTAGAAGTCATCAGAGAGAGGAGACAAAGCGAGCTACAAAGGAACTAAAGGAGAACTTTAACACATATAGGAAGACATAGCTAGATTTAACACTAATTACTATAAACACTCTTGTTAATAATATCGCCTTTGCGTATACTATGCTTAATTTAGGGTGTTTAACTATAGCCTTTATATCTAAGAAGTTTGCTAGGAAAGCCAACCTATAATGTATTAGTTTAAATAATCCCTATTAAGTAATAGGATTTAGAGGAATAACCTCCTTAGTCTATAAAGCCGCTTGCATAGAGATAGATATTAAGGGGCACGTCGAAACAATATAGGCGTATATTAATAGGAAGGAGGAGGACTATAAACTAGTTCTTAGTTTGCTATAGTGGAAGAAGAACGCTATATTAGTAGCCCTAGGGAAAAGATCTATATACATAGGGTCCTCCTGTATAAGGGTTAGAGATAAGCAGGGGAAACGAACTCCTACTCCTAGTTAGAAAGTTTTCGCTACGTTGTTTATAACCCTAAATAGAAGAAATACAAAAGAAAAGAATAGACTAAAGATTTTTACTGCTTCCCTTAAGGATATCTAGAAAGCCCTAGCCCTAAAGGTTAAAATAAACCTAAGAGACTACCTCCCCAAAGAGCTCCTGGACTAGGTAGAAGTCTTCTTAAGGGAACAAGCCGATAAACTTCCCCCGTTATAAGGCTCTGGGATCAATCATTCAATCCCCCTTATTAAGAAGAATAGAGAGACCCCAGAGATCCCCTTTAGGCCCCTCTATAGTATGTTGAAGGAGGAACTGCTTATTCTCCGCAAGGAGCTAATAGAGTACCTTAACTGCGGCTTTATTCGGGTGAGTAAGTCTAGCGCCGCGGCGCTAGTGTTATTTGTGAGAAAACCTAGGGGAGGCTTATAATTTTGTGTAGACTATAGGGCACTAAATGCCCTGTTAAAGAAGGACCGCTATTTCTTCCCCCTTGTTGGAGAAACGCTACAGCTCCTTGCTAAGGCTAAGTGGCTAGTAGTTCCCTTTGGACTGGCTAATGCACTAAGCACTTTCTAAAGATATATTAACTTTATTCTAAGGAAGTACTTAGATAACTTCTATTCTGCCTATATAGACAACGTCCTTATATTTTCTAGTGGATCTTTAGAGGACTATTAGAACAAAGTAAGACAAGTAGTAGAGAAGTTAGACAAAGCAGGGCTGCACCTAAATATTAAAAAGTGCGAATTCGCGGTTACTAAGACTAAATACTTAGGATTTATTGTAGAGTGTAAGAAGGGGATTAGCATAGACCTAGAGAAGGTTAAGGCTATTTAGAACTAGGCCTCTCCCACAGACGTAAAAGGTGTCTAGAGTTTTTTAGGGTTTGCTAACTTCTACTAGAGGTTTATAGAGAACTTCTTAGGAGTAGTATTCTTATTAATAAAGTTAACTAGAAAGGAAACTTCCTTCTTGTAGGGGAAAAAGTAATAGCAGGCCTTTAACTACCTAAAGAAAGTATTCTGCACTAAACCTACGCTAGCCTATTTTAATGCTGAGAAGGAAGGAGTATTAGAGGCTAACTCCTTAGGCTAGGCCTCTAGAGCCTGCTTCTTATAGTTTAACGCAGAAGGAATCCTTAGGCTAATTGCCTACTTCTCTGCTAAACACACTTTTGCGAAGGCGAACTATATAATCTATAATAAAAAGATGCTTCTAGTTATTAAGGCAACTAAGGAGTAGTATAATATACTCTAGGCTGTCCCCTACACGCTTGTATACACTAATTACAAGAACCTTACATACTTTACAAAGTCTAAGAGGTTAGACAAGAGGCATGTGCGCTAGGCTAACACCCTTAGCAAATACAATATAATATTCTAATATAGACTAGGAACTGTTAACTTAAGGGCGGATGTTCTTTCGCGACGCTAGCAGGATATACCCGCTAACGCTAAAGATAACTAGGTTAAGTCCTATAAAATCTAACTCCTTAAGAAGGTCCCTTTAGGGAATAGAAATATTAGGCTCTGAATATCTACAGCCCTAGCGATACGAGCTCTTCCTAGGAGGCTTGACCCCCCTAGAGAAGAAGGGAGCTGGGCTGAACGCGAGGACTAATAGTCCTCTCCTCCCCACTTACTAGAAGAGTTTCCCCCTAGACTAGAAATGCGCCCCTTAGTGGACGCGGACTTAGACAAACTATAGGCTTATAGCTTAGAGGAAGACTTAGTGTTAAAGGAGGCAAAGGAGTGTATCCTTTACTATAGGCGCACTTTCTCCTCCTCCCTAAACCTAAAGGTCGCTATATAAGAATGCGATATTGATAACGCTAGTTACCTCTAGTACCGGAAACGAAGATAAGTCCTAGACTGGGAACCCCTACGGACGATGCTAGTTGCTGCTGTCCACAACTCCCCCATATCTAGGCATTTGGGAAGAGAAATCACCTACAAAATGGTCGCTAGATTATACTTCTTCCTAGGGATATTAGATTTTATTTATAGATTTATTAAGAACTATAATATGTGTGGGAGAACTAAGCTGTAGAGAGACATAAAGCAAGGGCTACTAAAACCTCTCCCCCTTCTAGACTAGATATAGAAGGAGATTTCTATAGACTTTATTACTAAGCTCTTTATAAGTAGAGGGAACACGAATATAATAGTAGTGTGTGATAGGCTAGGGAAAGGAACAGTCCTAGTCCCCCTACTAGACCTGGAGGTAGAAACCGTGGTGGAGGCGTTCCTCCGCTACGTTGTAGCCTACTATTAGCTCCCCAATACTATAACCTCTAACCGCGGAGGTTAATTTGTAAGCAACTTTTAGAGATATCTATATAATAGGATAAAGATATAAAGGAGATTATCCTCCTCTAAGCACCTAGAGACTAAGAGCACCACAGAACGTATAAATTTTGTAATTAAGGCATACCTCCGCGCTTTTGTGTAGTAGGACTAGAAAGATTAGGCCCTACACTGCCCTATAGTGCAGATAGCTATTAATAGGCAAGAAGCTACCTCTACTAGAGTGGCACTATTTTTCCTCTAGTATGGATATAATGTAGACCTAGCTAAGCTAGACGCGGAGATAAAAGCTATTAACTATTATTAGTAGGATTTGCAACTAGCGAAGTCTACTAAAGCTTTACTATAGAAGTTCTAGAAAGTTTTTATATTTGTCTAAGCTAAAATAGCTGAGTTCTAATAGGAGTAAGAGTAACAAGCGAACTAGTATTAGAGGGACACTCCCGTATTAAAGGAAGGAGACAAAGTTTAGCTCTAGTATAGGGACTACCTATCTAAATTCCGCCCTAATAAGAAGTTAGACTAGAAAAACGCAAAGTTTATAGTTACGCGAGTAGTAGACTCCTATAATATAGAACTAGATATTTTACTTAGAGTCTACCTAGTGTTCTTAGTAAATTGCCTACGCCTAGCTAGAGGAGACTCTTTCCCTAGCCAGGCTACAGATGACAGGAAACTAGAGGCTGTTATTGTCGAAGGAGAAGAGAAATAGGTCGTAGAAGATATCTTGGCTAAGAAACCCACCTAAAGGGGGAGGGGGCTATAGAGATTACTATACTAAGTTAAGTGGTTGAACAACACTAACTTAACTTAGGAATCCGCTGCGAATCTCTTTGCTATAAAGGCATTAGATTGCTGGGAGATGTACACCTCCCTATTTTAAAACGACGATAGAGAGTTACCTACAGACTTTTGTAGAAACTCCCTAAACTAACAAATACGCTGCAGCTTCTAATATAGGAGTCGCACTTTTAGTGGAGAACTCTAGAAGCCTCTACTAGAGGAAGGCTAAGACAAGCCTAGACCTCTAGCCCTTCCTACTAATTACTTAAGGATTAATAGGGAATAAGATTTTAATTTGCTTAGAAGAGTAGGGAATATATAAGGAAGTACCACGAATTATCTAGGAGCGGCAGCTCTAATATAAGCTAATAGGAAGAGGGAGGGTTGTCCTCCCTATAACGAAATGATATAGATCCTAAGCAATAGGAAGTAGGGCGATTAAGAAGGAGAAGGAGAGCTATTTAGAGGAGGATGTTATAAAAGAGAGGAAACAGACATAGTGTAACTAAAGGAATTAATTATTTAAGGAGCTAAGCTTCTAGCTAAGCTATATCTACGAAGTTACAGACTACGTAGAAGAACGCCCCTAGACCTCTATAATAAGGCTAGATGTAGGGATAGAAAAATCCTAATATCTTAGGAGGATAAATAGGAACACTACTCCTCCTCTGTGAATTTACCCTTGTCCGGAATGGGATTAAGGTCTAACCCCTCGACCTTCTTACGAAGGATAGCGATCTAATTAGGACTAATGGCCGCGAAACCCAGAACTCTCTTGATACGCTCTAGAAGAGCAGCGACCTTACAACTTCTTAATATCTCGCTAGTGTAGACAGTTCTCTATAATATCTAGGACAAGATTAGCAAATTTAGTCTTAGCGAAGTCTTCTTATAAGCCACCCTAGATCTAAAATGTAAATTAGCAAGAAAAAGGTCTATTAGAGAATTATTATATTTTGCCTAAGCACTTACTAGAGTAAATAATACAAGCCTTATAGTTACGCTTCTTTACTATAAGCCTCTACGCACAGAATATAACGCTAGAATTTTTTCCTAGGGGAGGGAAATATATAAGGGGCTGAGCGCCCTTCTATAGTTACTCGGCCTGCAGCCTTAAAGTTCTAGGTTTGTGCTCCTGCCAAGCCAGGAGTATATATATAAGTCTATAGCTAGAGTTACTATTAGACTCTATTGAATTCTTAAGTTTACTTAGGCGACTCTAACCTCTTGGTCCAAAGCCCCTTACATACTTTATAATAAGAGAAAACTCTTTACTACTTTTTAATTTCTATATATATATAAAATAAGCTTACTAATAGCATCTAAATAAATATATCTTAAAGTAAATATACTTATACTACTCTATTTACTATATTTAAGCTAAGGCTCTTTACAAAGCTACCTAATATTAATAAGTACTATTGTCAGATTTAATGGTTGAATGCGATAATGAGTCTTTATAGATGATGATGATTGTATTGTCTTTGTGTCCACCGTGTTCAGCTGGTTCTGACTTCTTCGCTAGTGTGCCAAGCCAGATGGTCCCTGCTTAATTGTACAGATCCAACCTCAACGCGCTTGTTCTATCTAACAGCTGCATATCTGACAACTATAAAAAAGTTAATCTAGCCCTAGTATTAAAGATTAGCTAGAGAATATATATAATAAGCTTTACGTAAATATAGACTATTACTAAGGCAATAATAATATAAAATATTAAAATAATTTTATAAAAGCTATACTTAGCTATTATAAAGGCGCATTTTAAGAGGTAGCGTAAAATTAGTATTAAATAAATTAGACTATTTAAAAATACTATAAACCAAAAGCACTGTTTAAATTTCTAAAAAAGACTTTTAATAACCTCTTTACTTTCTAATAAGTATATAAGAAGTTTTATAAGCTTTTTCTCTCTAATAAAAAAAAAGCCTAAATATTCTTATAGGATTTTAAGAGCTTAGCTAGGAAAGGTAAACTAAATATAAAAACCTAAAAGAATAAATTATAGCTAAAGTTAACTAAAAGTTTTAAGTTAATACTCTAGAAAGAAATAAAAGATTCTAATATTAACTACCTAGTAATTAAATACTAAATAACTGCTACTAGCTATACTTTTAATAATAATAATATAATAAGCCTATTTTAGGCGTGTATAATAACTTCTTATAAAATATTAACTTTTAGATTAAAGCCCTTATATATAGTAGCTAAATAACTAATATCTTACTTTAGACTTACTATTTCTTTTTTACCTCTTTATAGTTATTATAAGGTGCAGTGTATTTAGTATAACGCCTATTTTTAATATAGTAAAATAAAGAATAAATACTTAAGCTACTATAACTATTTCTAAAAAATAGCTATATAAGTAAATATATAAGTAGTAGATAATTTTAATTTAAATAAACTTAGTATTGCTTACTACTCTAATTTAGAGGTAGTGTTGGGAGGACTTGTTACACTAGTGCTGAAAGGAAATACTTGATAACGATTTACATTTGTTAATAAATAGATTCTTATTGTTCTATCTACTGAGGAGCGAAGTATATCGCGGGGTATAGAAGCTAGTCCTATATAGGGCTCGCTCCACACATGTAGTGTTTTGCAACACAACATAGGCCTCAACAACTATTAACAAAATGCTCGCTCCTCCACACACACCTTCCTGTAATATACCTAAGGCCTTTAAGATTGTTAATCCAACACTAGAAGTCTTTTCTTTCTCAATATTAATTGTACACATGAAGGATCGAATATTTGAACTCAAATGCGCTAGGCAGAGGTCGTAGGTCTCTGCACCTAGCCCTCAACTCGGACTGTTACTTTATTGCTATTAACAAATCGTTCTAGGGCGCGGTTTAGTGATGCCTTCGTGAAAGCGTCCGCAGGGTTGTCTTCACCGTTAATCTATTAGATCTCTGTAATCTCGCGGCATTCATATGACTGGCGTAGTGCCATGATGTTAATCATAAGGCGCTTTTCCTTAGTCGTCCCAAGCTTTACAAGGCACTCGTATAGGGAGTACGAGTCTGTACAAATAACTAAGGGAACTGCAGGCAGACTAAGGCGCTCTGTGATCATCCGTAAGGTAGTGGCAACAGCAATGCCCATGTCAAACCCGTTAACCATGCCGTAGATCTCAGAGGCTAGTACGCTCCGTGTAACACGCTTGCACTTCGTTAAGCTGTAGTGTATTACGTTGCCGTAGATTGTAAAGGTATTGTCGACATCTGTGGACTTATTGACAAGCATAAGTATAAAGCCTAGCTGCGAGCTAAGGTCCTTGTTGTTGGCAAAGGAGCCGTCCACGAATACTATCAGCTTAGCGTCGATGAGGTTGACAGGTACGTAGCGTAGTCCACGGTCGAGATTCTCCATCTGCCATTTGAGGCGCTTGTTGAGCGCCTTGATGTCCTCATCCAAAGGTTGCTGCGCTTGAGCTGCCACGGACAAGTTAAAAGACGCTTCTAGTTGACATGTTGACGCGATGTACGCCCCGCAGGCGCGCTGTTTAGTGTACTGTTGCGCGCGATCAGGAGCATTGATGTCTACAAGCTTGATCTTTCCTCCTTATCCCTTCTGCTTAAGGTTTAGGGTTGCTTTGTAGTTGTCTATATTGCTAGCGTCTATTATGAGTGTGCAGCTATTAAAGTCTTGTTGCGCGTCTAGCGTTAGCACAGTTTTTAGCTTTAATCTAAACTGTGCCTTCTTAAGCCTTTTCTCTTTATACGCTAAGAATGCGGCTGTTCCAAGCATAAGGGTATTGTTAGTCTGCATACCAACAATGCTAAAGTTATCTGCATTGCCGTTTGTTACTAATAAGCATAGGTTGTATGTTGACGTAGACATATCCAGTTCATCACAGTAATGTCTGTGGTACGTTGTCCACCAATAGACTCCTGCTTCCGCGATTCTATATAGCGGCTTGATCACATGGAGCAGCGTGCCTTCTGGATATCTAGGTGCTAGCTCAGTGGGGAGGTGTGCGAGTATTGTCCTCTTGAGATTTGTCTGCGCCTATGGATATGCCTGCGTTATATCGCGGAGCTCAAGATTCATCCCACGTCGTACGAGCATGGGCGCCAGGGCCATAATTACACGCTGGCTACAGCGTTGAATAGTCGGAGATTGCGTCAAAATAGCCTGCTTGCCATAGTCCTAGTATCCTTAGATAACGAGACGGGATTTTTCGTAAGGCTTAGTTGTCTTTCCCTTAACTGCTCGCACTAGACGCGACTTGAATATGCAGATTCCGCTATGCAATTCCTAATCATATTATTCAAACTTAAACACTCCACGGCCTACTAGATTACTAATCTTTTGATTATTAGATGCCTTAAAGGGTGCGCTAGGCGTTGTAATGACTCTATTATTGCGTAGCTTTATAGCGAGCTTAAGGTTAGCCTCTTCCTTCTTAGTTATGTAAACGTTTGCCTTCCTCTTGTTCCTTGATCCTAAGGGGCGGCCTCTCTTGCGTGGTTGCGCTGCCAGCGGCACTATTGTATCTGCAGGTGGCGCGTGCTGCTGTTGCGGCGTATCAGGGTCACTCTAGAGGTTGTCTGGTCTGTAGTACAGCTTGACAACTGTCGACCGAAATGTTGTTAGGCTATTGACCATGTCGACAGTGACATCGTGGCCGTCTATAGCGGCGATTTTGTACGGGCCATTCCAGCTATCCTTTTCTTTCTATACTAAAACCTCGCTTTATAGCGGGAGCGCAAGCATATCTGCAGTAGCAGGTCTATTGCAGGTGTTTAACGCATCCACGACCTAGCGTTTAGCAGTAAGCTTGCGCAGGTCTTTTATTGCCTTTTGAATAGCCTCGCTGCGCTTGATCATTAATAGTGACAGTAGTAACTCCATAGTTATACGTAGGTATGCGCTAAAGACTAGTAAGGTTGGGACTAGACCGTTAGGGCCGGCCGTGTCGTTAACAGCTTTCACAGCCATCTGAAGGACCGCTTTATCAGACATAGTGCTAGCAAGCTTAGCGTGGAGTATATCCTATGCGTGGTGTAAGGGCACATAATACCTCTCTATCTTGCCAATAGACTAATGCGCCTCTATAGGTACTTGTTTATATATAACTCCCATAATCTTTACTTCTACGCGAAATTCTGCACTTGCGAAGTTCGTGCCTGCGTCGTATATAAGGATGTCTAGTGGTCCTTAGTAGGTGCTAATCTATAACATCCACAGTGCCTACCACATCTCCTTAGCTAAAATAGCGTTGAGAAACTTTGCGCCTTAGAACAAAGTTAATAAATCCACTACGTGCAACGTAGGCTTGCTTCCTAAGTACATTACATCCACAAAGATCTTATAGTTAAAGTAATAGTCGTCCTTAAGGGTGAACTTGAAGCGGCGCGGCGCGGAGCTATTAATCTAACAATAATAGCAAAGCTTTGCAATTTGCTCAAGAGTTCTTTCTTCAAAGTTGTTGTGACCAGCGTCTTTTAAGAGCTTAGCTAGTCTTATAACAGCTGGGTGTCCAAAACAGCGATAGAGCCGTCTTAACTCTATCTCTGTAAGAAATGCAGTTGCACGCTCTCTCTTATTAAAATAGAACTACAGATATCCCTATTTACAGATTACGGGGATGCGTACATTGCCCTAGACAAGCTTATCTGTAGTGTTATTAAAGTAGACTTTCAGCCTGTCCATGTCCGCAAGGCATAGCAAGAACAGTGTGGGCGCATCTAGCACCTCAAAGTCAATTTTTCTAATCTCTGTTGGAATCTGTACAGTGCCAATAGACACCGTAACACTACCTTTACCAAATTTAATAGACGTTTTTCCTGCCGTAGATATGTCTATTATAACTGTAGGGTCTTCCCATATAAGCGCGAGGTACTGTTCCTTGCCAACTATAGATACATTGGCGGCGCCTATATTAGGGAGGATTCCTTAGTACACAGATCGCGTGTAGCGGTCCTCAATAAGGAATTGCGACACTAGCAATAATAGTGCGTCTCTACTATATATGTCTTCGCCAGAGACATAGTGTATAAACGCTTAATCTGCAAGTTATTGCTCCTTAAAAAATTAATATTCCGCGTACGCAGTTGTGAAGTGCTGCTCATTAATGTCATACTGCTAATCGCTGTCATTGTCATCGTCCTCGTAGTTCTCCTCTCTCCAGCTTTGCTAATTATACTAGTTCGTGTGCTCACTACCTTTATACTCTGCAAGGTGCACAAAGAAGTCTGCAGGCAGTAGTATACCTATAAAGTAATATGCAGAGAAGAACTGCGTGTAGGCAGCTTTACGTTCTTCGTCAGTATGGGTAGTTAACTAGCAGCCCTCTTTCTAGCAGACAAAGCACTTCTTTCTCCAGCGTAGCATTGTAAATTCACATCTACTATCATTGCTGTTAAAGCGCTAATTGCCTCTATTGCCTTAGCCTCCTCAGAATCCGCCTACGAATCCGCTTTCGCCTCTAAATCCTCTTCAAGCTCTTCTATTCCTATTGTTGTAGCGGCGGTTAAGGTAGTACTAGTCTATAGTAACTGTCTCACTCCTTACAAGCATTTGTCTTATTTGCTGACGTGCAAGATGCGTCTTAACTGCGAACTATAGGTCTAAAAAGAGTCCTTCGCAGATTATAGCTGGCTTAAAGAGTGCTATTTCAAGTTCTAGGACTTCACAGCACGCGTTAATGACAGTCGTACGTAGGGCATCCTCACCCTCAAAGTTCTTACTAAGCGCGCGTTGGCACAGCTGTAGCTTGTCAAGCAAGATCTACAGCACCTCATATAAGCTCTTGTCAGGGTTCTCCGTGCGCGTACGGGCGAAGGTTGTAGTTGTCGAGTCTGTGTAATAGTGTTAATGGTGGACGTCATGGTCAAAGTGGTTCTTAATCGCCGTGTACGCATTAGAAAAGCTATTGTCTCTGTCCACAACTTGTATATAGAACATCTCTGCTCGCCCTGTAAGAATACAAGGAAACACGGCATAGAACTGCTCTTCGTAGATGTCCACCTGCCAACAGATGCTAAAGAAAATCTTAATTTTATTATCAAGCAGATCGTACGCGTCTCCCGTGTATTTCTTGCCATTGTCCCAGAGCTTAGAGAACTGCGTGATTGTGTTGGCATTAAGTCGGTCGTTACGGGACCAGCGCGGCGGCAGCGTCTTATACGGGTCATGTAGTAGCTCAGGTGGTCTGCCAGGTACACCGTTCATAGGTTGTTGTGGAAATGGCGTGATTTCGCGATATGCAGTCGCTGGCGGCCGTGTTTGCAGTCGCCATTGCTGCGATTGCGCGCCTTATTCCTACTTTTGTTAAGACTAAGGTCTTCTAAGCGCACTACTTATAAAGGGTGATTGTTAACTGTCAGTGCTCTGGTGTCTTAGCAGTTAGGTTTGCTCTGTCTAGTGCACTAGTTGTAGCCCCTATATTTCAGATCAGTTTCGAGCGTCGTGTCCCGCTCCGTGCTGCTCGCCTTGCTGCTCGAGCTCCAGCTACTGCTCGCCTCGCTGCGAGTGCTCCAGCTGCTACAGCTGTGACTGCGGCGCATATGTACCAGCTAGCGGGCTGTCCTGCGGCAATTGTTACTCAGCCATAGGAGTTGTCCATTGTATGTTCTACTAACGCTTGTACGCCCTAAATCGTTAGTCAAAAGTCGTGGCTTAGAACTCCACAGGATCCCATTCAGGAGTGTTCTCCATAGTTAACAGATTGTAGAGAGAATCAGCAAGCCTCGCGCGGTTATTGCCTGTATAGACTCCTCTATACTATAGGACTAACTTTAGAGATTTTAATGTATCGCAGTTAACCTTAAAGAATAGCTCCTTTGTCCATCCTTTAAAATCGCAATAGTAGTCTGCATATAAGTTATTATCCTAGACTATTAATGTGTTGTAATTGTAGATAATTTTAGCAACCTAGATTATTACGTGTATCTTGTTCGCGTCTACTAGTGCGGGTACGTCCTAAAGAGATGTGTTAACAGATTCTAGCGCTACTAGATATAGGCAGTCTCCTATAAGGTGCTTTGCAGTGTATTTAGCCTAGCGTAAAGCAGCTTCCTAGCGTTTACTTAAGCTATGCTCTGACTAATTATCGCGTAGTTAAGCTTGAGTATCAGTAGCGTCTGCGACGCTGTTGCTGCTTTGGTCGTCTGCCATTATGCTGGCAGGTGTTGTTGACTCGTTGTTGGTGTAGTTGTCTCGCTAGTTGGTCGTTTCCAGCGTGTGTTGGTGTACGTAAATGGATCGTCTAGGGACGCTTGTACGAATGAATTGTATGCGTTGCTAACGCGCTCTGTGTCCGTAGATCGGCCTAAACTAGCAGCTTTAGAGGTTAGTTAAGAGTGCTTTGTGTTATCTCTGCCTTGCTTTATTCTTAGCACAGTCTGTATTAACCTGAGATTTCTCACGTTAGGCTGTTAATAGTCTGTCTCTTCTTCCTTGCTGTCTGTGATAGCTTCTCGCGATTACTGATTAGTGTTAGGAGGACTTGTTGCACTAGTGCTGAAAGGAAATACTTAATAACAATTTATATTTGTTAATAAATAGATTCTTATTATTCTATCTACTAAGGAGCGAAGTATATTGTGGGGTATGGAAGCTAGTCCTATATAGGGCTCGCTCCACACATGTAGTGTTTTGCAACACGACAGAGGCCTCAACGACTATTAACAGAATGCTCGCTCCTCCACACACACCTTCTTGTGATATACCTGAGGCCTTTGAGATTGTTAATCCGACAGGTAGGTAATTTATTAGATAATAAGGCTTTAAATATACGCTATTAGACTACTCTAATCTAGTAGCTTATATAAGGGCTACTAAACTAATTAATCTATATAAACTATAATTCTAATTATAAAATATAAATACTAAACTAAACTTACTCCCTATAGGTAATAAGACACTAAAAGTTCCTAAGCTATTTAAAGGCTCTTAACTAGTTATACTAGTACAAATTATATTTTAAGAGTTAGCTTTTAGATTATAAGCCTTAATAGATACTAGTGCTAGTACGTATAACTTTATTACTTTAAAGTTGTCAGATTTAATGGTTAAATGCGATAATGTGTCTTTATGGATAATAATGATTGTATTATCTTCGTGTCCCCCGTGTTCAGCTGGTTCTGACTTCTTCGCTAGTGTGCCAAGCCAGGTGGTCCCTGCTTAATTGTACAGATCCAACCTCAACGCAGTTGTTCTATCTAACAGCTGCATATCTAACACACCCCCTTAGCTTAGAAGATCCTTGCAAGCTAAACTATTTAGCAGCCTATTATCCTAAAGTAAGGTTATTAAGGTGCCCTTAAATTTCCTTAAGAGGTAAGCCAAGGGTCCTAGTTTCCGACAGCCCCGTGTTTCCGACACCCTGCAAAGCCCCGCCGCCGTCACCACCCTAGTTACGAATGTGTTCACAACTTTGTTAAATAAATCTCTAAAAATATAAAATAAACTGCATTTAAAGAGCTTTAATTGCTTTCTTTGTCTACACTTAAATTATGGGCAAGATACTGTTGTGTTAGTTGTTGATCCCGTGCTGAACGTCGAACTAATGCCTGCTCCGCTTCCTCCTTAGAGCAACTCTCCTCTACCTCCTGCGTTGGGCTTCTTGCCTTGCGAACACGTTAGGAGGGCTCCTAATTAGTCTAAGAGAGAACCTCTGCAAGACTCGCGAAGCGATTGTTTAGATTAATTGCGACTTTGCTGCGTTTTGGCGGATTTGCTTGCTTAACCTGCTCGCGCAAGGAAGCAATCTCACAATCCTTTATAGAGACCTCTATTGCGATACGGTCCAGCGATGTGGCAGCAAGCCGAATATATCGTTGTGTAGCTAAAGAGCTGTTCTTCCTAGAAAATAGCTTCATAATGTCGCCACCGCGTTTTGGCGTCCTGATATCTATAGTAGAAGAGGGGGGTGTCAACGGCCGTTGGCGCACTACGACCCACTAAGAACCTAAGGGCTTGTCTACGCTCTTAGGATACAGCCCTGTCGCCTTCCACCTAGCTTGTACGCACTGCTCTCGAAGACCGATTTTACGCGCTTCTGCATAAAATTCAAGAAATCTGGCCTTCCTAACTTTCGTTGCATCTGTCAGAGCTGTATGCTCGCTGAGGAACCGCTAATACGCTGCCTTTAGACTTAAGAAATAACTAAGATCTAAAGGCTGGAGTATATGTGAAGTATAGGCAAGCAAAAAGAGCAAGTAAATATTATTTAGGTAATATATAGTTATAAATTCGTCTAAGGTATGACTGCTATAACTGTTAACAATAAGCAACCGTGCCTTGGATAGATTGTTAGGCTTAGTCTAGGGTAAGAACACCTTCTCTAGCCACTTAACAGCAATTTTGTTGCTTGTCTATCTATTTTGCGAGAAAGTAACATACTAGCTAGGATGTTGAGCTAAAAACTCCCGCTTAAACCACTACTTCTAGATGCTTTTGGCCTTGAAGATAACAAGGGGGTCTAGAGCGACACTAAGCGCGGAGATACACTCTATTATAGAGGTCTAAGTACGGGTATTTACTGTCTTAACTGGTACAGAGTTTGGATTTTCCTGCGAGGAGCCGATGACAAGCCCATTAATACCCTGGCCTTCCATGATGCCGCCCTCGTCGGCGTTGTACCTCTGTTGGGGGGGAATCCAGCTCACAGTCCCGTACAGGTCGAACAAGTGCCTGATATTATCTGGAGTGGCTGCATTTATGCGTTCCCAGTTAGTCTAGCGGCCTAACTTTGTCTTAATGGCTGGGTGGCGCCGTAAAAAGTGATTAGACTACTTCCTCCTTAGGTTCCTGTGGTCACCCTCTTGCTTGAGCACGCTAGTTGCGATGGCTCGCACTTGCGTATGCGTTGGCGCGTAACTAAGGGCCTTCTGCTGGAGAATCTAGTGCTCTAGATCCTCTTCTTGAACAGTTGTAAGCCGCTGTTCACCGTCGTGAGCGTGCTGGTGAGGTTGGGCACTATTAAAGCGGCCGCAAAGAGTGTTCCGTGGTATCCTATGCTGAGCAGCAGCAGTGGCCAAAGCGACCCTAGATTCGAGGTCTGCGAGTGTATTTTGGACGTCGCCTTCTGTATATCTAGCTATTGGAAGACAGAAAAAATGATGCAAAAAGAAGAATTGAAATTAATAAAGAATTGAATTTTTAAGAACTTATATTCGGTTGTAGTGCATGATGAGGAGGCGCGGTTGTGGGGCTGTCCGAAACACGGGGGTGTCGGAAACTAGGACCCCTGGCTTACTTCATTCGCTACTTTGCGTTCTGTTACCTCAACCAGCCTAAGTTAGGTTAGGAATCCTTCCCACTTGTTGACTAGGAGGACCTTCGTGAAGCTGTCGGCGATTATCCCTGCCAATTGTACGTACTCCACCTTAATCTTTCTAGTAGAGACTTCCTGTCTCAACTAGTGATTGTGAATGTCAACGTGTCGTAGTTTGGTCTAAAGCCTAGATATCTCCTTAGTAACTAGTTAAATAGTTTACTTGTTATCGCATTAAATAGTAATTAACAATAAGCGCAGTTTAATCTGCAGTTTGTCTAGTAGTCTTAATATAAAGATTGCTTCCTTAGCCACTTGTAATAGGGCGAGAAGCTCTGCTTCAGTTGTTAAAGTTGTGATAGTGTCTTGTTTGCTTACTTTCCAGGCAATAAGTCCGTTAAATAGCTTAATAGCGTATCCTTGCGAGCTCTTTCTGTCCAGTGTGTTGTCAGCAAATAAGGCATCGCTAGCTACTTGAAGGCAGTTGCCTCCTCCGAGCTGCAGTGCTCTCTATCTGGTGCTTGATAAGTATAGTAGTACTCGATCAGCGGCATTATGATGTTCCGAGCCTAGATTTGACAGGAATCAAGCTAGCCTTGAGGTTGCAAAGGCTATGTCCGGTTGAGTTATTACTGCCGCGAACAGAAGCGATCCGATCTTGCGTTGGTATTTGTTAATTTCTAAGGGTGTTGCTAAGCTGTCTTGTGGTTTCAGCTCGATAGCTGCCATTAGGGTGTCGTGTTGAATATTCCTCTTGTCAACTAATTAACTAATCTTGTCTAAGTAGGCAGCCTAAGAGAGTTAAATTGTCCTAGTCTTTCAATCTCTAATAATCTCTACGCTAAAGAACTACTAAAGGTTATTTCCTCCACTTAAGGTGTATTTTTCTTATAGGCGCTTAATCGCTTATTAGGCTTCTTCCTCTTTCTGCTTATAAAAAGCTAAGATAATATCGTCAACATAGAAGAAGACAATAATTCTATCTTTAAAAAGGTAGCATAGCTCATAAGGCACTATCTAGAAGTCTAGAGCTTTAAGTATTAAGGTAAACTCTTTCTACTAAAGGAGTGGTAAGATCCAAAGACTATGTTAGCCAACTCTAGAATGTTCTACTATGTCGTCACACAGTCATGTGACCTTGCTGATCTGGAATCTTCTGGATACTCCACTCCATGTATATAACCACTCTGGCTTCATTAGATAGCAATCAACCAGTTCGTCATTCTGTTGTTCGCCCACAGTTATGAGCCCGGATTGCACTTGCAATTGACAATTACTGAGTTCATTTGTTATTCTTTACACAGACCTTTGTCGATAGCCGTGACGTCGGCATCGGAGACCTCATTGTCGACAGCCGTAGCATTGGTGTCGAAGACCTAATATAGACGACAGCCATAGAGTGGTGTCGCTATCGATCACGATGTCGCTCAGCGACTCAGGAGTCACACGCGTGACGGTTATACTGGATAGACCAGCAGATTGGGAGTCCTGGTTCCAGCTACGACGAGAGAAGGCTGTCGTAGACGGTATCTGGAAATACTGCGACATCTCAAAGCCGAAGGATGAGCTACCGAAGCTCATTGAACCCACGAACCATTGCCCAACGCCATCGAGGCTGGAGCAACCGCGATTAGCCAGCTGGATGCAGGCCAGCAGGCGATGTACAGCG
The DNA here is from genome assembly GCA_031010545.1 of Laburnicola sp. JP_R_19. Classification (NCBI taxonomy): domain Eukaryota; kingdom Fungi; phylum Ascomycota; class Dothideomycetes; order Pleosporales; family Didymosphaeriaceae; genus Laburnicola; species Laburnicola sp. JP_R_19. The sequence continues at coordinate 98,339 of VOIT01000131.1, read as the reverse complement.
ATCTCCTTCACGACTGGAGATACGAAAGAACAGAATATACAAACCTGAAGCGGAGAGAGGGCGAGCTTCTATGGACATCAGCCGCACCATCGCGACTCGCCACCTCTACCTAATTAATGGAAAAGACGATATCTATGATCGATTGATCGCGCTTAAGCAGCAGCTTGCACCAACCGCAGCTGCACGCAGCAGAGAGCTGGTAACCAATTACCGCGCTCTGCAGGAGAAGCCTCGAAGCCACAACCTTGAACAATGGCTTGACGACTGGATTCACATTACGAATCAATGCAGGGAGGCAGACCTTCCTGAGACGACAGGCTATCGAGCCCAAGACGATTTTCTGACAGTTGTCAGAACGATTGCTCCGGAGTGGGCCGGTGCATCACACCATGACCTTATTCTAAAAGAGACCACTGGGAAAACAGACGAGATTCAATCTCTAGCGGACTATGTTGCCCAATTCAGGATGTATCATCGACGAATCGGACTTACTACGGCTTCACCTGGAACGTTTGCTACACTAGGCGTTTCAGCACAACAGAACCAAGAACAGAAAGAACGATTATTAATTAAGAAAACACCAGAGTGTGTGTGTGGAGGCCGACACTGGTACAAGGACTGCTGGTACCTGGTCCCAGACCATCCGAAGAAACCAAAGAACTTCCGACCAGTACAGGCCACGCAAGCCAAGGTGACGGAGGCCTTGAAGGACCCAGAGCAAGCCAAGAGAATTGGCAATATCCTTGCAAGAGATGGGATAAGCATAAAGAAGGCAGACGAGCCAATAAAGCTTGATGACGGAAAGACGTCAGTGAGTCGTGATCAGAGGTTTGCTGCCCACAGCTCATTCTCTGTTATGCAGCCGCAACAGGTGCAGCAGAAAGCGCTACCTACGATCATCAACCGATGGATCCTAGACCCTGGTTCCAACATTCATGTCTGCAACTCGACTCGTTTTGGATGGATGGAGACGCGCAAGGCAGAACCAGAGGATATTCTCTTTGCAGGAGGATCAACAGTACCTATACAAGCCTGGGGAAAAGTTACTTTCAATGTAACTTGCCTCATAGCACAGGTCAGATCCAACTCACAGATGTTGCTCTTGTAGAAGGTTCTTCACAACGTTGTAAGCCTCTCAAGATGCCGAGCAATAGGTGTGCAGTTTGACTCAGGACGAGATGTGATATATCAGCATCATCCGTCAAATGTCATTTGCTCGCTACAGCACAAGGATGGCCACTGGATCATCGATGCCGAGGACAACGATCGACCGACGCTGAGTAGTTTTGCCACAACGCTTCGGCGAACATACAAGGCCTCGAGAGAGGATCGACGTCCAATTACAGCATCTCACATTGAAGCACATGAGCTATTTGCCCATGCAAGTAAAGAAGCAATTGATCATGTAAACGAGAACGTGAGAGGGATAGCTCTGGATCCAGATACCCGAGCACCTCGATTACGAGAATGCGACACATGCATTGAAGCAAATCAGCAGCTCAAGTGAGCAGACGCCAGCCCGAAGAACAGGCTACAAGGCCATTCTATCGGATTGTAATCGATCTTGTGCAGCTTATCCCTACAGGGGAGACCTGCTACAACGGAGACCGATACTTGCTACACGCTGTGTGCGAGTACTCAAAGTGGCATGAAGTGACCACACTCACGACAAGACACTGCACTCGGTAGTGCCAGCGCTAAAAGCATTGATCAACAAGATCCAACGTCAGTATGGGTACATTGTAGTTGTACTCAAGATTGATGGTGAGCGGGGCTATGGCCTTGAGCTCTATGACATTGCGAAGCAAGCAGGCTTCAAGATTGAGCTACGAGCTCCAGATACTGCTGAGCAGCTTGGTGCAGCGGAAAAGGCAGGACATGTCATCATCACAAAAGCAAGGGCGCTTCGAATTCAAGCAGGACTACCGAAGTCACTATCAAATGAGCTAGCTATCACTGCGGCTCGAATCGCCAACGTCACACCAACAAAGCTATCAATTGGAAAACGCCGTACGAGCTTGTTCACGGCAAGCAGCCTTCAGTTGCTCATCTTGCTCCGATTGGATGCAAAGCTTACGTTCTTAACAAAAAGTTGAAGAAGGCTGATAAGCTTGAATCTCGCACCTTTGTTGGATACTTGGTTGGATACGACTCTACCAACATTTTTCGCATTTGGCTACCCAAAAAGGACCAGGTGATTCGCGTACGAGACGTGATTTTCAAGCGCGAAAGTCGTTTCAGTGATGACTCAGAGAGGGAGGCTGTGACGCAGGAAGAGATCGAGGTTTTGGATACCTCACTCTCAAGACACACAGGCCACTTTAACTGATCTGATTGAGCCGATGCAGTCACGGCTTCACACTACTATACACAATCGCAACAAGGAGGATGAGCCTTATATGGCCTATCTACCGACGCCGGAGCCATCAATTCGTGGCAACACAGCGCCGCCTCAGCAGGAGGAAGGCGAGGATATCTTCGACACAGGCGCGCAGGATGCGCAGGATGACCAGCAAACTACAGAAAAGCAGATACCGAACAACAGTTGCAGGAGCAATTGCTCCAGAGATGCAGTCTAATCAAGAAGACAATAGCCCAACAATCCATCCCAGAGTACCGCAGCAGGAGAGCGTTACTAGTCAAGGACAAGGGCCACTCACGCCGATCGCATCAGGCCACCGTAGCCAGCCTCAAAAGGCACCTTCAACTCTACCCAAAGGATGGGCGAGTTCAGACGAATATGTTCCAGATCGACACAGAAACAACGCACCCAGAATGGCTGATCCCGAGGTTGGAAGCAGCAGCAACATTGTAGCAGGCAAACGAGCAAGGAAGCCTACCGCAGAAATGCCAGCAGATGGTCTCACAAAGATTTTTCCACGCCAAAAGCACGCCAACTTCATACGCCAACTAGGACTCAGCGATATTTCAGGATTACTAGAGCCTCAAACAGACTCAGAAGATATTGTATCAAACGAGCTCGACGGTTAGTACTAGAGATACACACGCTGAGATCACCAGAACAAGAGCTCAGAGTCACTCATTTTCAGCTTTCGTTTCTGCAATTCACTCAAGCTGGGGGGGTGTGTTAGCCAACTCTAGAATGTTCTACTATGTCGTCACACAGTCATGTGACCTTGCTGATCTGGAATCTTCTGGATACTCCACTCCATGTATATAACCACTCTGGCTTCATTAGATAGCAATCAACCAGTTCGTCATTCTGTTGTTCGCCCACAGACTATATAAAGCCTTGTTAACTTAAAGTATTATTCTAGGCTTCTAATAGCCATAGGGCATTCTTATATATACCTCTTAGTCCATACTTACATAAACAAAAGCGTTTATAACGTCATATTGCTTGAGCTCTATATTATAGTGAGCTGCTATTGCCACTAGCATTTGGAACAACCTGCTGGCAAGCGTGGCTGCATAAGTGTTTTAAGAGGTAATATTCTGTTGTTGATCGCCCCAGACAACAAGCTATGCCTTGCACTTTAGCAAGCGATAGTGTTTGTTAAGCTTATAGGTGTATACCCACATACAGTTAAGGATCTGCTGTCCTGTTAGTTTGATCTTCTTTATTAGTACTTCTAACTATAATTTCATTTGTTTGTGGCTTGCGAGGTGATCCCGCTCTGCTTCTTTGAACAATTCGCCTATTGGGTGATCCTTAAGCTTGGTACGGCACGTTAGCAGAGGTGGGAGTTGACTTTGATGGGGCTTTAAGCCTTTAGCGAGCGTTCTTATCATCTTAGCCTTGTCTATAACATCCCCTCTATATTTCCTAACATAGCTAGCTTGAGTTCCTGCTATAAAGGCGGCTGCCTAGGGGACAGTCTTAGATAACCCTTTTAGGTTCATTTCTAATTTATTTCTAGCTATTAACTGCGCAAGTAATGCCGCAGGTAGTGGTGTAGTTAGAGGAGTTAGATAGTTGTCCCTAATCTTCACTCCTTAGTAGTAGCCTGGTGGGTCTACTTCGCCTTGGGGATTTAATAAGCCTCTAACAGTGTCGTTTTTATAGAAGGACTCTGTCTCTAGTTAATGACTTAGTGTTAGGAGTTTGATCGTTCTCACGTATGTGGCAATTTCCTCTAGTGTGCTGTGTATAAGGTTATCTATAAGGTTCTTAGTTTTGCTACTAAAGACAGTTTGTTCGTTAAAGATAACGTTGCGGGTGCTTATCACCTTAGCAAGTGACGGTATCTAGATTTAATAGATATTTAAGGACTAGTATCCTACTAGGTAACTAATCTAAGCCTTTAGGTCTAGGTGTTGTAGCCTTAATTTACCTTAATGTGTATCATCTGTTATTGCAAACGCTTTGCAGCCATACGCTTTGAGGTAAGCAAGGTTAGGTTTCTTAATTAAGGTGACTACTCTGTTGTTCAGAGTAACTCGTGTGAAGAATATCTCATATGGCGTTTTCTAGTTATTCGCATAATTTGGTGTTCAATTATAGAGGTATACTACAGCTCTTATAACTTTAGGCCATAGTTCCTAGGGTAGGTTAGTATTAAGACGCATCGCGCGCGATTTCTCTTTGTTACACCCCCTAAGCGTTCAGCACCTCTATTTTGAGCTTGTGTATCCAGGGCGGAAGGCTTGACAGTAATTCCTTGTGATGCTAACTAGCGCTCGATTTCCGGTTTCACCATCGTGATCTCGTTGTCCGCTTCAATAACCTTAACCGTAATGTTGTAATAGTTTTTAAGGAAGAGAAAGAAGTTTAATAGAACTTTAATAACTAACTTTGCTAGTTAATTATCTTTAAAATAAAAGTCCTATTACAGGCCTAAGTACCTGTTAGTGACAAGTATCTAGCTCCTTTCGCTAGTGCTACTTTGCGCCTCGTAGGCATAAAAGTTGATAGCTAGTCTTTCTTCTAGTCCTTTATTGTTAATTCGCGGTGCTTAGCTAATTTGTCGCCAAATCTTTGCTTTCCCACAGGAGTCGCATTAAACTATTGTAACTCCCTTAACTCGCACCCCTTTAGCTTGCTGCACAAGATGTTCGATAGCTACTAGTCTAGAGTGTCCTAGTCTCTTATGCCATAATTCGGCTAAGGCCCTTTATAGTGCTCCTTTTGTTCGTAATGCATTCTTGCAGATGTAATATAAAGTAGGTAGTAGCGGATCATACTTAAGTACCTATTAACTATGTATCTCAGATAGTTTTCCAATAACCTTGTTGTCTAGTCCTTTCAGCGTAGTTAGGTCCGTTTGCGTATCCCACCAAATTCCTCTATGCCTTAGTAGTCGAAAGGAGACTAGGTTACACAGGAGGTCTAGACAGATAGCCACATAATATAGAACTAACGTAGTTGTTCCATATTAGCCTCTTAGTGTTAAGTCAACAGAGCCGTAGCCTTTTATCCATATCTTTGTATTCCCAGCCCATATATAATCTCCAGACGTAAGTAGACAGAAGTTGTAGATATAGTTAGGGTTGTTCGTAATATAGTAAGTTGATCCTAAATTAAGAATAAACGAGCGCTTCAGTAGGTAATTAGATACTTCTGTTTCTATTGGCGCTGATGTAAACGCAGCGTTGACGTTTGATATTCTCCATCCCTCTAGTTAGTCCTTAGGGGACTCGAGGATCTCAGGTGTGGGCGTGTGCGATTGTTTAATAATTAGTGTTTGTAATTAGGTTCTGCTTTGTCCGCAGATTAGCCCTTAAAAAGTTGCGTCGTTCTTACGCTTAAAGTTGATAAGCTTATTTATAATCTTATTAGGTTTCTACTACTTAGGAGCTTTGTCTGGGTTGACATAATAGCAGTCCCTAATACTATGGCGTTGTCTATAGGCAGGGCATTTTGCTCCTCCTGTTATAGCTGGCTCTTGATCTAAAGGCCGCTTAAGCTTAACATCTTTCTTGTCAGCTATACGTTGATTACGGGGTCTGCCCTAGTTTTGGTTGGATGGCGCGCTTTCGGCATAAGAGGCGTCCCTGTTATTGCCCTAGGTGGTTGCACCACTTTTAGCAAGAAATGATGTATTATTAGTTATAAAAGCTGCTTTGTGCTTCCCTAATCTAAGGGGATAGATTGCTATTATGTGTTTTTGGAAGCGTTTTATTATCTCCTTCTGGCTTATGCTAGTTGCAAATTGACTATTGTTTTGAAAGTTTGTAGACTATATAGGAGCAACTTTATTTATAGCTGCTAGGAAGTCTTTTATAATTATATTTAATTGTGATAGCTTAGTGACTTGATATATCTCCACCTTAGTAGCTACTTAGTTATACTCTGCTAGCTATATGTCCTATTACAACGCGCTCCTCATTGGCCTTAGTGAGGCAAGATATCGCTCGCGAGCTTGTTCTTATTCGATTTGTTAGTCGACTCTAACTGTTAGTTGTAGGTCTATAATCTATTATCGCAGTAGCTTCTCTAGTAGGCAGTATATACGCAATAGGTGTGGGGATACAGTTAACTAGATAAATGCTACAATATATTAGAGGCTTGTTTATTCCTTCTTAAAGTTGTGCTAGTTATTCTTATATTGTTCGACAAGGATCTTGTAATATTCAAGGTCTTCCTTAAACGCCTTTTGTCCAGTTGCTGACAGCGCAGTCGGTTTTGTTAGGATTTCAATGTTTGCGGCTGGTGTGTAATTAGCGACTACCAGAGCTCTAACAACTGCTAGTCTTGATATTAGCGGGACTATTAACTTTAGATTAACCTTATCCTAGATGTTGTAGACAACGCATCTCGCCTGTAGCTGCGTTATCTATCCCATATAGTTGGTATAATCCCTTAGCGTTACTGTAGGATCGCGGTATAGTTGTTGCGCCATTTCGTATCAGTTAAGGCAGTGAGACTCTTAATTGTCAGATTTAATGGTTAAATACGATAATGTGTCTTCATAGATGATGATGATTGTATTGTCTTCGTGTCCCCCGTGTTCAGCTGGTTCTGACTTCTTCGCTAGTGTGCCAAGCCAGGTGGTCCCTGCTTAATTGTACAGGTCCAACCTCAACGCGGTTGTTCTATCTAACAGCTGCATATCTGACAAAAGTATATAACGTGTTTACAAGCGAGCTACGAATCCTACTAAGTCTCTAAGCCTTTCGTAGCATATAAATTCACAACGCATTAATATTCTATTAACATGGATGGCAAGCGAGCGGCGCAGGCAAGCGAGCGGCGCACCCCATCAACTTTTCGCACCTTTGAAGTCGCGCAGCTCAACCACAATATAATATACTATATAGATTTTGATACAATAGATTAAGCAGTATTTAAAGTATCTTTTTTGCACGTACGTGAGTTATGCCCAAGCTCTCTGCACCTTGTGCAGCGCGCCAGAGCCTGGCGGCTCAGGCCTGATCGCTCTCCACTTTGACGCTGTTCATGCTCTATCTGCTGGTCAGCCGCCTTTTGAGCAAGTATATTCTCTCCCTCCCTTTGTTAAGGTCCCCTGCTTCTGTATCCGCTTCTTTTTGCGCTGTCTACGCTTAGTTGCTGCCTCATTGGCTCTCTCAAGGCTAGTAATCCGATCGCGCATAAGCTCAGCTGAGAGCATCATTACTTCAGCACCCTTCTTAAGTTGATTAATCGCCTGAATAATAGAGGCAGGCGAGGAGCTCTTGTGCCGTTGAACGCGCTCACGGATTAGAGTTGATTGAGCCTCAAGCTCACGTATGTTGCTCGGCGTTTTGGCTTCCCAGAGAGCCTCTGGCAGAGCAGCTGGTGAAGGCGTACGAAGCTGCACATCCAGCTTTGACAGAACAGCTTCAGGCTGGAGAGGAACAAGGCCTGCGCCTCGAAAGGCTGAACAGATATTGGCTGATGTAAATGATTGCTCAAAGGCTGTCTTGAAGGCTGGCAGGAATTCAAGCTTCGTAATGTGGTTAATGTAGTTACAGATTAGAGCCTCAACCTCTCGGCTGTACGCGCGCTTCAACGGCGAGAAGCAGCCCACATCAAGTAGCTGCAGCAGATACGAGGAGTGAGGCGGCATGCAGAGCGTGTAGATGTTGTTCTCCTTGTAGAGCTGTTGAAATTCAAGAGAGTGGTAGCTTGCATGGCCATTAAGGATAAGTAGCCTACGCGTGCCAACAATCTAGGTCTCTGTATGCTTGATAAAGTGCTTTAGCCACTCAACTCCAAGCTCGTTCGTCGTCCAGCCGTTGTCGCTAAGAGATATAGCCCAATCGCGCGGGATATCCTCCTCGTACCAAGCAGATAGGTGGTGCTGGCCAGCAAAGATGATAAACGGTGGGATAGCCCAGCCAGCAGCGTTGATTGCTTGGACAAGTGTCACCCACTCGCGGTTCCCAGGCTGGACAGCCTTTGGCCAGCCTCTCCTCTCTAACCCTGTAACAACGAGCTGAGTCGTAATCTTGCCCATCATAAAGCCAGCCTCATCAAAATTGTAGACGTCCTCATCGCAGATGCCGTACCTAGCCTTAGTCTGCTCTACAAGCTTGAACCAGGCGCTAATTAGGATAGGATCCTCACAGAGAGCTCTCTGTCTATCGTAGGCTCGGTTAAAACACGTCTTAAGAGAGTCTGTACGCCTAACAAAGTTGGCTGGCCACTTCTGTCCAACCTGGCCTGCGCCGCGCGCAGCTAGCAGCTTATCTGCCATATCGCGAATTGCTAAGTAGGTAGGCGAAAATCCACGTAGGTCCAGATCAAGTATATGACGAATTATCACCTCCTCTTCTAGCTGGGTGAGCTTCTTCGAGTTGGGCTGGCAATCGCGTCGCGTAGGTCTCCCAGCGCGTCGGCGGCGGAGCGTTGTTTCGGGTACATTGTAGACTGCTGCAGCAGCTCAGTTGCTTTGGATCTGGCTGGTATTGATTGAAAAGATGGCAAGCTGAACATCTGCTTCCTTTAAAGCCATTTGAGTGTTGTGGCGTGGAGTTGTTGTAGGACGCGTTTAGAGCGGGTGCGAAAGTTGATGGGGTGCGCCGCTCGCTTGCCTGCGCCGCTCGCTTGCCATCCATGTTAATATAATAGCTATCCTAAATTAAGCAGTATCTATAGAAGCCTTCTTACACGTGCGCGAGTTGTGCCCAGGCTCCCTACAGCGCCTGCAGCGCGCAGAAGCCTGCCGGCTCGCACCTGACTGCGCCTTGCCTTGCCGGATTTCTCCCTCTAGTTGCTGCTCAACAGCCTTTTAAGCAATAATAGCCTCTTCCTCTACCTTTAATAGAGTGCCTCGCTTTTAGATCCACTTCTTTTTACGCTATTTATGCGTTATAGCTGCCTTATTTACCCTTTATAGAGTAGCTATCTCCTTACGCATAAGCACTATTAAATGCGATATTCTCTTAGCGCCTCTTATAAGCTAATTAAGCAACTATATAACTAAAGTAGGAGAGGATCTGTCAGATATCAGGTCACTGGAAATCACTGTGATTTCACTGTGAAATCCAGTAGTCACGTGCGTCCGATCACATAGTCTCCTTATAACGACAGTTGGTGTGACTCACAGTGATGTCACTGTGAGATCACTGTGAAATACACGAAGGAGACTGGCGTACTACTGTTACACTACTCCGCACTAGTACTAGTGTGTCTTGGCGCTAGATAGATATTGCGTACGATAGCTCAGCTCCTCCAAGGGAGATCACTCCACAATCAATCATCTCAACCATCATCAAAATCAACCACCTTTCATCTGAACCATCAAGGATTACTAAGAAACACTGTGAAAGCACAGTGAATCTGACACCAGCTTTCACAATACAAACAATAACAAGATAGATATATAAGATCTTTAAATAGACTTTATTAAAGTTATGTTAGGCCCCTATTAAAACAAAGCGGTCCTTTGGGGACTCGGCATAGATCTGAAACAAGCTCTATATTAGAGATTCTAGATGGCAGTTAAGATATCACTTAAAGATTTTCCCTTAAAAGAGCTGCTTATTAAATATATTAGCTCTAATAATATAAGCCTAGTGTCGGATTAACAATCTCAAAGGCCTCAGGTATATCACAGGAAGGTGTGTGTGGAGGAGCGAGCATTCTGTTAATAGTCGTTGAGGCCTCTGTCGTGTTGCAAAACACTACATGTGTGGAGCGAGCCCTATATAGGACTAGCTTCCATACCCCGCGATATACTTCGCTCCTTAGTAGATAGAACAATAAGAATCCATCTATTAACAAATGTAAATTGTTATTAAGTATTTCCTTTCAGCACTAGTGCAACAAGTCCTCCTAATACTGATTAGTGATCGCGAGAAGCTATCACAGACAGCAAGGAAGAAGAGACAGACTGTTGACAGCCCAACGTGAGAAATCTTGGGTTAATGCAGACTGTGCTAAGAATAGAGCGAGGCAGAGATAACACAAAGCACTCTTAACTAACCTCTAAAGCTGCTGGTTTAGGCCGATCTGTGGACACAGAGCGCGTCAGCAACGCATACAATTCATTCGTACGAGCGTCCCTAGACGATCCATTTACGTACACCAACACACGCCGGAAACGACCAACCAGCGAGACAACTACACCGACAACGAGTCAACAACACCTGCCAGCACAATGGCAGACGACCGAAGCAGCAACAGCGTCGCAGACGCTGCTGATGCTCAAGCTCAACTACGCGATAATCAGTCAGAGCATAGCTCAAGTGAACGCCAGGAAGCTGCTTCACGCTGGGCTAAATACACTGCAAAGCACCTTATAGGAGACTGCCCATATCCAGTAGCGCTGGAATCCGTCAACACATCTCTCTAGGACGTACCCGCACCAGCAGACGCGAACAAGATACACGCAACAACCTAGGTTGCTAAAATTATCCACGATTACAACGCATTAATGGTCTGGGACAATAACCTATGTGCAGACTACTATTACGATTTTAAAGGATAGACAAAGGAGCTATTCCTTAAGGTTAACCGCGATACATTAAAATCTCTAAAGTCAGTCCTACGGCATAGAGGAGTCTACACAGGCAACAACCGCGCGAGGCTTGCTGATTCCCTCTACAATCTGTCAACTATAGAGAACACTCCTGAATGGGATCCCGTAGAGTTCCAAGCCACGACTTTTAACCAACGATCTAGGGCGTACAAGCGTCAGCAGAACACACAACGGACAACTCCTATGGCCGAGCAACAATCGCCGCAGGACAGCCCGCCAGCTGGTACACATGCGCCGCAGTCACAGCTGCAGCAGCCGGAGCACTCGCAGCGAGGCGAGCAGCAGCCGGAGCTCGAGCAGCAAGGCGAGCAGCACGGAGCGGGACACGACGCTCGAAACCGATCTGAAACACAGGGGCTACAACCAGTGCACCAGACAGAGCAAACCTAACTGCCAAGACACCAGAGCACTGACGGTCAACAATCACCCTTTATAAGTAGTGCGCTTAGAAGACCTTAGTCTTAACAAAAGTAGGAATAAGGCGCGCAATCGCAGCAATGGCGACTGTAGACACGGCCGCCAGCGACTACATATCGCGAAATCACGCCATTTCCACAACAACCTATGAACGGTGTACCTGGCAGACCACCTGAGCTACTACATGACCCGTATAAGACGCTGCCGCCGCGCTGGTCCCGTAACGACCGACTTAATGCCAACACAATCACGCAGTTTTCTAAGCTCTGGGACAATAGCAAGAAATACACGGGAGACGCGTACGATCTGCTTGATGATAAAATCAAGATCTTCTTTAGCATCTGTTGGCAGGTGGACATCTACAAAGAGCAGTTCCATGCCGTGTTTCCTCGTATTCTTACAGGGCGAGCAGAGATGTTCTATATACAAGTTATGGACAGAGACAACAGCTTTTCTAATGCGTACACGGCGATTAAGAACCACTTTGACTATGACGTCCACCATTAACACTATTACACAGACTCGACAACTACAACCTTCGCCCGTACGCGCACGGAGAACACTGACAAGAGCTTACATGAGGTGCTGCAGATCTTGCTTGACAAGCTACAGCTGTGCCAACGCGCGCTTGGTAAGAACTTTGAGGGTGAGGATGCCCTACGTACGACTGTCATCAACGCGTGCCGTGGAGTCCCAGAACTTGAAATGGCACTCTTTAAGCCAGCCATAATCTGCGAAGGACTCTTTTCAGACCTACGGTCCGCAATTGAGACGCATCTTGCACGTCAGCAAACGAGACAAATGCTTATAGGGAGTGAGACAGTTACTATAGACCAGTACTACCTCGACCGCTGCTACAACAACAGGAATAGAAGAGCTCGAAGAGGATTTAGAGGCGAAAGCGGATTCGCAGGCGGATTCCGAGGAGGCCAAGGCAACAGAGGCAATCAGCGCTTTAACAGCAACGACAGCAACAACAGCAGACGTAAATTCACGACGCCAAGCTGGAGGAAGAAGTGCTTTGTCTGCCAGAAAGAGGGCTGCTGGTCAACCAACCATACCGACGAAGAACGCAAAGCTGCCCGCACGCAGTTCTTCTCCGCATGTCACTTTACAGGCACACTACTGCCTGCAGACTTCTCTGTGCACCTTGCAGAGTATGAAGGTAGTGAGCACACGAACCAGTATAATCAGCAAAGCTGGAGAGAGGAGAACTACGAGGACGACGACAATGACAGCGATCAGTAGTATGACATCGACGAGCAGCACTTCACAACTGCGTACGCGGAACATCAATTTTTCAAGGAGCAACAACTTGCAGATCAAGCGTTTATACACCATGTCTCTGGCGAAGACATATACAGCAGAGACGCACCGTCATCGCCAGCGTCGCAATTCCTCATTAAGGACCGCTACACGCGATCTGTGTACCAAGGAATCCTCCCTGATACAGGCGCCGCCAATGTATCTACAGTCGGCAAGGAACAGTACCTCGCGCTCATACGGGAAGACCCTACAGTCACGATAGACACATCCACGGCAGGAAAAACGTCTATCAAATTTAGTAAAGGCAGTGTTACGGTGTCTATCAGCACCGCACAGATTCCAACAGAGATTAGAAAAATCGACTTTGAGGTGCTAGATGCGCCCACACCGTTCTTACTATGCCTTGCGGACATAGACAGGCTAAAAGTCTACTTTAACAACACTACAGATAAGCTCGTCCAGGGCAATATACGCATCCCCGTAATCCGCAAATAGGGACATCCATAGTTCCATCTTAACAAGAGAGAGCGTGCAACTGCATTTCTCACAAAGACAGAGTTAAGACAGCTCCATCGCCGTTTTGGACACCCAGCTGTTATGAGACTAGCCAAGCTCTTGAAAGACGCTGGTCACAACGACTTTGAAGAAAGAACTCTCAAGCAAATTGCAAAGCTTTGCCATCATTGTCAGATTAATAGCTCCGCGCCGCGCCGCTTCAAGTTCACCCTTAAGGACAACCATCACTTTAACTACGAGATCCTTATAGACGTAATGTACTTAGGAAGCAAGCCTACGTTGCACGTAGTGGATTCATCAACTTCGTTCCAAGGCGCAAAGTTTCTCAACGCTATTTCAGCCAAGGAGACGTGGCAGGCACTGCGGATGTTGTGGATTGACACCTACCAAGGACCACCAGACATCCTCACACACAACGCAGGCACGAACTTCGCAAGTGCAGAATTTCGCGCAGAAGCAAAGATTATAGGAGTCACATGCAAACAAGTACCTATAGAGGCGCATTGGTCTGTTGGCAAGATAGAGAGGTATCACGCGCCCCTACACCGCGCATGGGATATACTCCACGCTGAGCTTGCTGGCACTATGTCCGATGAAGCGATCCTTCAGATGGCTGTGAAAGCCGTTAACGACACGGCCGGCCCTGACGGTCTAGTCCCGACCTTACTAGTCTTTGGCGCATACCCACGTATAACTATGGAGTCACCACCATCACCGTCAATAATCAAGCGCAGCGAGGCTATTCAAAAGGCGATGAAAGACCTGCGCAAGCTCACCACTGAACGCCAGGTCGCAGATGCGTTAAACACCCGCAACAGACCTGCTACCGCAAACATGCTTGCGCTCCCGCTACATAGCGAGGTTTTAGTATAGAGAGAAAAGGACGGCTAGAATGGCCTATACAAAATCGCCGCCATAGACGGCCACGACGTCACTGTCGACATAGTTAATAGCCCAACAATATTTCAGTCAACAGTTGTCAAGCCGTACTACAGACCAGACAACCTCTAGAGTGACCCTGATGCGCCACAACAGCAGCACGCGCCACCTGCAGATACGACAGTGCCGCTGGCAGCGCAACCACGCAAGAGAGGCCGCCCCCCAGGATCAAGGAACAAGAGGAAGGCAAACGTTTACATAACTAAGAAGGAAGAGGCTAACCTTAAGCTCGCTATAAAGCTACGCAATGATAAAGTCATTACAACGCCTGGCGCACCCTTTAAGGCATCTAATAATCAAGAGATTAGTGACCTAGTAGGCCGTGGAGTGTTTAAGTTTGAACAATATGATCAGGAATTGCATAGTGGAATCCGCATATTCAAGTCGCGTCTAGTGCGAGCAGTCAAGGGAAAGACAACTAAGCCTTACGAAAAATCCCGTCTCGTTATCTAAGGATACTAGGACTATGGCAAGCAGGCTATCTTGACGCAATCTCCGACCATTCAACGCTGTAGCCAGCGTGTGATTATGGCCCTGGCGCCCATGCTCGTACGACGTGGGATGAATCTTGAGCTCCGCGATATAACGCAGGCATATCCACAGGCGCAGACAAATCTCAAGAGGACAATACTCGCACACCTCCCCACTGAGCTAGCACCTAGATATCCAGAAGGCACGCTGCTCCATGTGATCAAGCCGCTATATGGAATCGCGGAAGCAGGAGTCCATTGGTGGACAACGTACCACAGACATCACTGTGAGGAACTGGACATGTCTACGTCAACATACGACCCATGCTTATTGGTGACAAACGGCAATGCAGATGACTTTGGCATTGTTGGTATGCAGACTAACAATACCCTTATGCTTGGAACAGCCGCATTCTCAGCGCATGAAGAGAAAAGGCTCGAGAAGGCACAGTTTAGATTAAAGCCAAAGACTGTGCTAACGCCAGACGCGCAACTAGACTTCAACGGCTGCACACTCACGATAGACGCCAGCAATATAGACAACTACAAAGCAACCCTGAACCTTAAGCAGAAGGGACAAGGAGGAAAGATTAAGCTTGTGGACATTAATGCTCCTGATAGCGCGTAACAGTACACTAAACAGCGCGCCCGCGGGGCGTATATTGCGTCAACATGTCAACCAGAAGCGTCTTTTGACTTGTCCGTGGCAGCTCAAGCGCAGCAACCTTCGGATGAGGACATCAAGGCGCTCAACAAGCGCCTCAAATGGCAGATGGAGAATCTCAACCGTAGACTACGCTACGTACCTGTCAACCTCATCGACGCTAAGCTGATGGTATTCGTGGACGGCTCCTTTGCCAACAACAAGGACCTTAGCTCGCAGCTAGGCTTCATACTCATGCTTGTCAATAAGTCCACAGATGTCGACAATACCTTTACAATCTGCGGCAACGTAATACACTACAGCTCAACGAAGTGCAAGCGTGTTACACGGAGCGTACTAGCCTCTAAGATCTACGGCATAGTCAACGGGTTTGACATGGGCATTGCTGTTGCCACTACCTTACAGATGATCACAGAGCGCCTTAGTCTGCCTGCAGTTCCCTTAGTTATTTGTACAGACTCGTACTCCCTATATGAGTGCCTTGTAAAGCTTGGGACGACTAAGGAAAAGCGCCTTATGATTGATATCATAGCACTGCGCCAGTCATATGAATGCCGCGAGATTACAGAGATCTGATAGATTAACAGTAAAGACAACCCTGTGAACGCTTTCACGAAGGCATCACCAAACCGCGCCCTAAAACGATTTGTTAATAGCAATAAGGTGACAGTCCGAGTTAAGGGCTAGGTGCAGAGACCTACAACCTCTGCCTAGCGCATTTGAGTTCAGATGTTCGATCCTTTATGTGTACAATCAATATCGAGAAAGAAAAGACTTCTAGTGTCGGATTAACAATCTCAAAGGCCTCAGGTATATCACAGGAAGGTGTGTGTGGAGGAGCGAGCATTCTGTTAATAGTCGTTGAGGCCTCTGTCGTGTTGCAAAACACTACATGTGTGGAGCGAGCCCTATATAGGACTAGCTTCCATACCCCGCGATATACTTCGCTCCTCAGTAGATAGAACAATAAGAATCCATCTATTAACAAATGTAAATCGTTATCAAGTATTTCCTTTCAGCACTAGTGCAACAAGTCCTCCCAACACCTAGATAGTAAAAAGCTTTGCTAAACCTAGGTGCTACTGTGCCTCTTGTGCACAGGCGGCACAGATCGCAATTCCACGGAGTGGTAAGCTAGTACCTAGAAGCTAATATTTTAAATACGCTATATTAGTGTTGCGTTTATATACCATTTACGTTTATGCCCTATAGTAGTATCTGTCTCTATATAGATTTGTAATAAGAATTGCCATAGCGCTAGTATTACTATTAACTAATTTGTTAACGCCCTTAGATGTTAGTTTAGCTTACTACTCTAGTTAATCCGCGTATCTTTAGAGTGAGCTTAATTTTATAGGCTTAGGAGCAATAGCTAGTAGAAAGAGGTTCTACTATAATATTAAAAGGTAGATTTAAGTTAAATATAGTTATCCTAGGAGTTTCTCTAGCCTTATAGCCATGCGATATTTCTACTAGCTATATTTTATTTTATACTAGCACTAATTAGGCTTTTATATAATTAGCTATACGGAATTAGATATAAGCTATTCCTAATTAAAAATAACCTAAAAATAGAGAGAGCTTACGCCTAGCTTTATAGTACATCCACTAGAGCCACCTTAGTGCTGCTACTCCTCTAGTGCTACCACCCTTCTAGTGCTGCCACCTCTGTGTCTAGAATAGTAGCAGCACTATAAAAGTGGCAGCACTATAGAGGTAGCAGCACCCTAGAGGTGGCAGTACTAGAGGGGTGGCAGCACTAGAGGGGTGGCAGCACTAGAGAAGTAGCAGCACTAGAGGAGTGGTAGTACTCAGAGGTGGCAGCACCACTAGTAGCACCTCCACCTAGATAAATAGGCTTTCTCATCCCTAACTAATATTAAAAAAAAGAAATTGCGGCACTTTATATTAACAGTTGCCTACTTCTTTTACGTAGACTTGTGCGAAAAGGATTTAAGGTATGTTAAAAAAAAGAGAAGCTTAAGATTATTTATATATAGTGTTCTTTACATTACTAAAGGAGTTACTAAGGGCAATATCTAAGAAAGGCTTAATGTTATATAAGATATACTTACTAGCGCTAGCAAGAAAGCGGCACCCTAAAATAGAATTAGCGGCAGTAGGTGTAGAGCAAAATTTCTACACCTACTACCACTAAACTATAGAGTGCTTAGAGAGTAGTATGTTATAATACGCTCTATTGCACTTGTGCTTTGCAACCCTACTCTATCCCCGAGAACTAACCTAGCCTTTGGCTTACTATATCTAACCCCTTCCGGCTAGTACAATCACTAATAAGCCAATGGGCTTTAATAAATTTTTTTCTATTAGAGAGAATTTTCCTTCTACTTAGGGCGGCCGTACAAAGTACTAGCTAACCAGATAAGTTCTTATAGAGATTCCTACATCTAGGGGTCCCCTTATTCACTACTTTTCCTAGTAATCATAGTACTTGCATAACGTCCCTCACTGCGTAGCGAGACAAATAAGGGATACTTTAACTTTCAGCAGCTGGAAAGCTTATGCGCACAATAAATATCGCTACAATTCTATAAAAATAATCTACAGTAGGAGGGATTATAGACATTTAGAATTAGCTATAGTACAGTAGAAGGGTAACGTTACGTTACGCATGCTTTCTTGGGCTAGCGCGAAGTAGGAGACGCTAGTAAGGCAGGAGACATTTTTCTTCTCGTGCCTGTCAGGAACTAGTACACGTACCTCCCTCTTCTCGCGCTGATATATAGGTGCGGTTGAAAAGGCGAGATCCACCTCGGCGCCGAATACATCCGTGATTGCGTCTCGTCGACAAGCCCGAAGTTTGATGGAAGGGTCAGGTTCGATCTTGCCGCCGCCTTGATGATGAATGTATCTCACCCCTTCCTTGGTTTCAACCTCCGTATTGAAGAGCTTCTTAGCATAGAGCGGTACCTTTGCCAGATACTCTCGAAAAACCCCTTCAAGATCAACTAAAAAAGGTACAGGAAAAACTTCAAGAAAAACTTCAGCCTCTAGAGCACACCCTAACAAAAGTGACCACTCCATATATCCAATATTGCTTAGTTGCTGGATTAGTCCTTCTAGTAATTATTGCTCACTGACCATCATCAACTTTTGAAATTTTGAGAAAGTGGTCAAAACTGCCTAGTTTTCTATCTCATTATCTCAGTTTCATCTAAATACCACTCCTAGCCATCTTCAAGCACCGCACGCGTGCGGTGGTTTGATGATAGCAATGGAGACGCCTCAGAGGCCCCCTCTGGGGACCTCTACAGCGACCCGCCCACCAGACCTTGAGTCTGCGCAACAGAATAACCTCCAGCACGCCACAAGGAAGCGCTAACAGTCCGATATTCGCCCTCCTAGACGCCTCTCCTTTGGTGGAGGCGTGCCTGTCCGCCCTGCTAACACAGAAACTGCAGCTAGTGTCCTTAACTCCCACCTTACAGCCACCCGCAAGACGGCAGAGACCTAGGAAAAGATAGTAATGGCAATAGCTGATGCTGTTGACTACTGCCTCGCCAAATTTAAGTGCCTAGAGGAGCTGGCGGCTGCTATCGCCCTCCGCAACCGCGTTATATAGGCGCTGAAAAACTCTACTACTGCGCTAAGCCTTCGCCCTAATCCGGTAAGGACCGGCTACGACTCGACAACCACAGCCTACACTACGGACAGTGACAGCGGCCTTGCCGCCCAGCCTTAGAAGACATGGGCAAGCGTAGCATCCGCCTCCTATTACAGGGATAGCGGGCACACGACAACTGACAGCAGAAGGGCTACAGCCGCTGTTAAGCGACAGCAGCCCCCCAGACAAGCAGCAGACCCACGGATCTTGCTCACTGTCTCGAATCCAGCTAACAGGCTCGGACAGACCTCCGCCTTCGCTGTGCGAAAGGCAATCTGCGACGCTATAGGACTTGATATTAGCGACATCCCCACGGCTACAAGGACCTGAACAGGCTGGGCTATTACGCCAGCCTCTAAGGCTATACGACAACAACTTATAGAACAAGAAAAGAAGGAACCGATGATCCGCTCTATTAATGGCGACAGCGCAGAGTTGCCCACACGCTGGACTAACTACGCTGTCCCTGGGGTGCCTAGCAGCTACCACTCGCTGTTAGGACAAGAAGTCCCGTACACCCTAGAAATGATCGCGGAAGAGGCTTTCACGCAGACCTTGACTCGCCTAGTAAACTGCCAGCCCTCTAGGCACGGCCTAAACTAATACGGGCACACTACCTACGTGGTGTCCTTTAAGAAGCTAGTAATACTTTTCTAACTCTTTAGCGTTAGCAACTTATTCCATAAAATTGTTAAGAAACGCGCAATTGAGCGATATAACCCTAGCTGCTAGGGATACTGCAACGCAGCGCGTTGCACCTGCACGCCCCGCTACCGCAACTGCAGCATAAAATAGAGCGAGCACGAAGGCCTTATAGGTGACAACTGCGCTCACAAGCTACAGTGCCCTAATTGCCGCGGTCCATACGCCGCTGACGATCCGACCTGCCTGGTAAAGCCCAGGCGAGTGAGCGGCAGGATCATAAGCCCTACCCGCCGTGAGCTGGCCACCCTCCGCCGCGCTGGACAAAAGGCCTACAACCAGCTACACAACCTGCAACCCCAACCCGCGCCCACCACGCAGAGACAAGGCAACGCCGCTAACAAAGAAGGCGCCCCTCCTACTAAGGGCAACGCTCAACCTAACGAAGAGGACACTGCTCCTACTAGAGACATTATCTAATAAGCCCCTTAAGAAGAGCCTATAGACTAAGAGAGCTAGGAACAAGTTTCTAGCCCCCGCCCACTAAGAGGACAGCGCTTAAGCCCCTACCTTAATCTTGCGGCACGACAAGCGGCTCGCGCCTCAAGCTAACTAGTTAGACTTACCGCGCCTATAAGCGGTAGCCTTAATCTTACTACACTCTTAGCACAAAGCGCGAGACATATAGACTACACACAGTCCCCCTTATAGGAGGACATGACTATAGACAACTCCTCTAATTAATAAGGAACAACCGCCACAGATATACCCCTCGCAGGGACCCCAATATAAAAGTATGCTAGACTAATGTTAGCAGAAGTGGCCCAGCACACACAGCTGCCCTTAAGATTGCTTTTATAGAGAGTATTAACATTATTTGCATATAAGAGCTAGCTACCTAGCCTAGCACACAGACTTTAAACTACCCTAGCTATAACCTCTATCAACTAGTGGACAGCTGGGACAGCCAGAAGACCTGGGAGGCAGAACGCCCCTAGGTCCTCATCTTCACCCGTAAGGGCAACAGACTAAAGATCACGCCCTGTACCCCGCTGCATAACAGGGACCTGCAGTGGATTAAAGTGAACAGAATCTCCATACTTAACGTTTACTAGGCGCTACAGACTACGCTGGTACTTAACTACATCACCTGCCTCACCCTACTAAATAGGTGCCTGGCAGGAGGTGATCTCAACGCTAAACACGACATGTTTGAGCCTGGTGTCACGACCACACAGGGCGGAGCCAAGCTGGCCTAATGGGCTACAGACAGCGGCATGGATTATATAGGCGAACCTAGAATCCCCACCTATAGGGCTAGGCACATTATAGACCTCTCTTTCTGCAATATCCCCTTTGCGACTACTTTGGTACAAACAGACATAAACTGCGGCTTAGATTATAACACGTTAGTTACTACAATCCTTAGTAGAGGACAGGAGCCCCTTAACTAGTTCTAATATAGGGTCCCTATAAAGAAGCTACTACTATTTGTCAACGCTGTTGCTAACAGAATAAAAGGCGCCCCCTGCTTAGACGGGCCACAGACCTGCGAGCACGTTGACAGGCGCGTTGCTGCCTTAGAAGAAGTCCTCACCAACGCCCTAAAGACAGCAGGTAGAAAGAAGAGAGGGATAGGCCACTTGGCGCCCTAGTGGATAGACGATTGCAAGACAGCCTATTAAGCACACCTCCACTCGCTTAATAGCTACACTAGCTAGGGCCCCTCTAATAAGACACGTACTTTCCTAGCGATAGTCTGTAAGGCAAAGAAGGAGTACTAGCAACACACTATAGATAACGCTAAAGGCAACTAGGAACTTTTCTATATTATTAATTAGCACAAGCTAGAACCTACTAGAACACAGGCACTAATAGTATTTAGAGGCGCAGAGGCAACTAAAGATAAAAACAAGGCTAAGATGCTACAACAAGCACTTCTCTACAGATTCACAGCAGAGGACAATCTGCCGGAACCACCTACCCCACAAGAACACCTTACTATCCTATGGGACACGTACCTATCGATTAAAGAGACGGAGCGCTGCGTGATTAGGGTCTCCAGCACCTCACTAGGCGCTGATAGCATAACAGTCTAGCTGCTTACAGCATGCTAGAACCACATTAGACAGTATATTTGCGACATCTACCACAACCTACTATTGCTTAACTACTACCTAGCCGCCTAGACAGATAGGGAGATTGTTTTTATTAAGAAACTTGGCAAGAAAGACTACACAATCCTAGGGTCTATAAGACCACTTGCTATGCTGCTCTGCCTTAGCAAAGGTTTTGAAAGGGTAATTGCTTGGCGCATAGCCTACTTAGCTGTGCTGCACAGCGTCCTAAGCCCCCAGCACGGGGGGGCCCTCCTAAAAAGGTCGGCTATGGACCTAATTACGGCCTTTACCCATGAAGCAGAACTCGCTTTTAGCGAGGGCAAACACGTCACTATGGTAACTATGGATGTACTAGGAGCTTTCGACGCGCTGCTAGTTAACTGGCTACTGTACCGCGTGAAAGACCAAGGCTGGCACTAGAAGGTCCTAGTCCTCACACGCAACATCCTCACGAACCGACACATTTTTGTCCGCTACAGCCAACACCGTTCTAGCCGCCACCTAGTGGCCTGCGGCACCCCACAGGGCTCGCCATTATCCCCCGTTATCTACATATTATACCTTGCAGAGCTACTACTCTAGGACACAACTATACACTTTGGCTATGCTAATAATATATGCCTCTACAGCGCCTCCTATAGCCTTAACCTTAATGTTAAAATACTTACTAAATAAGTTTACAAGATTAACTTATACAGCGCGGACTATAAGATTACTTTCTTACTAGATAAGCTTAAAATAATCCACCTTACAAGACAGAACAGGGACTACGCGCCGCCCTGCGCCGTTGACGATTACCTTACTATTCACCCAATCCTCCCCACAAGTAAGGTACCTACACTGCGCTAGCTAGGCGTATAGTTTGATAGGAAGCTCACCTTTAAGACCTACGTAGCTATACGCGCCGCAAAGACAAGGGTTGTTGCCCACCACATCTGCAGCCTCGCTTAGATCAAACACGGCCCCCCACTGGGGTCTTTGCGCAAAGCGGTGATCTCCTGCGTCCTCCCCCGACTCCAGTACGGAGCGGAGGCCTAGTACGGAGGAAGAACTAAACCCTCTAGAATCATGCGCCAGTCAAAAGGCGCCGAAGTAAGCACCCAACTGGGTTGGTATATAGAAACACTTAACAAGGTCCTTAGGTAGGCATATAGAGCTGTTGTTCCGGCCTACTAAACTACACCCACCACCGCTATCTTCAGGGACGCTAGACTTCCTTTAGTAGTAGTAGCCCTAGAAACCTGCAAGTTCCGCTTCGCAGCACACCTACTAACAATTAACAAAAAGCACCCGCTAACTGCCAGGACTCACCTTCCTATAGTTAGAAGAGGCCAAGGCGCAGGCCTCCCACAAAGAGCCCGCACGAAGGTACAACAACTAGCACAGGTCTTCGACCCAATACCCCGACCCGAATTCTGCGCCTCCCATTACTCCCCTAGGAGCTGCGACAACCCCACAGGCCATGTAAATAAGAAGGAAGCCGCCCGCCGCTTTAAGGAGTAGTAGGCCCTTCTCCCGCTAACTGCTATTACTGTCTTCTCTGACAGCTCTGAATAATGGCTTAACGGCGTTAAGCACGTCACATACGGCTACGCTATATACGAAGGGCAGACTCTCACCCTATAGGGCAACGGCTCCCTCAACCCCAGGTCCCACGTCTTCGATGCCGAAGCTGTAGGCGCGTGGCGAGGACTCTCACACACGCTCCGCACGCCGGCCTACTAGCTCAGACGCATATACATGTGCATAGATAGCACCTCTATTATGTAGTGTATTAGAGGCAACCTATCCCCTTCCTTATAGTGGGCGTTCGTTAGGTGCTAAGAGACAATTAAGAACCTAGACATTACTGTCTAGTGGTCCCTAAGACACTGCAATATAGAGGGAAACGAACAGGCAGACTAGCTAGTAGACAACGCGGCAAGGACCCCTAAACCTCCACACGGTATAGCAACTAAACCCACAGCCTTAGGCCTTAAGTTAGACGTTCGCGCCCTTACTAGGAGCGCAGAAATAGACTAGTAGCACAAGCATACACTAAATCTATCTAAGTAGTATATATAGTAGGACCTCAAGTATCGCCCTATAAAATAGCTAAAGGAGCTTACCCTCTAATAACTAACACTTGCAAAGCTACTATCTATACGCACCTACTATAGACACTACGCTTAGTACTATAAGAAGTTTAAATATAACAACACAGTTATAGGATGCTTCTATAGGGCAGACCTTGCGCTAGACTACATAGTCCACTGCCTATAAGTGGTCTAGAAGTTCCGCTACTAGCCAAAACGACCCCCTCTCCCTCCTAGCACCACACGGGAGGGCGTTAAATACTTAAAGACCCTTAAGCCTAAAGATTTTTAACTCTTACTAGAGCTTGCTAACCCCACTAATACTAACAAATAAATATTAGTTTTATAGACTGCCTACTAAGCCATAGATGCTGGCGGGCGCGACAATAACCTAGGACAGCTCCTCTGGCGTCGACTCTGTCTGAGCTCCCAGCAGGGGTGCCTCTTATCCTGACATCTTGCCACACGAGGCAACCTCCCCTACGCTCTCCTACTCTCCTTACCTCTCCTTACTGTCTATATAATCCTTACCTTTCCTATACTAGTTGTACGCTAAGGTCTTGGCACTTTTTAACACAGCTTTGGGGCAGCCGAAGCTGCCCCTGCTTTGGATTGTTATATGTATAATAGCTATACCCCGACATCTCAGCCTATAGGCATGAAGACACGGATTCAGCCCCCGCACGGAGGGGGGCGGACTCTTACGAGCCGCTGCAAGAGACGGCAATAGTTTATAGCATGAATCGCCTTTACCATCTGGCTGGCCCCAGATGGCTACTCGGCGCGTCCCCATGCCCCATGGGAGGCTAGAACCTAGGTTCCTGGACGTTAATCAATACTACTACTACTACTACTACTACTACTACTACTACTACTAGTAATTATTGCTATTGTTTTTGCCTGCGCAGTTTCTGGCGGGTTGTTCAGCATCACAAGCATTCTTGCAAGGCTCACTATTGGATTAAGAGTGGTAATGGTCTTAGGTTTGATATGTTGCGTCCTTCTTTTTATACCTACGGTCATTGTAGGGCTGTTCCAGGCGAAGACCAAGGCATTACCATCTGGGATTGGAGTGGAAAAGGGAGAAGTCGGAGGGTTGTGCATCGGAGCTCTCTGCTGCGCCGTCGTTATGACGATTTTAACTGCGATCACACCGACTGTCATCTAAAATGGTTTTTAAAAATGTTACAGCTAAGTTAGACTGTTCACAGTTAGCCCCTTGGCAGGTCCAGGGCTATATAAGTAGTTTTCTCCCGATAGTTCACAATCAACGCAGTTTTCCTCCATTTACTAGAGCCTATCTGCTCTTACAAAAAAAAGCAAATGGGGGAGGTCGCGAACCATACATAGCTTTAACTTAGACATGTTAATGCATTTATTGACAGAAGTAATGTCCGTCCCTAACGTTAGGTCGCGAGACAAAGTATAGGTACATCAAGATTAAGTATATTTTAACTTCTTAGTGCGCTGAAATTTCCTACCTAATAAAAAAATTTTAAACCTAACGTTATTCTGCCTCTGGCGTGTCCCCGTTGAGTCTGAAACCTCATTTCGTTTTGTCGTGGGGTGTTTTTCAACTAACAGTGAGGGCGTTCCTAATAAATGATTCTTTTTATTTAATAAAGTTTATTTATTTTACTCAGGGAGGTGCCCGAGAGCCTGCACAAGCTCATTACTATCTGATCCGCAGAAACCATCAGGATCGGTAAATTGTAGAAACCTAACAGGACTACTATTTGAAGGGGATTAGGCTACAATTGGGGGATTAATTCCTCTATACTTTTCTGGATAGCGAATCCAAGCTCCATGAGGTATGTTGCACCGTGACCAGATCCAGTCCTGTGATTCCAAAATTGCTGGATTAGCTCGTAGATTCGCAACTAGCATAGGCAAATTGAAGGAAGAAGGCCTGCATGATGCATGCAGCCCTTGTATTCTAACGGACGAGCAAGACATGTAGAATTCGCGGTTCCCCAAGGCGTTTATCCATGTCCTATAAATCAGCTTCGCAGCTAGCTAAATGAAAAGCTTGTAGCTTACCATGCAACGAGGACTCTGTCAGCTGGTGGAAGTCTTGCTGGAATATGGAACAAGTAATCCTGATTCGCGTCGTAAACGTTCGTCAACTGTCCCTCAGTGCCCTTCTGAACGCGGGGGCAATTCCCCTCCCAGCTTTGAACGACAATCCAGGTTTTTCCGTTATTATACGAGAAGGATATCTGGCAAGAGCCTCCTGAATGAGCGGCACTAGGACTGAACATACTCACACCCGTTGTATTCGTTGAGTTAAAAAGTCTTAAATGAATTAGAAGCTATCCTCTAAGGACAGAAGGGAACCTACTGGAAAGTTATATTAGTTCCTGTATGCTAGGTTGTTTGAGGCTGTATATGGGAAGTAGTATAATGATGGCCTTTGCAGGGAAATGGCTGCTGTCCCTATGCCGGCCCTAGGTGATTTGGGTCACCGTTCATTGGCATCACTAGCTTGTCGATTTCGATATTCTATTGTAGAGGAGTGGGATTGCCTATAAAGACGTGGGCACTTACAACGAAAGAAAAATACAGACTGAAGAAAGTGTTGGAACTCATTTTTATATTTCTAATGGGCATACTTCGGGCAGGCGGAATTATATACTTTTCATGTATTTACTAGCACTTATTTGAGGCCAAGCAATAAAACCCCGTGACTGTACGGAAAGCCGGGAACGGGATGGTCGGTGGAGGTTGGGCTTGGAAAGGTCAGTGGCGGTTCCTTTCTAAAAAGCATGGCCACTAATACGTACCAGCTGTGGCAATAAGAAGTCAGTCGTGCTGCGGTTAAGGGAGAGGAGAAGTCGTGCTACAGTAGTGGAGAAAGAGTTGAGCTGAGAGAAGAGGGTGGGGTGCAGATAGTGCGGTAGTCTATCTAGGTGAGAGAATCTGCACTGCGAGGATAGAGTGCAGAGCAACAAGAGGGAGAGGGAGGCTTAAGACGAGTTTAACATAGACGTGCAGCACCACTGTGTGCTAGGTACTGGGTTTTAGTGCCTCCTGTTTTACTCCTCTCTGTGTATGGTGCGGACTCGACTTTGGTTAGAATCTCCACACAACGAAGATCTTCAATAGACGTGCAGCACTACAGTGAGTCTTGATCAAAGAAGATTTGTTGACCGTTGACTACGTCACTGACACACCAACCCTTCTAAGAGGTGCTGACAACGAAGAGGACGAAGTATATGAGAAAAGAGTAAAATAAACTAGACTCTAGACCTTATAGTTAGGCCTACGCACCATCTTCCGACTTCGCAAACTCATTCTGTGGGTTGGCTGCAACTTTCTCTCAAAAACACACCCCTCATGGGATTTTCCGACGGCGGAATGACAGAGTCTCTCTCCTATGGATGGAATGACAGAGTCTCTCCGATGATGGAATGACAGAGTCTCTCTCCGATGATGGAATGACAGAGTCTCTCTCCGACCGTGAGTCCGCTAATATACGAAACAAAATCAGTGATACTTCAAATATTAGGGTAGGTAAACTTACTCCGTATGGTGCGATTTTCTATCACCCTCTGCACAGAGGACTCCGAATGTGGAATGACAGAGTCTTTCTCCGACCATGGAATAATAGCGTCGCTCTCCAAGTGTGACATGGTATCTCCAGGTCTCATGAGACGAAGTCTGGCATGACGGAGTGATACGGAGCATGGCCGAGACAGCACACCGCCGTGGGGATCTGCCCCTACGGCTGGCTACCATGATGACAGGTGAGCTAGTGGAAGTACGCACAGCAGTGATCACTGACCTGACTTTGCATGGTCTCTCCATCTTCCTCTCCATCTTCCTTTCCGTCTTCCTCGCCGTCTTTCTCTCCATCTTTCTCTCTATATACTTCGTATAACGTGTTGTCCTCAGTTGGACTTTGTAAAAAGGTCATGGCGGACAGTTGGATAGGAATGCAGCGTAAACGGAGTGGGGTGACGAAGCGGACGAAGCGGAGCGACAAGTAAGTCCTTATCCTCTACGGCAGCTAAGAAAGCAAGGCACACTACGCTCCCTCATGGACGCAGCGTCCGCCGCATGTCTTCCCGTTCATGCATTCCCCTACGCCTCCCAGACCCTCCCAGGTTGGTGGCGAGTGCGACGAGGATGCAGGCAGCTGAATGGAGACGCGGCGACGCCTCCTCCACCCACTTCGCCTTGCCGTTGCAAGGAACGGGCATGCAACAGCATCGCCAGCGCCAGCTACGTCTTCAGCTAGCAAGGGGAGATTCATGCGGAGTGCCGAATGGTGAAGCAACGAGCCACGGTCAAAGCCCCCCGGATCCTGAAGCGGCCCTAAATGCGGGCCTTTATAAGTTGTGTGGGCGCTTAGGATGCGCACGCCTTCGGTCATGCGTATGTTAGCGCCGCCAGGATCGAGGCTCAGATGTCTCGTCCGCACCAGCGAGCGTATCAGCGGAACCACATGCTTAGGCCCCATCCCCCCCCTAAGGGTGGGTCGAGGGACGTGGTGCTCGGTATCCCAATGGGTCCATACCCCAATGCACGATGGGACCCTTAAGGGCTTGGAGGCATCCGTGAAGTCTCGTTGCATGGCGCGGCTCATGGCAAGGCGCCGAACAGGCGAGGTGATATCAGGAGTTCGACAGATAAGGAGTGGTCTTCGCGTCCGACGCTCCCCAGATCATCGCTCCATTATGGCCCTCGTCCTTCATATCGGCTTCCTCCTTTGCTTCGTTAGCGGACTTCTGCTAAGCGTTGTGCTCTTCATCAAGGATGCCTTCTAGCTTTGGAAGAATAGGCACGCGCGCGTCTGGGAAAGAACCCTAACTCTCCTCTTTAGCTTCTGTTAAGCTAGCTTGTCTATAGCTGGCATAGTCGCTATTGTGATTGCCTTTACTACAGATAAGCCTTATTAGCTTGAACCAGTCATCCTGTTTGCCCTTTAGCTGTTCGTCGGCACGAATGTGAGCGTACTTCCTACTACTGATTGGGTTACAAACTTATACTGCGGGTAGCTCTCCTGGACACTTCGTGGCATCCGAAATTCGCGCAGGGCGATATGGCTAGTCTATGGTAGTTTCGCGTGGACGGCACCTGATATGGCCTTTTTTAGGTGGTACGAGACCTTCCCTCTCTCCTTGTCCATTCTTCTGATTGCAGGCAGGGACAACGTGGTGTACGAGTATGCACTGCTCTCTCGCGTTGCCATAGCGTCTGTTGTGTCGTGCGCACAATGGCACGAGGCTCTACAACCCCACAGGGCCTCGGGACACCCCATTCCCAAACGTGTGCGTACGCTACTACAATTCGTCGTGGCTAACACAGTGGCAGCGTCCTTTCAGATTCTTGGGGCGATTGTTCTGTACAGTCTAGCGCTTGCCAACGTGCGAATCCGCGAGATCCGCCAGTGTATTGTTCTGGTACGTCTTGACCTCCTGAGATGACCTACTCTTACCTGGACAGGCTTGTATCCTCGCCTAAGTAGTAGCGTTGATGGCTATTTGTGTGCATAGCCTCGAGCGTCACTTGTGTCGTGATCGGGAGGAAGCTATACGTCTGCCCAGTCTTACATAATTTGCGGCAATGACCTGCCTAGGAGATGTAAGAGCATTGGTGGAGACGACCCATGGCCCTCATCCGACAAGACGTCGTTCCGCCTGCGCCGGCCTTGTCAAGTCCAGGGCCATTGTTCCTTGCTGTCCTTCCGCCATGGCTAGCGACGGTTCATATTCGTATGCGTAGGCTGGAGTGGTCGAACGTCGCTTGGGTGTGATGAGAATGGACTGTGGGCGCGATTTCGGCGCATGCGAGGCGGGCGCGTCGTGGCTGGCTGGTCGGCGAGCTGTCTGTAGATAACGGCAGAGTTGAACTTTAGAGGAGTTTGCGGAAACCGAGGCGGCTATCGCAGCCAGACGAGGCGCTGGGTATGTGGAGGGAGAGCGGGGAGTGGAGGAATGGCTCAGGACTGATTTGTTTCTTGTTCGAGATGTTGCTGCGTCAGCCTTTATGGCGAGAGACGTTAGGACGCAGAGAGAGAAGGACGAGAGGTCCATTGTCAACAAAAGAAAGAGGTAGGAGGCGACCTTTCTCACCCAGGAGCGGGGTACTCTGCTACCTCAACAAGACATCTCAGCAAAACCTCATATCTTCATTCTATTATTTATTTCAGTCTATTGTTGGCTGGCAATACAGCCGAAAGAATTCTGGGACCTATATAAACAAAATGAGCTTACCTCTAACTTGTCCTTACGTCTTGATTTCAAAGCCACAAAACCTCCTGTACCAATACGTACACTTATGAGACGGTGCCATAGACATCCAATGCATGTCGCTGCAAGTGCATCTTGTCGTCAAGACGCACCTGACAGAGATGGCAGCTGAGCTGATCCCCTTTCTTGATATGCTGCAGGTGTTTCCTCCTGAAATGTTTGCTAAGAGCCTATGGGGTGTGGAATTTGTATGTGCGTACTTCCGTAGGCAGACTCTGGTTGCCTAGGCAAACGAAACATATCTGCGGTCTCCTCTTTTGGGGTCTCTGGTACACCGCCACCTTGGCTGCTTCCAGCGCCTTTTATTAAGATCCAGCTGGGCATTGTCTTCGTTCTTTTTAGGCGGTGTGATGCGATTACTCGCACGTTTTGGCAGGGATAGGTGCATTCCGCCTTCCTTGATCCCACAATATCGCATAACGCCACTGATGGCTGTGTTCCGCTGGCTGAACTCCTCTTCTAGTGTGAGTCCCGGACGGGCTAGGATAGCGTTGATTAACTCCTTCTGTGCTGGGAGTAGAGCACTATGCCCTACTTTGAGTTCGTCCTTGGTTTCGATGCCAGTAAGCTGCTGCTCGACATCACGCACGGTCGTTCGAACTCCTAGCGTTCTTTGATGTCCTGAAGAAGGGCATGCCGCCGATGCTGCCTCTTCTGGCTGATCTTGGAGGTAAGCACTTTGTACTTTGGATCCTTGGTTGCGTTGGTAAGGGTATGTTTGAGATGCTCTCGTTGGTCGAGTAGGAAACGAACGGTAGGATTATTGTTTATGGATGCTGACTGTTCTGGTGTGAGTTGTCGCGGCTGACGAGGATTGATCGAACGGCTTATGGTACAAGCCGCCCGCATGAGCGCCGCCTGGGGCTGGATGCCTCGCACGACAGCCTGCGTGTTAACTGTGATGCGCCGTGAGAGGTAGTGCTTCAAGAACGTCGGTATGCTAGCGTGCCCTATTATTAGGTTCTGCATAGCCTCGCTAATGTTGCCTGCGTACTGCGGTTAATCCTGCACCTTACATCCCACATGATCCGCCTTGTACACCCCTCATATCTTCCTACATATATTCATGTGCATACTGACAAGTATATTATTTATAGAGATTATTCATACTAATTTAACATTACGGATTTACTTTCTTATTTTTTCTTTACTGCTAGAAGAGAGGGCTCCGACTACGCCTTGGTGCAGACCAGAGCGTCGAGCCACAGGTTTGTGCAGCCCGCGTTGATAGCCGTGTTCCACTTGCGGAAGTTGGCGACGGTGATGCCGGCCTTGGAGGCGATGGCATCGCACGAGTCGCCGGAGACGACCTGGTAGTAGCGGGTGCAGCCCGAGACTATATGGGCGTGGCGGCGGTGGGGGTTCCGACGCAAGCATAGTAGTCGATCCAGAGGTTGTTGCAGCCTGCGACAGTCAGTGAGTGAGCGAGAGACGAGGAGAGTGCTGTGGGTACATACTGGAGTTGATCTGGGTGTTGAAGCTACGGAGCTGAGCGACGGTGATGGTGTTCTTGGCGGCAACATTGTCACAAGAATCGCCCGATTGGATCTTGTACCACTTGTTGCAGTCGGACACGGCGCCGGGCAGGGCGGGGGAGTTGCTGGGCGCAGGTGGAGAGGTGGTGGTCACGGCTCCGGGGACACCAATGCAGATGTAGTAGTCAAGCCAGAGGTTGGAGCAGGAAGCGTTGATCTCGGTGTTCCAGGACTTCAGCTGGGCAGTGGTTATACCGCTCTTCTGGGCAATAGAGTTGCAACCATCGCCGGACTGAACCTTGTAGAAGCGATTGCAGTTTCCCACAACACCAGGCATGAGGGGAGAGTTGCTGGGAGAGGGACCGGTGGTGGTGGTGGTGGGCGGGGTAGTAGCACCCGGAACGTGGACACAGACATAGTAATCAAGCCAAAGGTAGGAGCAGGAGGCGTTGATCTCGGTATTCCAGGACTTGAACTGCGCAGTGGTGATGCCGTTCTTCTGGGCGATGGAATCACAACCGTCGCCGGACTGAACCTTGTAGAAACGGTCACAGTTTTCTACGATACCAGGCATGGCGGGGGAGTTGCTGGGGTTGGGGGCCGTGGTGGTGCTGGAGATGGTAGAAGTCCGGATGGTGGTGGGAGGAGTGGTAGGAGGCGTTGTCGGTGGGGCGGACGTGGTCGTAGGCGAAGGAGGGGGAGTAGTCTGACCGCCGTCGTCCGTGTACTCGCCGACGACGCAGTACGACTTGCCGGCCTGAAGGTTGGGACAGGTCACGCCTGGGTTGAGCTTGGTGAACTCTTCGACCGAAATGCCCCAGGAGGCGGACATGTTATCGCAGGTCTCGCCGGCCTCTGCCTGGATGTCAAAGTAACAAGTGACACCACGGCGGGCGATGACGGGCCTCAATCTGCCGGCCGAGACAAGGTCCAGGCCCGGGCTGGAGAGAAGGCCGAGTAGGACAAGGTGAATACGTGCCGCGTGCATTTTGAAAAGAGACCAAATGGAGTGGAGCAGGAACCAAGGTTGAAGAGTGACTGGTTTGGGGGAGATGTCCTGCAGAACAGAAATAAACTCACGGCTGATATGATGATCGCCAGAAGGCCATCTTATACGCCAACCTCGCGCGCTTTTCCCTCATGCCTTGGGCGCCGAATACTGTGCCGCAGCAGAGCAGAATACTGTGCCGCAGCAGAGCAGAGCATCCAAGACGGAATTCTCACGATGATATCGCTAAGGCTTAATATCACGAGACGAACAAGGTATCAATCCATTTTCTATGCCACGCTGACTGCCACGGCCACGCCTAGACTGCGCGATAAGATTAGTGTAACGGCGAATACACCACGAGACCCTTGAGGGGTGAGCATTCACAACGTAACATCTGGCTGACAGTGATAAATGAAGCCCGTCGATAGGGAATTGATAGGGGGACCACCACTTTTACTAGTGGCACCACCCTGACTAAGCGTCACCATGACTAAGCCGCCGACGCACAACATCGCGCTCCTGACAATGTAAATAGAGGATTAATGTGCAGAGGCGCAGTTGCTAGATACATTTTAAATAGAATTCTATAGATTAATTAATTGAATTAACGACCCTACCTACGCCCCACGGGGCACTAAGTCCTTGTATGACCTTCTATATAGCAATTGGAACAGGTTAGAGGCCTTTTCTTATATCCTTGTGGCAAGCCACTCCCCCGTGATAGTCCTTCTAATACTTTAGCTTCTCCAACCTTAAATAATAAAGGACTCCTTTTCTTAGCTTTGCCTTAAGAGGTTAGAAAGGGCGAACAGCGCTGCTTTGTAGATGTTAGGAGACGAGGTTCTAGGATTAGCCTAAACGAAATAGAATATTAGAATATGTAATAGAATATAGAGAGATTTAGTACCTATATAGAAGAGAAGACTTCTTAATCCGCTAGAAAGGGTGTATTTCCTCAAGCTTAATAGCCAATTTCGACTCTAATATATCTAAAATTCGATAGGAGCAGGGCAATCCTATTGTTCTGCTAAAAACGTTTGTATATTAGGCTAATAGAGTCGTTCCTGTAGCCTATTTAACTTTATTATGCTGCTGAACTAGGAGAACAATAGCGTGCCTTAAGACCCTACAAATAATATTAACAAAAAGCGTCTTACTAGGGAATATAGGAATAAAAATATAGTTCTAAGCAAGTGCTATAGTAAGAGTATTAAGCTGCCCTTTAACACTCTTCTCTACAAGCTTAAATACTAACAAGATATTAGCTATAGAATTAGTGATCTAGTGCTTTACAGCAGCATGCGCTCCCTTTACTTATAAGGTTGTAGCATTTCCTAGATATAGCCACTATTAGGACTATGCCACCACAAATTTCTCTTAATATACAAGCTATGTCTTATTTAAGTAGCAGAATATATGCTGCTTGTCTACAAGAAACGCCTCTATCTTGCTTTTAACTTGTTTATAGAGCCCCTCTGTATATGTAGTACAAATCTTAATCTAGTGGCTAAATGTAGCGGTTGTTGCTGCAAAGCGAAAGTCGGGAAAACACTTATTTGATTGTATGTGTGTAGTAGCTAAGATATATACTGCTAGGTAGGATAGGCAGCAGTAAATGAGTGTAGGCAGCAATGAGCTAGCATAGGCAACAATGACAGTCCGAATACCGTTACACACCCCTCATCCTGTAGTTAGTTAACGACGTAAGGATGATCTCTCCTACATGTCTACTGTGCCTTGAAGTCGAGAGTATAGATTTGTAAGGTGTAGCTGCCTCACAAACTCAGCATGCTTCTGACGTGGTAGCACCTTGGTCATGCCGTCAGCAGGCATCCTATCAGTAGATCGCCATTGTACGTAGAGTCGTCCTTGCTCTACTTCCTGGCGGATCCAGCTCTGGTGTATATCAACATGCTTGAGCTTGGTTGCCAGTTTGTCTTGTTCTTTTATAACAATCCCAACAGTCTGCTGGTTGTCACATAAGATAGTCGGAGTAGTGTGAAGCGTCAGTGAGAGGCCATCAAAAAGGCGTAGCCACTCCTCCATTGCTGAGCCTGTGAGGGAGAGCGCGAGTAGCTCTGCCTCAGTAGTTGATTTAGTGACTGTACGCTGCAGGGTAGACTTCCAGTCGACAGTCATCCCAAACAACTGGAAAATATATCCTTGAGAGCTGCGGCGAGTCTCTAGGTCGTCTGCGAAAGCAGCATCAGATGCTCCAAAGAAGATAGGATCGCGATAATCTTCTTCTGTAGTCATGAACTCTTAAATCTCTTGCTCAGCTGTGCAAGCTTCGAGCGCGTAGTACTTCGTCTCTAGGACGTGACGCCATACTTTGCGTATAGAGTCTACGTGAGCTTGTCCGGGGTTTGTGAGATGTGAAGCGTGTATCACATGCGCGCGTGCTAGATCTGGTCGAGTGAACTGCGTCAGGAACGCGAGATGGCCGACGAGCTCCTGGTAGAGCTTCGTACGAGCTGCGTTGGGTTCCTCTATAGATGGTTCAAGGTAGTTGACCATCATAGGTACTTCTGTACGGCGGCCGGTAGACGTTATGCCATACTTTGCGGCTACTTTGTCGATGTAGGCATCCTGGAGCAGCCAGAGTTTGCGGGCGGCGATGTCTCGGATGACGCGTATGCCTAAAACCACTTGAGTGACCAAGTCGCTTTAGTTGATAGTACTCGCTAAGCTTCTGCTCGAACTGCTGGTGGAGCTTGGTATTGTGTGGGTGAAAGGCCATGACGATATCGTCAACGTAGACGAATAGTATGAGCCACTTGTTCGTGTACACACATGGAAAGCCTGGCACAGGCTTCATCCCTAGTGACTGTAGCGTCCTGCGGAGCTCCTTGTACCATAGTAGCGGTGACTCCTTTAATCCATAGAGAGCGCGGAGTATCTGGAGCAGTTCTCCATCTTCTTGAAATCCGTCTGGCGTCTGCGCGTAGAGTAGACGGTTGAGTAGGGCGTTGAGAAAAGCTGTTGGTACATCGTATTGAATCAGCTCTAGCCCAAAGTGATTGGCAATAGCGGTGATTGCTCTAAAGGTGCGTGCTGCGAGTGTGGCGGCGTAGGTGTCTCCGTACGGCTGCTGGAGATCACCTCTAATCACCAATCGTGCCTTGAATCGTGAGAGGAAGCCGTCCTCATCAAATTTGTAGGTAAACACCCACATAAGTGGTAAGACCTCAGCATCAACATTTGCTGCTGTCTTTGCAGTCCTAGCAAAGCATCCTTTATTCCATATATTGCGGTATTCTTCTTAACCTGCTTGTCAAAACTCAGCACCATGCGGGTAAGTCTCTAGGTCTCTCCAGGTCCTCAGCGGTGGCGGAACCTATAACTGATAGATCCTAAAGACAGGCTGCGGCTTCAGCGCTGTCGTAAACGCGTGTAGGTAGTCATTGATACGTATTCCATAGGAAATCGCGTGTGTCTGGTATCTGGTTGCACTGGTGAGGTCGTCAGTGCGCTGCTGCCATCGGCGTGAGGTTGTGAGTATATTTGACTCGTCAATTTCGAGATTTCTACGTCTCAGCGCATTGTTTGTGTGTCGATCAGGTAGATAGTCAGGGATTTAGGTTGCAGAGCCTAGATCTCGTTCTATCAGGAGAACTTCGGCCGGAGTATCGTTATTCCGTTGCCGGCTCACGTGAGGCGCAGGTGATGTAGGCGTAAGTAGCCCACCCCCTAGAAATAGATCCTCTACGTCCTCGTCAACTCCATCAATTTCCTCAACTCTGCTCTCACCCCCTACATGCTGCTGGCTTGCGCGAGCTGCAGCTGCAGGTATGTTGCGCGTCTCGTTGCGCGTCTCGTTACGCGTCTGCCTAAGCGTCATGAGCTCTTTAATGGCAATATCGTCAGATTCAGCTTCTTCTAGAAAGGCAAGCAGCTCTATAACCTCTTCAATAACTAACTCTGCTGCGTAGCCTTCTAGTCCTTCGTAAAATCGCGTTGGTTCGAAAATAACGTCTCTAGCTCGAATTACTCTGTTCTTTGTCGGCAGCCAGATCCTAAAGATATTCGTCAAATCATAGCCTACAAGATGTCCTATAAGAGCTCTGGACTCCAGCTTGTCGCCTCTCTTGATAGACGGATTTCGGACATACGCTCGACAGCCTATAGGGCGCAGGTGGTTCACCTTCGGCTTTGATCCCCATACAATCTCATATGGAGTCTTCCAACCTAGTGCTTCGGTTGGTGTACGATTCAGTATGTATGCTGCTGTTCTAAACAGCTCGTTTGATAATAATTTTGGCAGGTTTCCTTCAAGCCTCATGGCTCGAGCTCGAATGACGATAATCTTGCCTGCTCGCTCTGCAAGGCCATTTTGCTCGTCTGCGTAGTCTGCCCGCGGCTCGTATCGGATCCCTAGCTCAGCGCAGAGTTCCTCCAATACGTTTGGTGCAACTCCGTATCCTCGGTCGTTATCAGTCTTGATTGCGGTGACGTCGCTGTCAAAGATACGCTGTATCTTGCGAACCTTTTGGACAAGCCAGCGGCTCAGGAATGCCTTCGTACGCTGTGGAAAGCAGTCAACTTCATGCCACTTGCTATACTAGTCCA
This sequence comes from Laburnicola sp. JP_R_19, assembly GCA_031010545.1. Lineage (NCBI taxonomy): Eukaryota > Fungi > Ascomycota > Dothideomycetes > Pleosporales > Didymosphaeriaceae > Laburnicola > Laburnicola sp. JP_R_19. The sequence goes on along the minus strand of VOIT01000131.1, from coordinate 61,430 downwards.
CCATATGACCTGCAACTCGGTCACCATTAAGACAAGCGTCTGTGTCTCGTGGCAAAAGCTGGATAAAGTCTACAGCAACGCAGTAGAATTTCCTAGGTGCAAAGTCCTCCTGCTGTCTTCTAGAGACTTGCTTTGTGAGTTTCGATTCGACACATACGCCACAGAAGTCGCTATCTTTGCCTTCTACTCGCAAGCCTTCCACATGGTCGGCCAGCTTCTCAATTGCCTTCTTGCCTGGATGGCCCCAGGTGCTGTGAGCTGTCCTGTAGTCGACTATCAGATCGCGTCGAGGGTCCTTTGAAGGTCGGTAAGTAGTGCTAAAGGATGATAATAGGCGTATGTCTGGGCGGCGGCTGGCATCAGCGTCGACCAGCCAGTGACCGTTGTCATACTCTAGTTAAGCAATGACAGTTTTCTTGCTAACTTTGTACAGCAAATCTTGTCCTGAGTCAAAGTGGATCTGACTCGAGCGACAGCGTGCTAAGCCCATAAGGCTCGTCAAGAAGCCTTCGACTAAGGCAACGTGTGTTAGGACGATAGGTGATAGTCCTCTCGGTGTTTTCACGGTCAGCTTCATGCTGCCCCATACAGTTATCTTGATACGGCCTGTTCCTGCTCCTACGAAATCGTTGGCACTGGCCTCATACTCTCTCGTCCATCCAGGCCAGGACTTAGTGTTGACAATGTGAGTGTTCGAACCAGGATCAAGTATGAATCGGTTGCTCAATGAGTCGTAGCTGCTGACATCGTCAAGCGTCGATAGAGCCACCAACTCCTCGGTAGGTTTGACACCGTCGTCAAGCATCAGATCCTCGTCGCGCTCGTCGCGCTCGTCAACCGTAACGGCATCGGATACCATATATTGTGCGGTGTAGGTCGATGGATTGGAAGGAGGCTTGCCATCGTCAATAGTGACTGCAGGCTCAGAGTTCGACTGAGTTGCCTTCCAGTCCTGTATGGCTTTCTCCACCCTCGCTTTCAAGCTCGGATCCTTGGCAAAGGCCGCTGCCACTTTCTTACTACCCTCCTTGTTGTCGAATCCTCGGGGTCTGTGAGGCGCATCTGGGTTCATCACCCAGCATCTCGACCATGAGTCTTTTGCCACAGAGGCATACACCGCTCCGTGTAGGTTTATTATCTTGCGGTGTTGCTGGCTTTGCTATCTCTAGCTCTGCCGCGTGTGCGCTGAAGCCTGTACTAATTGGGCGTGTACGCTTCAGGTATGCTGAGAACTCGGCGACGTAGTTCTCCACTGAGGGGACTGTCTTACCAAGCCTCTCCTTCTGGATCAGGTCTTGTAGACTTGCTGTTCCGTATTCGGGGTCAATTGTCTTGCAGGCGACTAGGAAGTCTTCCTGCGCTCGGGTGTCTTCAGTCTCTGCCAGCCTGATGGCCTTGCACTGGTTGGTGACCTCGATCCACCTTCGAAGCCATTCTTCAACCTTCCTGCCCTTTGGCGGCGTCTGGAGATCCTTGTATACCGCTATTAGATCGCGGCGTCGCGTCGCGTCTGACGGTGCGAGATGTTTCTTAAGGGTCGTAAGGCGTTGGTGCGGCGTATCCTTGTCCTCAATCAGGTAAATGTGATGCGCTGCTATCGTCTTACTAATCTCAGTTAAAGTCTACCAGCGCCTTCAGCTGACGCTTATACTCTAGATCCTTCTTCTCCCATCTCTCGTATGCCCAACGGTAATCGGCTCGCTGCTCGGTGTTTAGGCCAGCGTACGTCGTAGCTCGTTGGTCATAGTCGCTAAGCTGAGGTTCAATCGGCTCCTCTAGCTGGGTTGGTCTGCTGCAACGTCTGGGTCGACGTATTTCCAGAGTTGATTCTTTTGTGCTGTATCCTTGCGGATAAACAGCCACTTGTGCCAATCCTCTGATCGACTGAGTACAACTGTTACTCGAGTGACGGCTGGGTCCTCGGTAGTCATCGTGCTCGCTGGGCTTCTCTACTCTATGTGTGAGTAGGCAGGTAATTCAGGTGAGTGAGATCCCGTCGCAATCCGGGCTCATAACTGTAGCGGTTGTTGCTGCAAAGCGAAAGTCGGGAAAACACTTATTTGATTGTATGTGTGTAGTAGCTAAGATATATACTGCTAGGTAGGATAGGCAGCAGTAAATGAGTGTAGGCAGCAATGAGCTAGCATAGGCAACAATGAACAGTCCGAATACCGTTACACTAAAGAAGTTGTTGTATTCCTTATTTGTTAAGAATTCCTTCTTATAATTTGCTTAGATATTCTTATAAATGTGCTATATATAAAGAAGATGCGGAAACTAAGGGACTTTATTACTAATTGCGGATAGAAGTGCGGCATCTTAGTCTATACACAGTATAGAAGGTTTGATAGGCAGCTTAAGAAGCAAAAGGAAAGAGCGTAGAGCCTATAGGTAGCTTTTAGCTTGTTTATTTTATATAAAGCAAAATGCAATTAAGAAGCTAGCATTTGTTAGAGCAACACTAATAATATAGAGTAGAGGTATGCGGTATTAGTTTGTCTTGTAAGTATAGTTAAGAAGGAAGACCTTATTATATTTATTAGTAAACTTAATTAACCTCTTATGCGCGAATATAAGAAATATTATATATCTACTACTATTACACTATAGTCTATGTTCCTAGTTTCCTTCTTTTAGAAGTTAATCTATAAGGTGTTCTACTAGTAATCTCCCTTCTAATTACTTAATACGCTTAGCTATACGTATATTGTAGATGTTGTGGTAAGTAAAGAGCGCAGAAGGGTTCTTATCTTGTAGAATAGCTTTAATAGCTTGCGGTTTGACATTAAGTCTAGATAGTTAAGCAATCTCTACCCTTTGTTCGGCTGTGAATTTTCGCGTGTGCAGATATGCTACTAAATTGTTAGCCCTATATGTATGTTGTGGGTTCCTTACCTTAAGATCCTAAGTTCTATCACTACGGCGTGCACTATAAAGCTAAAAAGGACAGCTAATCTATTATGTTAAGGTCTTTCTACGCTTAGAACTATTAGGTGCATTAATCTAGTTGTAGTATTTCCTACTAAGATTGCAGCCTAATACCACATTCTTGTTCGCGGTTAAGCGTTGAATTGTGAGAATATAGCTATAATTAAGAGCGAATTGTCGCACAGAAGAAATAAGTGCTTCTTAGTTAGGATAAGTGGATTTAGAAGGAGGTTCTATAATAGTGTTATTTCTAGTAGAGTGTGCAGTGACAGGAACATAAACAGTCGTTGCTAGAGTGCTATGCGGAGTCTGCGGCTTAGTCATGGTGACGCTCAGTCAGGGTGGTGCCACTAGTAAAAGTGGTGGTCCCCCTATCAATTCCCGTCTTTTTGTCATTTGATCACTTATGTCAGCTTACATGTACATACAACTTCTCGTTAAGCTCGGCCATATAGTGTTCGGCCACGTATAGTAATCGGCCACCCCACCACAACGCGTTACTCACTTTTTGATCATCCATATTCTCAACACCACGCGTTCAAAATGGATCCCCGTGAGTTGGCTATACAATCTGCTATCTGCGATCTCAATGCTGGCGTTTTTACAAGTCAGCGGAAGGCTCCTAAGGCCTGGGGCGTTCCCCGATCAACGCTCCAAGAACGCATCAACGGTCGCCAACCCAACGCGATAGCTCACTCAAATCAACAGCGATTAACACCGGAGCAAGAGCACTTTCTAGTAGAGTGGATACTAGAAGAGGACTCACGCGCACAACCTCCCTCTCATCCACGCGTACGAGAAATGGCCACCCGAATCCTGCACATGAATGGTGACTACGAGCCTCTAGGGCAACTATGGATACCCATTTCATCGCCCGCAACCCACGCGTCGCATCTATTATCGGCGAACAATCGAGAGCGCACGAACAACAGCAGCTAACTACGACACTATAAAGGCCTTTCTTGAGCTGTTTGAGCGGACAAGAATAGAGCTAGGCATACAATATGAAGATATGTGGAATATGGATGAGACTGGGTGCGCACTAGGGGTATGTACGAATGCCCAGGTGCTTGCAAGCTCTTCAAAGAAGAAAGCTTACATCAAATCTCCAGAGGATCGCGAGTGGGTATCGATTATTGAGACCATCTCAGCCGTCGGCGTCAAGCTTCAATGCCTAGTCATCTTTAAGGGCAAGCATCTGCAATCTACCTGGTTCCCAGCACAAGACACACCAGATTGGCTATACACAACGTCAGAGAATGGATGGACGTCGAACTCAATTGGATATGAATGGTTACAGCGTATTTTTATACCAAATACTTCACCATCTAACAGCGGCTATCGACTCCTCCTTCTTGACGGCCATGGCTCCCATACACCTATCGACTTCATGTGGCTCTGCAAGGTCAACAAGATCCACCTCCTGTACCTCCCAGCTCACGCCTCCCACCTGTTACAGCCTCTAGATCTTGCTCCTTTCTCAGTACTCAAATCCAAGTACCGTGATAAGATTCAAGCTCTCTCTGCCCTTGATGACGCAGCACCTATTAAGAAAGAGCGCTTTGTTACATCATACAACAAGGCAAGGGAAGAAGGACTATCAGAGCGTGTTATACGAGCTGGCTGGAGGGCTTCTGGCCTCTGCCCATACAACCCAGGCCTTGTACTGCTGTCATCCCAAGTAACTAGCCGGCCAGTTACTCCTCCACCTAGCAGCCAGGCTTCAGCTGCCTCAAATCCACTCTTCAACACACCTCGAAGCTGACAGGCCTTATACAAGGCTCAGCAGGCACTATTACTATCAGAATCTCTTTCACGAAGTACCCGGATAGTGCTTGGCAAGGCAGGCAAGGCTATTGCAGAGGCAAACACCAGGGCAGCCCAGCTAGAGGCTGAGAATCAACGACTTAAATATCAACTAGATACCCATAAGGTTACTCGTACAAGAAAGCGGGTTCAAGTTAACCCAAATGAGCGATTCAGCAACGTTGAGAGTATTAAGGCTGCCATTGACCAAGCGGCAGCTCAACAGGCTAAACAAGCAAGCGCTACACCAGAGAAACAAGCTCAAAAAGCAGCAGCAGCAGCGACAGCGCTTACTCTTGATTCTATGTGTACTGAGTGGCAAATATAATTGTTGTTGTTGAGAAATCGCTACTCCAAGCTGTGTGGCTGTTTTGGGTGGGGTGGCCGATCACTATACGTAGCCGAACACTATATGGCCGAGCTTAATAGTCCAGTCACCTGGTATATCGTCGCCCTCGTACCAGGCCAAGAGGTGGTACTTGCCAGCGAAGATAACGAAGGGCGGGATTGCCCACCCAGCAGCGTTAATTCCGCGGATCGTCGTCACCCACTTACGATTGCCTGGCTAGATCGCTTTTGGCCAACCACGTCTCTCTAAGCCTGTAACGACTAGCTAGGAGGATATCTTGCCTATTAGAAAGCCAGTCTCGTCGAAGTTAAAGGTGTCCTTATTACAGATACCGTAGGTGGCCTTTGTGCGTGCTACTAGCTCAAACCAGGCCTGTATAGCCGTCGGGTCCTCGCAGAGGGCTCGCTGTCGATCGTAGGGTTGATTAAATCGCGTTGTAAGGCTGTCTGTTCGCTTAACAAAGTTCCTAGGCCATAGCTGGCCAACGTGGCCTGCGCTGCGCTCAGTAAGCAGCTTATTCGCCATATCTCGTACAGCACCTAGAGTGGGCGCAAATCCTCGCGAATCTAGGTTAAGTATGTGCTTAACAATCACCTCCTCTTCTAGCTTAGTAAGCTTCTTTAATTTAGGCTCACAATCGCGTCGCGCAGTAGTTCCAGCGCGTTAGCTGCGAAGCGTGCTTTCAGGAACGTTAAACGTCGCTACAGCGCGATTAACGCTCTAGATCTAATTCTAATTAATAGCTAAGATAGCTAGGGAGACATCTGCTTCGTTATAGGGCAATCGAATAAGTGTTAGTTAAGCCATTATAGTTAATAGGTGACGCGTCGTAGAAAGTTAGTGGGGTTCGGCTCGCTTGTATTCGCACCTCGCTTGTGAACACGTTAAAAGCTATTTAAAAATAGCTTAAAGCTAAACTACTCTACCTAAAAACACTAATTCTCCTTAAGAACTTTATAGAAAAGAGAAGTATTAAAGTAGACACCTATTTTATAGTCTAGCTTAATATTAATAAATATAGTATTACTAACGTGGTTTACCAGCGAGTGACCCACGCCAGTGAGCGCGCCACCTTTGCCAAGACCCCACCAAACCATTTCATTCATTATCAGACCGTTAATACAACAAGGCGAAGAAGTACACGCCTAGTTGCTAGTTAATTAAGGACTGGATAAACGACTTCCAAATTTATCTTAACAAGGGCATTAAACTAAAGGTTCCAGCTATCTAGGGTTTCGCTCCCTAGTAAGATCTTCTTAAGGTCTTTTATGCTATTAATTCAGGGTTTGCAGCGACAATAAATAAGAAAGTCTATAAGGCCTGTTTAGCATACGTTAACGCAGAACTTAATCTACTAGCTTCAATAGTCTACACTATACTAGCTATCATTAATCGCGCAGGCGTTGTTGTTACACCAGAATAACTTATTACAGTCCCTACACCACCACTAAGTATACTTGACGAGGTATCTGTCGCGGCGCTTATTCAACACTACCGAACAACGCCGTACCTACACAGCTCAAACAAGGGCAACATACGAGGCACTACCTATACCGCGCTTAATAAAGCACAGTCTCCTTACTATATAGATATAAGAAATTAGAGCTGTAGCTTAACGCCTTTAAACAACGTAGGAGGACTTTAGAATAATAGGAAGCGCACTAATACTGAGATCGCTAGTAGTTTGCAAAGAAAGCCTTGTCCTTGTGGCAAAGGCGACGCCCACCTAGGTAACCCACGATAGGGAGCTTGTCCATATATCTGCACCTGGCTGCAAGGAATTAGGTTCAAAATCGACCTAGCTTGCGTCAAAGCCATTCAAAGATACAGTAAGGTTACTAGACAGGCTAAGCTGCTTAACAAAATACAAACAAGAGAGAAGGCGAAGCGATATTGCGTTACACTTACAGGTTATATTGACGCTAGCGACTAAGCCTTTAATAGAGAATACAAATAGGTATATATAACAAAATACCTTATAATAAGTAACAAGCAACGTCTAACCTTAGTACTCTGTCACTTTTAGATCCTTAATTGTGGTTTGGACATACACGTCTATAATAAGCCTAGCAAGTTTATATAGATTTGTCCTACAATACTAGGCAAAAGAATTAGTTATAGAGAAGACTTAGTGGAAATCGCCGCATAGGGTGAATGCGACATTAAAATCTAGACACTAGGTGGACCTATAAGGACTATATTAAAGAACGTTGCCTTATATCCAGGCTTTATCACCTTACTAGTGTCGCTCTTAAGGCTTAAAGGAAAAGATATCTACTTTAACTTAGGGCGTGAATGCCTATACATAAAGGATAGCACTAAGAATTCTATTTAGGCAATAGTTAAACCTATAGGCGGTTACTATATTCTAGTAGACTAACAGTCTTCCCCAGCACTACTAGAGGACCACACTAACAGACCTTTCCTGGCGCTTGCTAATAAAAGGAGCTACAAGAAACCCTCTATTGCACTACTACCTAACTACACGTTATCTAGTCTTTACGCACACGTCTTAATAGGCTATACTAGAGCTAAATTAATAGAGAAACTAAGTTATAATATTGCTAGCATAGCTTTGCTTATATCTCCTCCCCCTAGTATACAAGACTGCGAATAATGCAGAGTTAACAAGGCTTTATAGATTATCTTACAGAGATTTAATAGAGAGCACTAACCTACGCATACATTTAAAGCTATTGCTATTAATATTATCGCACTTAACGCTAAATCTCTTATAGGCAACTAGTACATCTTTTATAGTTACTATCTTGTCTTTAAGACCTATATAGTGTATGGCATACCTAATCGATCTACAAATATCCTAGATAGAGTCTTCAAACTCATAGACAGACACATTAAACGCCGCTACAACGCCAGCCCAGTGTTCGTACTAATAGACAGAGAGAGAGCTTATGGGTTTTAAAATAACCTTAGTATAGTTAAGCACTGCAAATAACAAGGTATTACTATATAGCTCTAGTCCCCTAACACTACAGAACAATTAGGCCATATAGAATAGTTAAGAAAGATGCTGATTACTGTGTCTTAATTACTTAGAACTACGTCTAACCTTTTACTTTACCTATACAAAGAGATGTACGTCTATATGGCATATCTACTTAATTAGACTTCTGTTAAATTATTAAACTAGACCACACCGTTTAAGGCTGCACACGGCAAACCGCCCTCTATCGCTTATCTACGCATCTATGGATGTAGAGCATACTACCTTCGCAAGAAGATTCCCCAAACAGACAAGCTTTCCCTAAGGGCGCTTATTAGTTATTTGGTAGGCGTAGACTCACGCAATATCTACCGTATATAGGTACCAAAAGCTGTATCCCGCAGACACAGAGGCAAGGTCATTTAAACAAGGGATGTTACCTTTAATAAAGAACTATTCTTTAGGTCTACTAATAAAGAGAGCCTACTTGGTATTTAGTTAGATTAAGCTATTGACAATATTAAGGTTAAAGAATTAGAAAGTGAGCAGGAAGATTCTGATGAGGAAGTATATGAAGATGCTAAGCTGTCTATCCTTCCCACTGAAACCCTACTTGCAGGCGAGAAATCAGGCCAAGCTTATGATGTACACCGTGGCAGAGATGCATACCCTTCACCAGTTTCTATGGTTAATTGGACCTCCGCGCCGCCAACGTCAGTACCAGCTACACCGCCGACGCCCTCTCAGTCCTCTGCATCCCCTACACCTATATCAATGGGACCTCCTGCTCAAAGAAAGCGATACAGGACCAATACCCATCTCTAAACTACTAACGTGTTGCCCAAATGCACACGAAATTCTGCTGCTAACGCTATCTAGACTTATTAGAACACGTTCGCGTCGGCCTCACTACCAGAAAAAGTGCCCCAATTAATCGCACTATCACGGCGAGTCTACAGAGACCAGCTTCCGCCCCTGCCTTAATTTTAGAATAATGTCCTGAAACTCCCTACGTAGTTTAGAGAAGGCTTTATGGCAGCTGCAAAGAAGGAGCTAAATACTATCGCTAGAAAGGAGACATACACTAAGATTCTGCTCTTAAAGCTCCCTCTAAACACTAAAGTCTTGCCACTTATGTGGGTCTTTACATACAAATTCGACTAAGACTACCTAGCTAAGTTTAAAGCACGAATTGTAGTAAGAGGAGACTTGCAGACTGTTGTGGGTGACACCTATGCTGCTACTCTTGCTGTACGAATATTCCGCGCTTTTATAGCAATTGCCGCCTACTTCAACTTAAACATACGTTAATACAACGCTATTAATGCTTTTACTAACGCTAAACTCCCTAAACCTGTTTACACCTTTTAACTAGAAGGTTTCTGTGATGGCGGGCACTACTAGCAACTTCATCGCGCCCTTTATGGCCTCAAGATGTTACTACTACTCTAGTACAAAGACTTTACAACTACACTTAAGAGCTTTGGTCTATTACTAGTACTTAACGCACCCTATTTATAGAGAGACAACCGCATTATTATCTTCTTTTATGTAGACGATATTATTACTATAGCCCTTCTAAGTTATTTATCCTTCTTTAACGCCTTTAAACGCAAGCTTGTCAAACAGTATAAAATCACTAACTTGCAAGGCTAAGAGAACTCTACTTTCTGTAGTATTACTACACACAGAGACCGCGACAATAGTTATCTTTAGTTGTTACAACGTGACTACATCTAGAAAATCTACGCTAAATACCTGGCACCTTAAAAGTCGTCCTAGACTAAGGCACCTGCTTTATCTCTACCTTTTAAGGAGCTTGTACTATTAACAGAGTCTAAGAACAAGGACGCATCTTGTTATTACTCCTAGATAGTTAGATCTATTAGCTACGCCACTAGTGCTACACGTCTAGATATTGCTAAAGCTTATTTAAAATTAGCTAAATTCCTTACTAACCCTAGCCCTAAACACTTATTAGCTGCATATTAGTGCCTCGCATACCTGTATTACTCCTAGGACCTAGCACTACACTACTCTACAGACTACACTACTCTGTATCTCTATTAAAAAGATACCAAAGAGACTAACTTCTACAGCGTAACTGACGCGTCTTACGCCAATCATAAGGCAACCTGTAAGTCCTTACTAGGCTACATCTTCTTCCTATTCAGCGGTCTAATCAACTGGAAAGCAACGCTCCAACGCTGCGTTGTTAAGTCAACTACTAAAGCTAAACTTATCTCACTCTCTATAGGGTACACTGAGTACTACTAGTAGTCTAGGATCTTTAATAATCTCTACCTAGACTTTAAGGAATAACCCTCTATGTACTGTAATAACAAATAGATAATTCGTCTACTAGTTATAAAGTCCCCTTAGCTAAAGACAACCCTTCGACACGTGGATATACACTACTATTAGTTATAGGAATAGGCACTATAAGGAACTATTACTTCTGCTTATATTAAAACTAACTCTTAGCCTACTAACAGCCTTACAAAACTTCTACCTAAATAGAAGTATTAGGAATAGTTAAAGCTCTTATAACTTAAGCCTATTCTAAAGCAGATTATAGGTGAACAAGTAGAGCCTTTAAGCTCTTCCACCTCTACGACCTTATAGCAGAATATTGGCGGTTTAGGTAACCTATAAATCTTACTCCGTCCCTGCGCCTATAGTCTCTAGAATTACTGTGTTTTACTGTGTTAATAAGGCCTATAGCTACGCGCTCCTCTAGTCTAATGCTTCTCTATTTCTATATATTAATAAGGTATATAGCTACGCGCCCCTCTAGTCTAATATTACCCCTAAGCAGTGCTCTATTCTGGCACCCTACTTTCCCTATATTTTATAGTAATAAGACCTTATACGTGTTGTATTACAGCTCTAGTAAAAAGAATCTTAATATCTAACGTAGAGCACTGTCTATTAAAAAGTTAATAATAGCTAATAACTATTTACACCTAGGTAGATTAGCTACCTATTTTATAGATTAGTTCCCTTAGTATATACACACCTAAGGCACAAGTCTAGATATTAGTAAGAAGTTCTGTCTTATTGTGCTGGCGCAGCTATATAGAGTAGTTCTGCCTACTTATACTAAAGTTAATCACACTAGAGTTAATTAAGACGGCTTATATTAATAATAAACACAGGCAGACCTTAGCACTAGACTAGGACCTACCTTTTCTTATTTTAAGACCAGACTCTCTTGTAAGGTATATTCTTACTTACTAGCCTAGCTATATAGAATAGTTACAATTGTTTACGCTAGTATCTAGGCAAACTACTTTCTTATAGTAATTTTATATTAAAATAGACCTAATCTACTATTATAGGCTATATGCTAAGGACACTTAGACGCTAACCTACACACAGACGGCTTAGGTAACCTATTAGTCTCACCTTATCCTAGTGGTTTAGGTGACTAATAAATCTCACCCTATCCTTGCACTTACAGTCTACAAAATTACTATATTTTACACTATTAATAAGGCATATAGCTACGCGCCCCTCTAGTCTAACACTATATTAATAAGGCACATAGCTATGCGCCCTTTTAGTCTAACACCTTTTAGCTCACTCACACTATTATTATAGTGTTTTAGGGTAACTTTTATAGCAAGCAGCCTATATAAGAACTTGCTAACAGCTTCTTTTTCTTCCTCTTACTAAGGTTAGGAGTTGTTTGTTGCCTATCGCGCTATTTTAACTTTATCTCTTATTGCCACGCATACCTATTTTAACTTAGGACCTAGCATCTCTTAGATCACCACTGTTAGCAATCTAAAGGGGGTGTGTAAGACTGCCGCATGGCTGTATAGTCGGTCCTTAGTTACATAACCTCGGCCGGAATAACCTTATGCCTAGCCTTACCCATATACCTTCAGGGGCCTCGGTCCTCCATAGCAATAAACACACCTCTTTTCTCGTGGTTAACCTATATCACTATGAATTACTGTGATCTCTACTATCTTACAGAAGTGTTAGTTTCTAGCTATATTTCTAGATTAAGGTTAAAGTAAGCTAGAACCTTTCTATTAGTGTTGTAAAAAGCCTTCTTAAGTTTATTAAATATAACTAAAGCCTTTAAATCTAAGGCTAGTAAAAACTCTTTATACGCGTTATCCCTTATAAGTTTAGTAAGAAGCTTAGCTAAGTATAAAAACCTAATAAGAAACTATTAGTAAAAGTTAGTAAACCCTAAAAAGGCTTACACATTCTTTACGCACTAGAGTGTAGACTAATTTACTATATTCTTAACTTTCTTAAATCTATTTTAATACTATTAGTAGTAAGTACAAGTCCTAAATACTTTACCTATTTAATATTTTATTTGCACTTTGCAGAATCTAAGTATAGGCTAGTATTATAGAGTTTAGTAATTACCCTAAGTATATACGCCTTATACTTATCTTCGTACTTACTATATATAAGAATATTATCTAAGTACACTATATAAAAGTTGTTAAGATACTTTTAAAGTGTCTTATTATAAAAGTTTAAAAAGTCTCTAAAGTATTATAGAGTTTAAAAGGCATAACTATATACTTATACAGCCTATAGTATATTATAAATACTATTTTTTCTTTATTACCCTCTTTAATTTATATAGTATTAAAGGCGGCAATAATGTCTACTAATAATATAATAAAGATCTTAGCTATCCTAGCAAGCGTTTTCCTAATAGAGGAAGGCGCATTCTAATTCTTTTTTATTATAGCGTTTAATTATTAGTAGTTAACACAAATCTAAAGACCTTCTTTAGACTTCTTTACTACTAGTACTAGAGCTACCTATAATAATATACTTAGGCGTATAAACCCTTTACCTAGTATTTTATTAATAGCTTTCTTAACCGCTTTAGTTTTAGTGCGCATTAGTATATAGATTTGAAGTTTAGGAATTAGAAAGCTTAGGTCTATATTAATTGCGTAGTTAACTCTCTTATAGTATAAAAATAGAGTGTTAGCTTTAATAGTGCTACGTACTTACTTAAACTTATTAAATACAAATTTAGGGACTATACTATAAAGCTTATTATCTAACTAAGATATTTAGTTTAGCTTATCTACATACTTATTAAAGTTCTCTTTAATTATTATAGTAGCTAAACTAGGAAAGCTATTCTTAAACGCGTTAAGGGAGACATTATTATTAGGAGAGCGCTTAAGCAAGTCCTAATAATAGGGCTCTATCTAGATAATATTATTAGGGTCTTAGGCAGCTAATTAAGTAGTAGCGTATACACTAATTATATATATATTACTAACTAGTAAAGTTTTACGCAACTTACTCTTTTATAGTTAATTATAATATATAGTTATAGATTATTCTTAATATAAGTAGTTAGTTTAGTAGCAATTTAATTTAAACTTTATAAAACAGATTTTATTAAACTAAATTAAGGGCTTATAATAGTCTATTTAATTTATACCTAGAATAATATTACATTTTCTAATATTAGTAATATAGTATAGCATAGTAGATATATAGCTACTATATTTAGTAGTAAGGTTTATAGCTTCTATACGTTTGCTAATCTTACTACTATTTACTAATACTAGTTATATAGCTTTATTAGTCTTAATTATTTTATAGCTATATTACTTTACCTAACACTAGCTTATAAAGTACACGCTTGCTCTTATATTAATTAGTATAAAAGTTTTTTACTATTCTTATAGTATTTATATTTAATCTAAAAAGGTTTACTAACTTATTATATTAAGAGGACTATTAGTTAAAAAGGTAGAAGAGACTTAGTGCCTACTAAAATAGGCTTAATTAAGTAGAATAGTAAGAGCGATAGTAGTTTTAAATTAGTTATAACTTAATTAAATCTAGTTTAATATTCTCTTAATACTACACTAGTCTAGCTTCTATATATAGTTTTATATAAAAGTATTTAGTTTTCTAAGTTAATTATGAAGCTATTATTATTCACTTTAATATTATTCTTAATAGGCTTATTTTTAGTTTCTAATTTATTAGCGTACAATATTTACAGAGTAGTAAGTAATATAGGAATATTAGTAGATAGTATAGTAAGCTTATTATAGTAGGGTACGTGCGGGTATTATTATTAGTAGTTAGGCTTACTATACTTAAAGCATAGTTTTAAGCGCACTAATATATGCCTCTCTTTTTTAGCCTAGCTAAACATAACCTTATTAAGATTTTATTTTAATAATATTATTAAAGCGTAAGACTTTACTATCTTTCTTTGCGTTATAGATATACCTATAGTTATAGTCTTTACCTTTAGGGCTATAGTATACTAGTATTATTTATTAATATTACTAGTATTGCGTAGGTACTATAATAAACTATTACTATTTTTCTTATAAATATTTGTAGTATTAGTAATAGACTAGCATATAAGCTTCTAGGTATAGTTAATTATTATAGTATTTAGTATAGAAATAAGGTTATAAATAACTATAAAATAAATACGCTATGCTATAAAACTCTTACTAGCCTTTTATTTAAGGGGCTATAGGGAATTAGCTAGATTATTTAACGCCTAAGTAATCTTATCTATATTAGGAAGAGAAACATTACAGACCTTTTAGTATACAGTATAACGCTGTAAGGAAAAGCTATAGGTGTGCTAAAAACGCATTAAAAAAGGTAAAGCAGCGAGATAGGTTAGGCTAGAAACTGTTTGTTAGCACGTGCAAATCGGCCCCTTATGCCAATAAGGTAGTCGATTATAGTGTACTATAGTCCACGGGTACCAAAGTTAAAGACAATAACATAACGCGCGATTGCCTGCGCAGTATCTAATCTTATCTATAGACGTATATCTATAGAATTTATCTAAAGCCTTAATATACTTTATAAAGTGCTAAGGCCTTATATCCTTAATTAACGCCTAAGCGTTGCCTTTAATATAATTTATAAGATACGTAATACGCTAGTTCTTTTTATTAAAAGCAATCTTATATTTGTTAATAGCTAGTATACGCTACCTCTTATAGTCCTTATCTTCTTTACTATTAAATTTTTCTAAGTTAGGCATTTTAGGTAGATAACGCCTACTACTAAATATAAAGATAGTAGCGGCAAAAGTAGTAGCTATAAAAGAAGCTTAAAGGATATAAGATTTATAAATATTATCTTATTACTTATTATAATTAACTTGTTTAGTAGTATCTTAGATAAATAATACGCTATATTTATAATAGAAAAAAAGGTTATGTTAAAATATCTAGCTATTATAAGTACCTAAAGAGAGGTTATAGCGTAGACCTGCCTATTCTTAAAAAAATACTTGCCTAAATAAATAAGGATCTTTGTAAGTATTAGTGTTCTAATCTAGAACTATATACTTATAAAAGTTAAGCTTATATTATTAAACTTTATATACTAAGTTAGTAACTTTATTTTACTTATTTTATTTTAATTAGTTATAGTTATAACGTTGCTTCCTTAAGTTATAAGTAGCTTTATTATAGTTAAACTAATAGTTACGCAATATCTATTATTCTGTATTCTATAACTGGTAATATTTACTAGCCTTACGATTATATTTCTTAACTTTAGACTTTACTTAGTCTAACTCTAATTATGAGGATTTAATCTAATATTCCTAGTTATTAATAGTAATTAGGTGCTTACTTAGTTAAGCTTATAACTTTCTATTTCTTTTACGTACCTTAGCAAGTTTACGTTTTTTAACCTTAAGTTCTTTATAGAGTTAAGAAATAGTATTAGCAATATTATTATTAGTAGTAAGAACTTAGGTTTTATATAGCTGCTTATATTTTTTTAAACTTATACTAGGTTATTATAAGCTAGATAACTATTTTTATTATATTTAGTGTAGTAGTAGCAAACGCTTTCTATAACTACAAAGCTTAGCTTTTAAAGTTATTATCTGCGCTGTAAGTAGTATTATAAAGGGTAATAAGAAGGGCTAAGATATTAATAACCTAGTTATAGGGTTTCTTTATTACTTACTTAAGTATTTTATTACTATTATTAATAATATTATTATACTTAATAAGAGTAAGTCTATTGCCCTTAGGGTAGTCTATCCTTAACTAGAAAGTATAGGTAGAATTATTATTAGCGTTATTGTATTCTTATAACTCTAGCTAAACCTTACTATTATTATTATTTTTAGGAAAGGTAATATAGAATTATAAGTAATTATTCTTAAGATATACAATTTCTAAGTAGAAGTTTATAATATCTAAATCTATATAATCTAGTATTATAGGCATTATATTAACTTAACTACTACTAGTCTCTAAGGTTATATATATAGTGTTATAGAATTAGCTAGACTATTAAACTTATTTTTAGTCTAGAATACTAGATACAACCTAATTCTATATTTTATTATTATTAGCTATAGTCTATAATTATAATTATAAAGGTTAGAGTGCTTATAGTAAGCTATAGTATAAATAGTATACTTACTTTTACTTATTTACTATTCTTTATATATCTTTTAAGGTTAATATTATATATACTAGTATGTAAGGTAACTTCTCTAACTAGTGTAGTATTTGTCTTCTAATTAGTTATAACATATTACTATTATTAGGCCTAGATATTTTATCTACCTACTAGGCTTCTTATATAGATCTAGTCTCTATTTACTAAATAGTACTCTAGTATTCTTATAATATATAGTAATTACTAATAATATAAGCATATATAGGCTAGTTAATATACATAAGTTATAAGATTACTTATTAGCTTAATACTAACTTCTTTAAATTGCTAGGCCTAATAAGATATTATATAGGGCGTAAGGTTAATATAGTATAATATAAAAGATTAATAGTTAAAGTTAAGATAATAGTTAATTAAACTTTATAAGTAAGATACTATATAGGAATTCTAGTAATTACCTATGCCTACTATATAGTGGGCGCGCGGTGGGCGCTAGGTGCTAGGCCTAGTTAGGCTAGCGCTAGAGATAAGGCGTTATCTCTAGCCTACCTGAGGGCCGCGGCGCCTCTAGGCATTAATCTATTAAAACTAAAGTTACTACTATAGTAGTAAGCGCACGTATTACTTCTAAAAATATTATATAACTAGATAAGAAGTATATAAAAGTAGTCTTTATACTAAATAAGCTTAGTAATTTATAAACGTAGGTCTATACTAGCTATAAGAATAATATTAATATTATATAAAGATAAATATATACTATATAACTTCTTAATCTATTTTTAATAGTAAGTATTATATAAAAGTAAAGAATAGAGAAACTTATATTAATAAAAATACCCTAAATAAATATATAGTTTGCCTAGAAACTAATTAAAAAGGTAATATATATTCTTTTCCCTAAAAGAGCTTTAATAGTAGTATTAAAGCTAAAAAAGTCTAGCTAGTTAAGACTTACTAGTATAAGCGCTATTATCTATACTAAGTTAGTATTATATAAAGATAAGATATTATATAATAAAAGATATAGTTTAGCACTATATAAAATAGGGGATTAGCTTAATAAAAAGACAAAAAAGTAAAAAAAAAAGAATATATACAAAGATATGTTTAAAGTAAAAGATAAAAGAAAAAAAAATAGAAAAAGAAAAGCCTGCCCTATATACCTCTTCCTTCTATCTAGAGCCTTAATTCCTACCTCCTATTAGTGTTTATTTTTTTCTAATCTAATATTATATAATTGCCTAATATTACTACTTAAATAAACAAGATAAATAGGTCTGCCTATTATATAAGGAATAAACTAAGCAAAAAAACTCTATATAAATAATATATTATTACTATAATCTTATTATTTACTACGTAATCATATCCCTAGCTTCTATTAGCTAAACTACTACCCTACTACTAATAAGCCTAATTACACCTCTAATAAATAGTAGTAGAGTATAATAAATAGTTACTTAATAGAATCCTTTTACTAACTAGAGAAAAAACTAGCTATAGTAGGAGATATATAAATAGGGGAATAATAAATAAATAAAGTCTATATTAGTAAGTAAATAGTTTATATAAAAAAAAAAAGAACTACTAATAGTAATCTTAAAAATAAAAAGTTGCTAGTATCTATATACTATATAGGTAAGGGAACCTAAACATATTAAGGTTTTAATATTACTAAATAATAATATTATATAAGGATTATATAATACCTATGCACTATAGCCTATAAACTATAGAATTTTCTTCTTTCTATTTACACCCTCTTTAGAGATAAGTAATTAATACTAAGTTATTTATTATATTATTTTCTTTTTTTAAATAATTATCTTATATACCCTTTATACCTACTAATGTAGAGTATTAGATATTAATATCTATATAGCTAGCTATAGAGTACCTATTTAATATAAGCACTATAAGATTTCTAAGATTATATAGATTAATAAGAAGAATAATCCTACTAATACCTATATAAAAAAGACCCTAAACTAGGCTCTAAAGTTCTTAATCTCTAGTATTACCTTAATAATTACTATTAAAGTATTAGTAGATTGCCTTAAGCCTACTTACGCAAGCTCTCCCTAGCCTTTATATAGCACTATTTCTTTATTATTTATGTATTTTTTTATATAATATATTTATTTAATTCTTTCTACACGACTATAGTACTTAAAAATGTGTATTTTTCTATCTATTATTTATATATAAAAAAGAGATATTGTCCGTACATCGTACGGGCAAGGCAGCTGGATGGTGTTGAGGTTATCGCACGATAGGCATCGCGTGCGCGTTACGTGATGTCTATGCGCTGCGGCCTGTGCGCTGCAGAACCTTCTCCTTTCCATCCGCACCTCTAGATAGAACAAGCAAGTAACAACCAGATCTATTTGCCTCACCCTACCTACCCTCCGTACGCTGTGTACACCGTACAACCCTCTCTCTTGCTAATTGAATGTGTAACCATTCTGTTCAATCAGCTAGCTGTAGAGCCCATTCGACAGATATAGTATATATTTATTTAAAAAGAAGTTTTTATTTTAGCACTTGTAAATAATCTCTAGAAGTACTTATTTTACTATTTAGCCATATTCTATATAATAATTACACCTAGTACTATAGTTTTACTATATATAATAACTATATAATTCTATTTAAAAGTTTACTACTATATAATACTTAGTAAAGAGCCTAGGGCTAAAGTTACTATTTGTCAGATATGCAGCTGTTAGATAGAACAAGCGCGTTGAGGTTGGATCTGTACAATTAAGCAGGGACCATCTGGCTTAGCACACTAGCGAAGAAGTCAAAACTAGCTGAACACAGTGGACACAAAGACAATACAATCATTATCATCTATAAAGACACATTATCGCATTCAACCATTAAATCTGACAATTAAGAGTCTCACTGCCTCAACTGATACGAAATGGCGCAACAACTATACTGCGATCCTACAGTAACGCTGAGGGATTATACCGACTATATGGGATGGATAACGCAGCTACAGGCGAGATGCGTTGTCTACAACATCTAGGATAAGGTTAATCTAAAGTTAACAGTCCCGCTGATATCAAGACTAGCAGTTGTTAGAGCTCTGGTAGTCGCTGATTACACACTAGCCGCGAACGTCGAAATCCTAACAAGACTGACTGCGCTGTCAGCAACTGGACAGAAGGCGTTTAAAGAAGACCTTGAATATTACAAGATCCTTGTCGAACAATATAAGAATAACTAGCACAACTTCAAGAAGGAACAAACAAGCCTCTAACATATTGTGGCATTTATCCAGTTAACTGTATCCCCACACCTATTGCGCACGTGCTGCCTACCAGAGAAGCTACTGCAACAATGGATTACAGACCTACAACTGACGGTTGGAGTTGACGAACAAATCGAACAAGAACGAGCTCGTGAGCGATATCTTGCCTCACTAAGGCCAATGAGGAGCGCGTTGCAATGGGACACATAGCTAGCAGAGTACGACTAAGCAGCTACTGAGGCGGAGACATATCAAGTTGCTGAGCTATTACAATTAAATGTGATTACAAAAGACTTCCTAGCAGCTGTGAACAAAGTTGCTCCTATATAGTCTACAAACTTTTAAGATAATAGTTAATTTGCAACTAGTATAAGCTAGAAGGAGATGATGAAACGCTTCTAAAAACACATAATAGCAAACTATCCCCTTAGATTAGGGAAGCACAAAGCAGCTTTTGTGACTAATAATGTATTATTTCTTGCTGAAGGTGGTGCAACTACCCAGGGCAATGACAGGGACGCCTCTCATGCCGAAAGCGCGCTATCCAACCGAAACCGGGGCAGACCCCGTAATCAACGTACAGCTGACAAGAAAGATGTCAAGCTTAAGCGGCCTTTAGATCAAGAGCCAGCTATGATAGGAGGAGCAAAATGCCCTGCCTGTGGACAACGCCATAGTATTAGGGACTGCTATTATGTTAACCCAGACAAAGCTCCTAAGTGGTGGAAACCTAATGAGATTATAAATGAGCTCATCAACTTCAAGCGTAAGAACGACGCAACTTTCCAAGGGCTAATCCGCGGACAAAGCAGAACCCGATCACGAACACCGATTATCAAACAATCGCACACGCCCACACCTGAGATCCTCGAGTCCCCTGAGGACTGACTAGAGGGACGGAGAATATCAAACGTTAACGCTGCGTTTACATCAGCGCTAATGGAAACAGAAGTGTCTAATTACCTGCTGAAGCGCTTGTTTATTCTTGATTTAGGATTAACTTGCTATATTACGAACAACCCCGATTGTATTTACAACTTCTGTCTACCTACGTCTGGAGATTATATATGGGCTGGGAATACAAAGATATGGATAAAAGGCTACGGCTCTGTTGACTTAACACTGAGAGGCTAATATGGAACAACTACGTTGGTTCTATATGATGTGGCTATCTGTCCAGACCTCCTGTGTAACCTAGTCTCCTTTTGACTACTAAGGTATAGAGGAATCTGGTGGGATACGCAAACGGACCTAACTACGCTGAAAGGACTAGACAACAAGGTTATTAGAAAACTATCTGAGATACACAGTTAATAGGTACTTGAGTATAATCTGCTACTACCTACTTTATATCACATCCGCAAGAATGTATTACGAACAAAAGGAGCACTATAAAGGGCCTTAGCTGAATTATGGCACAAGAGACTAGGACACCCTAGACTAGCAGCTATCGAACATCTTGTGCAGCAAGCTGAAGGGGTGCGAGTTAAGGGAGTTACAACAGTTTAATGCGACTCCTGTGGGAAAGCAAAGATCTGGCGACAAATTAGCTGAGCACCGCGAATTAACAATGAAGGACTAGGAGAAAGACTGGCTATTGACTTTTATGCCTACGAGGCGCAAAGTAGCACTGGCGAAAGGAGCTAGATGCTTGTCACTGACAGGTACTCAGGCCTGTAATGGGACTTTTATTTTAAAGACAATTAACTAGCAAAGTTAGTTATTAAAGTTCTATTAAACTTCTTTCTCTTCCTTAAAAACTATTATAACATTACGGTCAAGGTCATTGAAGCGGACAATAAGATCACGATGGTGAAACTGGAAATCGAGCGCTGGTTAGCATCACAAGGAATTACTGTCGAGCCTTCCGCCCTGGATACACAAGCTCAAAATGGAGGTGCCGAACGCTTAGGGGGTGTGAACAAAGAGAAATCGCGCGCGATGCGTCTTGATGCCAACCTACCCTGGGAACTATGGCCCGAAGTTACGAGAGCTGCAGTATACCTCTATAATTGAACACCGAATTATGCGAACAACTAGAAAACGCTATACGAGATATTCTTCACACGAGTTGCTCTGAACAACGGAGTAGTCACCTTAATTAAGAAACCTAACCTTGCTCACCTCAAAGCGTATGGCTGTAAAGCGTTCGTAATGACAGATGATACATATCGAGGTAAATTAAGGCTACAACGCCTAGACCTAAAGGCTTAGATTGGTTACCTGGTAGGATACTGGTCCTTAAACATCTATTGAATTTGGATACTGTTACTTGCTAAGGTAATAAGCACCTGCGACGTTATCTTTGACGAATAAACTGTCTTTAGTGGCAAAACTGAGGATCTTATAGATAACCTTATGCATAGCACACTGGAGGAAATCGCCATATATGTGAGAATGATTGAACTCCTAACACTAAGTTATTAACTAGAGATAGAGTCCTTCTATGAAGACAACACTGTTAGAGGCTCATCAAATCCCTAAGGCGAAGTAGACCCACCAGGCTACTACCAAGGAGTAAAGATTAGGGACAACTATCCGACTCCTCTAACTACACCACCACCTGCGGCATTACTTGCGCAGTTAATGGCTGGAAATGAATTAGAAATGAACCTAAAAGGGTTATCCAAGACTGTCCCCTGGGCAGCCGCCTTTATGGCAGGAACTCAAGCTGGCTACGTTGGGAAATACAGAGGGGATGTTATAGACAAGGCTAAGATAATAAAAACGCTCGCCAAAGGCTTAAAGCCCTATTAAAGTCAACTCCCACCTCTGCCAACGTGCCGTACCAAGCTTGAGGATCACCCGATGGGCGAATTGTTCAAAGAAGCAGAGCGGGATTACCTCGCAAGCCACAAACAAATGAAATCATAGTTAGAAGTACTAATAAAGAAGATTAAACTAACAGGACAGCAGATCCTTGACTGTATGTGGGTATACACCTACAAGCTTGACAAACACTATCGCTTGCTAAAGTGCAAGGCACGGCTCGTCGTCTGGGGCAATCAACAACGGAATATTACCTCTTAAGACACTTATGCAGCCACGCTTGCCAGCAGGTTGTTCTGAATGCTAATGGTAATAGCAGCTTACTATGATATAGAGCTCAAGCAATACGACGTTACAAACGCTTTTGTCTATGCAAGTATGGACTAAGAGGTATACATGAGAATGCCCTGTGGCTATTAGAAGCCTAGAACGATACTTTAAGTCAACAAGGCTTTATATGGTCTTCGGATCTTACTACTCCTTTGGCAGAAAGAGTTTACCTTAACACTTAAAGCTCTAGGCTTCTAGACAGTGCCTTATGAGCTATGCTGCCTTTTTAAAGGTGGAATTATTGTCTTCTTCTACGTCGACGATATTATTGTGGCTTTTTACAAGTAGAAAGAGGAAGAAGTTTAATAAGCGATTAAGCGCCTATAAGAAAAATACACCTTAAGTGGAGGAAACGACCTTTAGTGGTTCCTTAGCGTAGAGATTATTAGAGATTAAAAGACTAGGACGATTCAACTCTCTTAGGCTGCCTACTTAGACAAGATTAGTCGATTAGTTGACAAGAGGAATATTCGACACGACACCCTAATGGCAGCTATTGAGCTGAAACCACGAGACGGCTTAGCAACACCTTTAGAAATTAACAAATACCAACGCAAGATTGGATCGCTTCTGTTCGCGGCAGTAACAACTCGACCGGACATAGCCTTTGCAACCTCAAGGCTAGCTCGATTCCTATCAAATCTGGGCTCGGAATATTACAATGCTGCTGATTGAGTACTACTATACTTATCAAGCACTAGATGGAGAGCACTGTAGCTTGGAGGAGGCAACTGCCTTTAAGTAGCTAGCGATGCCTCATTTGCTGACAACACACTGGATAGAAAGAGCTCGCAAGGATACGCTATTAAGCTATTTAATGGACTTATTGCCTGGAAAGCAAGCAAACAAGACACTGTTACAACTTTGACAACTAAAGCAGAGCTTCTTGCCCTATCGCAAGTGGCTAAGGAAGCAATCTTTATATTAAGACTACTAGACGAACTGCAGATTGAACTGCGCTTATTGTTAATTACCGTTTAATGCGATAATAAGCAAACTATTCGACTGGTTACTGAGGAGATATCTAGGCTTTAGACCAAACTACGACACGTTGACATTCACAATCACTGGTTGAGACAGGAAGTCTCTACTGGAAAGATTAAGGTGGAGTACGTACAATCGGCAGAGATGATCGCCGACGGCTTCACGAAGGTCCTCCCAGTCAACAAGTGGGAAGGTTTCCTAACCCAACTTGGGCTAGTTGAGGTAATAGAACGCAAAGTAGCGAATGAAGTACCTCTTGAGGAAATTCAAGGGCACCTTGATAACCTCACTTTAGGATAACAGGCTGCTAAATAGTTCAGCTTGCAAGGATCTTCCAAGCTGAGGGGGTGTGTCAGATATGCAGCTGTTAGATAGAACAAGCGCGTTGAGGTTGGATCTGTACAATTAAGCAGGGACCATCTGGCTTGGCACACTAGCGAAGAAGTCAGAACTAGCTGAACACGGTAGACACAAAGACAATACAATCATCATCATCCATAAAGACACATCATCGCATTCAACCATTAAATCTGACACTATTATAGTATTAAAATTATATAATACTTCTAAGGACACTATATAACTAAATAGAGAGCGTGTAAAAGTAGCCCTTATACTTAATAAGCTTAGTAGCCTATAAATGTAAGTTTATACTAGCTATAAGAATAATATTAATATTATATAAAGGTAAATATATAATATATAACTTCTTAGCCTATTTTTTATAGTTAATATTTATATAAAAGTAAAGAATAGAGAAACTTATATTAATAAAGATACTCTAGATAAATATATAGTTTTTATTACTAGGCTACCTAGGGCCACCTAGCTATCTTTGTAAAATTTAACACTAGTGCCTAATTTGGCTACTAGCGCGCCCTATATATAGACTCTATACGTACGTATATATATACTCTAGCTTAAATCTTACCTTCTTAACCTACTTATACTTAGTATTCTTACACTATTTAAGCTCTTTTTATAAGAAATTACCTAATAATAACTTTACTACTATAGCGATACTTAGTAGAATTAATTACTTAGGTTAATTTAGATAATAGAAGACTTACTATATATATAAAGAGTAAGACATTTAATATTATTATAGTAATATTAATCTTCTAGCACTATTTATAGTAGGCTTCTAAAAAGGTAACCTACTAATAGGTATTATATACTTAAGTTAATAGACTGTGTATAATAAGTTATATATAGAGCCCTTAATAAAAAACCTTATATAAGTAGCTTACTTAATAAGTAAGTAACTATTATAATAGTTATAAAGTTTACAACTTAATAGTAGCTCTTAAAACTTTAATAGACTTAGCTTTATAAGATAGTTTACTAGAATTTAAGTACCTACTTATCCTATAAGCTTTACTAGCTTAATAGTTAATACTATTAATATAAGCTCTTTTAGCTTAACTAGTAATTTATATTAATTATAACTTCTAGTAAGTTAACTTAATAACTAATATAATAACCTAAAAGTAAACTATAGACTATAATCTATATAGATTAGTTTTTAGAATAGAGGTATTGTATATAAATAATAGTAATATTTAGCTTTTATTAATTACTAGCTCGCCTATTAAAAAATTAAGCTCTTAGCTAGCTTTATAAACTCTATTAACTTAGGCTTACTCTTACTAGTAAAACTTAGCATTAGTGTTAAAGCTAATATTATACGTTAACTCTATTAGCTTGCTAGCTCTACTTGTTACCAATCTAAGGTGCGGGTCCCTTGCTTACGTTATATTACATTTTTTAGGACTAGCGCGATTACTAATCAAGGTCCTAAGCGAGGCTATGTATATAGCCTGCCTACGTACCTACCTTATGTGGGTATTGCTACTATCTTATATTTAGATTCTAATTACTACTATTATCTTATATACAATATAATGGCCCCTATAGTGCCCTTATACTACTAATAACCTTATTATAAAAGCCTTATATAAGAAACTTAAAAGCTTTATATAGCAAATTTAGTATTTATTACTAGCTAAATTTTTATATAAATTAATACCTCTACTATAAGCTACTATTTAGCCTTTTCTACTATGTAACCTACTATATAACTCTAATAATTTTAAATATAAGCTTTGCTAATATAGTTAACACTAAGTAGAGTAACTAGAGTAGATTTAGAGCTAGTGTTGTTTTCTACTTACTAAATTACTATATAATAAAATAACCTAAGCTTTCTAAGCTCTTATATACTTTTACGCTAGTATGTACCTTATTATATATAACTCTAACTCTAATAATAATATTTATATTAAGCCTATATAAGCCCTAGTACCTATTAATAATAATACTAAGTTATTTACTTTATTAGATACCTCTTAGTTTAGATTCTTATTAAACGCTAGCTAAATTTCTATATAATTAGATTAATCTATAGATATATACACCTATTACACAGCCTTACTAATATTCTTGGTATAATTAAATATCTCTACTACTATTTTAGTATACTTAGCTAATTTTATATACTTTATTAACTTAAAGGCATACTTAGTTAACTTAGCTAACTTAGTTAATTACTTTAACTATAAGTAGTAGCTTATTATCTAAGATACTATTTATTACCTACTAAATCCCTATATAAATAAATAAGTTAATAGGAAGCTTCTTAACTAACTTAGGCTTATAGTATAGCTCTTCTAGCTTTCTAAACTAACGCTACTAATATTAGTATGTTAATAGGATATTAAAAAGACGTTAAAAGAGTATACTATTTTATAGTATTTTTATAGTGTTTTTACCTTATTATATATAGCGCTATTTATTATATAGCTAATCTCTATATAAATTAGATATTATAATAAATAACTTATTAATATTTAGTATATGTGTTAACTACTATATATACTTACTATATACGCCCTACTATATATACCTACTATATACGCCCTATTATATATACCTTTATAATTTTGTAACTTTATTTTATTTTATAATATCTAGGCTAGAAAAAGGTCAAAGTTTACTAAACTTTATATAGATTTACTATAATTACTAAGCAACCTTAGTTAAGTTAAAAGCTTTAGAATAAAGCCTTATAAAGAAGAGGGTAGTATTACTAGACTACCTAAGACTACCTAGCTATCTCTATAAAATCTAACGCTAGTACCTAATTTAGCTACTAGCGCGCCCTATATATAGACTCTATACGTACGTATATACGTACTCTAGCTTAAATCTTACTTTTTTAACCTGCTTATACTTAGCACTCTTATAGTTTTCCTAAGAACTAGTTAGAAAAGTAATATATATTCTTTTACCTAAAAAAGCTATTATAGTAGTATTAAAGCTAAGAAGGCCTAGCTAGTTAAGACTTACTAGTATACGTGCTATTATCTATACTAAGTTAGTATTATATAAAAATAAGATATTGTATAATAAAAAATGTAGTTTAATACTATATAAAATAGGAAATTAGCTTAATATAAAGAGAAAGAGCTAAGAAGAAAAGATATATATAAAGAAATATTTAAAGTAGAGAATAAAAGAGAAAAGAATAAAAAAAGAAAAGCCTATTTTATATACCTCTTCGTTCTATTTAAAGCTTTAATTTCTACCCCTTATTAGCGTTTATTTTCCTCTTATCTAATACTATATAATTGCCTAATATTACTGCCTAAATAAATAAGGTAAATAGGTCTACCTATTATATAAGAAATAAACTAAGTAAAAAAACTCTATATAAATAATATAATATTACTATAATCTTATTTTTAACTATATAATCTTACTTCTAACTACTATTAGCTAGACTACTACTCTACTATTAATAAGCCTAATTATACCTCTAATAAATAGTAGTAAAGTATAATAAATAGTTACTTAATAAAATCTTTCTACTAACTAAAGTAAAACTAACTAGAGTAGGAGATATATAGATAGAGAAATAATAAATAGATAAGGTAAGTATTACTAAATAGATAGTTTATATAGAGAAAGGGCGAACTACTAATAGTAACCTTAAAAATAAAAAGTTAGTAGTATTTATATACTATATAGATAAGAGTACCCAAGAGTGTTAAAGTTTTAATATTACTATATAATAGTATTATATAGAAATTATATAATATCTATACACTATATAATTTACTTTTTTTTATTTACACTCTCTTTAGAAAGAAGTAATTAATACTAAGTTATTTTATTATATTTTTTTTCTTATATAATTATCTTATATATCCTCTATACTTACTAATATAGAGTATTAGATATTAATATTTATATAGCTAGCTATAGAGTACCTATTTAATATAAACTATATTATATAGCTAAAGAGTATATAATAAATACTCTAGTATATTAAGTATTAGAAGTTTTTATTTTAAATAGTAGTTTTTAAAATTCTAGAATTAGTAGCTTATATAACTATCTAGACCTTTTTTTATTAATACTACGTTAAAAGGCTTTTCTGTGTTAATAATAGTAAGAGAAATACCTACTATTATTGTAATATTTTTATTAGAAACCCCCTTAGTTAAAAAAAAACCATAACTATCTAGCATTAGTACTCTTTATAATTCTATCTAGCACGCCTTTATATACGTATTAAAATACATTAATTATATAACTTTATATTTATTATTTATTTAGCTATTATTAAAAATAGATAGCTTCTAATTATAGAAAATATTAGTCTTTTTATACTACACTAAGATATAAACTTGCCCTTTATAGATAATAAATAGTAAGGTAGTACATTTAATAGTATAAATATCTTAAATAACTATTACTTATTCCTAATTGCCTAATTAAACTATTATTAGTTATATATATTATTTTAAACCTATTCTAAATTTGATTAAGCTAATAACTTCTATCTAGAAGCCTGTTTTATTAAAGTTATGAATATTTTTATTTAGTATATTATAGTTAGCTTTTATATTCTTTATATGCTAAAGCTATATATTTATTACTTCTAGATTCTTTTATTATATCTTTTATTAATTCTTTACTTAATTCTAGGCTATTTTTAGCTTAGATATATATAATATAAAGTATTTACCCTAATTTATACTTATAGGACCTTTATACTAAATTACTAGTAGTTTATTAGCTATATTTTTTATTTTATAATACTTAGGCTGGCAAATGGGTATAGGTTGGGTTAGGGTTAGGTTAGATCCGCACAGGCCAGAACACTAAAATTAAAATCTTAATTTTTAAATATCTTAGCTAATATAATAGATATAGTAATACAGATTTAAGATAAGGTGTAAATAGTAGGGGATAATAATATATTAGAATTCTAGATAATTCAATTTAGGCTTAAAGTTACTTTAATTATCTTTTATAAATATTTTCTATAAATACCTGTATAAAATAAGCTAGTGTTAATAGAATTATTTAGAATTTTAATATATTATTATTTAGATCTATTTACACCTTATATTAAATCTGTATTACTATATCTATTATATTAGCTAAGATATGTAAAAATTAAGATTTTAATTTTAGTGTTTTGGTCTGTGCGGATCTAATCTAACCCTAACCCAACCTATACCTATTTGCTTGTCTAATAATACTAAAGCGCAAATTCTTATAAATAAAGATAAAAAATATTAGGAATAGAAATATTATAGACCTTTTAGTATATAGTATAACACTATAAGGGAAAGCTATAGGTGTGCTAAAAATGTATTAAAAAAGGTAAAGTAATAAGATAGGTTAAACTAGAGAGTTAGCACGTGCAAATTAGCCCCTTATACTAGGGGTAGTTAATTATAAGATATACTAAATACTAAAGTTAATAATATAACACGCGGTTACCTACGCGCAATATAAAATCTGCAACTAGAGATTAAGTGTTTATCTATCCACCACATAATACATTCGAGCGTGCGTGCGGTGGGTTGTCCATTGTTTAGTAACGCGGCGAAAGGTCGAAAGATAGAGTCGATTGTCTGGTAAGGCGGTGGGCGGGCGAGCAAGTTGGGGTGTTGTTGTCGTAGGGTAAGTCGTCTTGGAAGCTGGGAGAAGACGTTGGAAAAACTTTAACGCGCTCTAGTCCTAGGGCTTGGCGCTTGCACGTAATGTTATGTTATATAATATTACTTAACGTTATATAGGCGCTGTGACGTAATAAAAAAACGTAGTAATTAAACGTAGAAGGGCCACTTAAAAACTAAATAAGTGGAGGCAGTTTATACTTCTGTCTAGAAGAAGGTTAAAAATATATTAAACAAATATTTACTCTTTAGTTATAGTAAAAAGGCCTATATTAGGGTAGGTATTTACTCTAAATTAAATTCTATTATGTTAATTAGTAAAGGTAGATATTAAAATATTATATATATTAGTAGCGTGTTATAGGCTTAAAAATTACTTTTTTTAATAGGCTTAAAGGGTAAAATCAACTTTACCTTTTTTATTAAAGAATAACGTATTATATTACTAAAATATTATTAGAAAAGTGTAGTAGTAATAATCTTAGCAAAACTAACTAGCTTAGTGGTCTGACTAGCTCGGTAGTCCAATACGTTAAGTAAAATAAGCGTTACTGTCGGATTATAGGCATTGGTAGATACATTGGCTGCCCAACGATGCCCAATAGACCGCCTCGATCCTACTTCGGTCCTACTTGGACAAGAGCATGTACACCTCTGTAGCATCCACACGAAGACAAGAATAATAATAAAATCTTCAAATGTAATCCGTTTTCAGTCCCTTTCCTTTCACTAGTGAGAGCCTATCCAACAGTTACTCAGTTAACTCATTTTGTACTCGCTCACTTGTTACTCACTCATTCGCTCAGCGATCGCTCATCTTACTCATCCCCCATCACTGGTATACGCTGTGCGGTTGCTAGACTCACTTCTAGGTAGGTGCGTGCCATGTAGCATGCCCAGGCCACACCTGCACTCGGGCATACCCGAGACACAATCCTACCCGCACTGCATCCCGTATTCGCAGTAACTATCCATATGAACACAATCCCCTAGTCAGACTTCCATCGACCCCATCATCCACCGCAAACATGCCACAAACAGAACAAGGCGCGCCCTCATCTGCTGAGTAACTTCCAAATCTGCACGCGGCACAAGATAGGTAAGTCTATGTAGCAGGCAACTAATCTGCACCCGTTCGTTCCGTCGCGCCCTCAAAGTCCAACCCTTGTATTATGTACCTAAAAACGTAGGCATATCTTGTGCAACGCACAGCCTTGCGATAAACCGCCGAGAGCTCAGAGCAGCATCAACCACGATCCTTCGTCGATCCTGGGGCCTGGGGTTGCCTAGACCTTGTCACTTCACTTGGTGCTGTGGTATGTAGACATGGAGACCAAAAATGGCAAGTAGATCGTGCACCGCGTCCTTTCAAATTCTCGGTCGTTACATGGGTATCTGTTGCTTTTGCTTTGCTTTGCTTTGCTCTGCTCTGCGTCGCTTTCGCATCACTTCCTCGCTCCGCGCTGTAATTAAAACTATCATACATGTATACATGACGCGTTTTCCAACGCCATGCCCATGCACGCATCACTCTCCTTTGCCACAAATCTGCCTGCATTCGTACCCCGCTCACATCAACCCCACCCCAACACCCCCCAAAGTCCGCTTCGTAACCTCATCCCTAACCTTGCCCACCTTCTTCGCCGAGTCCACAATGGCGCTCTCGATCGCCCTCAGCGCCTCCACCAGCTGCTGTCTATCATCCGACATCTTATTCCTCGTGCCCATCAACTGCTGCGCCTTCTCATGGGTGCCGGCCTCCATGGTCCTCAGGTGAGTTTCAATCTCGCGTATTTGGCGTTGGTACGTCTCCAGCGTGCGGCCGAGATCATCTGTGCGGCGGTTGAAGTAGCCAATAAGGTCTACAGGCTTTGTGGAATCGTCGTGGTCATCGAGCGAGCTCGTGGTTGCAGGCTTAGCAGCCGAAGTTGAAAGATTCGACGCGTTTCCGTAGCGGAACTGCGGTGGAAGGTTCTGGTTCTCGATGGCGCGGAAAGATAACGTAGCGTCTTCTGCGTCCTTTTTGACGAGCGTCTTGATGTGTGCGATATTCGCCGAGTCGTTGTCCAGGCCGAGTTCGACCGTGGAGAGGAACTTGTCGATGTAGGCGACGTCCGGGGCTACTAGTTCGATATCCGCGACGTGTCCGGGGAGAGTCTCGCGCACCTTGTTTGCGGTCTCCATCTTTGCGTGGATTATATCGTCGAGCGTGTAGATCTGCTGCTGGATCTCGGGGGCGAGATCGCTGATGCGTGTGTTTCCCTTGATATTATCGAGATTCGTTGTCTGAATGGCCGAGGTGGAACCCAGGTTTGACGATTGGCCGCCTAGGCCGAGCCCCCTGTTCTGTGGATTCATGCCGCCAAATAGCGAAGTCGTCTGCTGCTGTGGCTGGTTTTGTTGGTGCCGCCAAAGAGCGATTGGCTTTGCTGCTGCGGTTGTTGTTGCTGTGCATTCCCAAACAAAGACGGGGTGCTTGTTTGTTGTGCCGTTGACGAGCCGCTAAGGCATGCGGTTAGCCTTTGTGTAACTGTATGCGGGCGCCCTTACTTACAATAGCGAGGGTTTCTGTGCCTGGGTTTGGTTCTGGTTCTGGTTCTGGTTCTGGCCTAGGCCGTCAAATAGTCCACCCGGTTGGGAACTCTGCGTCTGGGTCTGTGAACTGCCCCCCAGAGCGCCCCCAAATAAGCTACTACCCTGCTGAGGCTGCGACTGCGCCGTCGACGCACCAAAGAGCCCCCCGGATGTTCCCGTCGTGGCTTGGGGCTTGTTCAGATTACCGAAGAGCCCGGTGGCCTGGGGTGGCTGTGACGCGGGCGCGGCACCACCGAACAGTCCGCCCGTCTGCGCCTGTGATGTCGATCCAAAGAGGCCGCCGGTACCCTGGGGCCGGGATGCAGCGGTGGAAGAGGCAAAAAGGCCGGCACTCTGTTGGCCCTGGGTCGTGGCATTTCCGCCGCTGCAGGTCCGTCAGCATTGCGCATATAGCAACATGGCATGAGTAACCGGCCCCCCACGACGACGCGCGCCCGACCTAGGAGTCTTGCGACGCATGATAGGGTTCCTGTAAGCTGCCTAAGATGCGCCCGGGGCAGTTGAACACTGCAGGTATGGCCGACTCGGGCGTATATATACGTACAAGAGACTGCCACTGGTGTTGATGCTCAGCGAGTTGGAGCGCCCGAAACCAGCCATTGCGACTTATGCAGCTGCCCGCCCTTGCTTGATCGTTCCCAGGTAGCTGCTGCTAGCGATCTTTGTTGTGCTGTGCTGTGTCTGCAGTGTCCCAATTGGGGAGCGACCGAGATGGTGCAAGTGTCGAGGAGGCGCGTGTCAAGGTCGGGCAGGCGCGGCGCGATGAGTGCGTCCGGGGCGGAGCTGTTCTCCAGCTACAGCAAGGTGGCGGCGCGGCGCGAGTGGGAGGTCCGGTTTGCGAAGGAAAAGCTGGATGCGATGGAGGTTGTCGACCTGCCGCTGTGTCGGATCGAGCGAGCCAGCGCGTAAGTGCTCCCGCTTCTGTGCAACCCGCTGTGGAGCGGTCGGATCACGTGCAGCGCGGTGGTCCGGGTTCGCCAAGCACGCCGCCCACAGAGCCGCCTCGTCGCGTAACACTGAACCCGTCTAACCAAACGCGCAGCCAAGGACACCAGGCCCGTTTCGGCCTCAAGCGCGGCAAGCTGCTCTACGTCTTCAAGTACCCGCACCACGACGTCGAGCGCGACAAGCACCGCAACGTCATCACCCGCGCCCGCTTCATCAAGGACCAGCTCGAGCAGAACGGCTACCACCTGATCCCCTGGGACTTCAAGAAGGGCCAGCTGCCGCGCTTCTGGGACCACGACACCATGGAAGAGGACGACGACGATCTCTACGGGCCCACCGAGCCCGCCCAGCCCGCGCACAAGGACTTCCCCAAGGCCGACGGCGATGGCTCGAGCGAAGACGAGCCCATGGACGAGGGCCTGGAGTCCGGCAAGGACGACGACGACAGCGACTCAGTACGACGCGCCCTTCCTCCAGGCGCGCAATTGAGGCTAACAAAGCTCAGGATCTGGAAATCATCATAGACAAGCCGCCGACCGCACCGAAACCTGCACAGTACGTAGCTCACTGCCGGCCCATCTAGCTTCGCAAGCTAACAACAATCGTAGACAGCAGCAGCCACAAGAATCCAAAGCCATAAAGATCGAAGCGCCGCCGCAAACCTCAACGACCCCCTCGCAGCCTCCCCGAACAACGGGGCCGCAGATCCCCACCCAGCCAGGCACTGCATACCCCGCTGTCCGCTCCTCGACCATCGACGTCAATGCCGACCCTATCTACCCACCCGAAGGCAAGCCCATCACCCAAGTCGACATGGACGCCGACCTCGCCGAGTCTAGCAAGCCCTGGCGACTTCCCGGCGCCGACCAGTCCGATTACTTCAACTACGGCTTCGACGAGTTTACCTGGGAGATGTATCGCCAGCGACAGCAGACCATGGTGACGACGCTTGCCAACCAAAAAGCCGAGACGGCGCAGATGCAGTCCATGTTTGGTGCAGGAGTGCCTGGCGGTCCGCAGCCACTAGAGCCCGGGCAGTCGGCTGGCGGCGGTCCACCGGCGGGCCCTGCAGCTGCGGCTCCACCGCCCGGCATGATGAACGAGGACACCATGTTGCAGATGGCGAACCAGATGTTCGCGCAAGGCATAGACCCGAGCAACATGGACTTCCAGTCGTTTATGCAGATGGCGGGCGGCGGCGGTATGCCAGGATTTGGCGGCGGCGGTGCGGGGGGCAACCAAGGAGGCTTCACCGGCGGTGGCGGTGGAGGGAACCCAGGCGGTGGACGAAGAGGTGGAAGAGGCCGGGGCAATTGGCAATGAAGAGGATAGTTGCGACTTGGTCTTATTTGCTCCTACGACTGACGCGACGGGGAATGTGGAGGGTGCATTCATGGCGTTTTTATGTACAACAGGATAGGATACGACACGATACCAAGAAGGACTGTCTTTGGGAAAGATGCTTCTGAATTTCTAACATACCTTATACACCGAGCCTTATTATAGTGTGGTATTGTATTGTTTGGTTCGCTGAATGTTTCGTTGTGCGAATTGTTGACTTTGACGACTTGTATGCTTACCGTTTCACTGCTCCTGGTTCAGGTGTCATGGAAAATACATCACACCGAAATGTGGCCAGGTTGATCCGTTCTTTTACCAGCATTCCCTACAAGACAAGACATGCAATCTCTGCGTGAAAAAAAACAACCTACATCTTCGCCGCAGCGGCCACAGCCGGGACCTCCTCCCCCTTTGGCAGAATATGCGGCACCGGCCCCACAGGCGTAATGCCAAACCGATTAATCTGCGAATGGCTCTTCGTGTAATCTACACATACACAAACACGCAACATTAGCAAAGTACGCGACAACCAAAACGGACAATAAAGGAATGTGCACTCACGGTTCCTAATGTGCTCAAACTGCGTCGTCTCCCCAAACGCAGCATGATCCCAGTACAAGTTGCGCAACCACTTGTGCAGATGCGGGTATCCGCTGCGGATGTCGCGGATGTTGCATTTGAAGTGCTGGACGTAGACGGGGTCGAAGCGCACGATGGTGGTGTAGAGGCGGATGTCGGCTTCAGTGATGGTTGGGGAGGAGAGGAGGTAGGGGGTTGTGGAGGTGGAGAGGTGGGCCTCGAGGCGGTCGAGGGAGTGGAAGAGCGTGGTTACGGCTTTGGTGTAGGCTTCTTCGGTACTGGATTAGGGGAGGGGGTTCGTCAGTGTGTTAGGTAGTTAGGCGGTTGTGGGGTTTTATGGGGGTAGAGAAGAGGAGTGGGTGGGGACGTACGTTGCGAATCCGCTCTTGTAGACGCCGTTGTTGACGTCGTTGTAGACCCAGTCGTTCATCTCCTCGATGTCTTTGCGGAACTTCTCCGGGAAAAGATCGACGTTTTTGTGTTCTTCGTCGAGGAGGTCGTCAAAGGCGGTGTAGAACATGCGGATGATTTCGCTACTCTCGTTGCTGACGATCTTATTCGTCTTCTTGTCGTACAGCGTAGGCACAGTGAAGCGTCCGCTGTAATTGGGGTCTTGCTCGAAGTAGATGTCGCGGATGTGCGTGAAGTCTTTATGCAGGGGATCCGGTCCCGTGTACTCGCCCGGCAGCTTTTCGTCGGCCGTGACGAATCTCCAGCCTATTTGCACTCAGCAGCATTTCTCTACTCGCCCGTGCGATTCAGGGTAGACCACGCACCTTTCTCAGCCATGTGCCAATGCACACTCGTGATCCCAATGAAACTCTCCAACCCCTTCAACTTCCTCACGATCATTGTGCGATGCGCCCAAGGACACGCATAGCTGACATACAAATGATACCGCCCCTTTTCAGGCGGGAACTCGGCGCCATCTTTGTTCTCAATCCAGTTCCTAAACACCGACGACTGCCTTTTGAACTCGCCCGACTTGTCTCCAGGCTTGACCCAGTCGGTAATGCCGCCCTTCTGATCCGATGACGTAGGTGCTTTGTCCATAACTGCTCTAGTAGCCGTGAATGAGAAGGCGCGGAAAGCGATGCGGGGAGGCGCGACGATGGATTTGCTGCGTGGAAGGAAAAATGCTGGAGAAGCTCGAATGCGGCACCAGTGGAGGAGGGAGGGCATAAAAAGGAATGGAATGGTAGTTGGCTTTAATTAGTAAATACTGATGCCTGATGTCGTCAAGAGCTCTCCCCGCGCTAACAACGAATCAACGTCCCAATTTCGTCATGCAGCCCCGCTTCCGACGCTTTGACTAAGCTTGACAAACGACCTCATTGCTCGTATTGATCAAAGCTAACAGCGAGCTGAGGAGATTGTCGTATAATGTTCAGCTAATGCTTGAGTAGCTTAAACGATGGAGTCCACTATCATGAACTAAAAGCTTACAGAGCATTATTCTTGGACACTATCAAGTGTGCTTGCATTTCTTGTACCTATGTAAAAATACTTCGAACTGGCCATTAGAGTATCGCAGAACAACTAACATTAGGTAGTTTTTACCTATCTAGATGTCACAGCACGTGCAAACAAGGACATTGTAAAAATCTGACCACATCCTTATTCATTACTAATCTCACCACCACCACAGAAGCCCGAGCACAGGAAACCAGCGTGCTCTAGCAATGTGTTAGAAATCTCAAACCGCCACCCAATGGACATCGATCCAGAGTCCAAGTAGAATGGAAACAGATCCCCAAATAAACGCCCGCTAAAAACGCAATGACAATAAGTAAAAAGCAAATGAGAAGCTAGCAGTGCCATGGTTCCTACACCGTTGCTAATCGTGCAACATTGGAGGCCGCTCCCACCTCCAAGGTCTATCATCCGCAGCATGGTGGTAAAAGTAGATATAATATACAGTGGAGGCAAGAGAAGGTGTCGTCGGGGTATCTTCGAGCTACAAGGGGAGACAGAACATCTCAAACCATGAATGTTGAATCGATTGCCATAATCGAACGCGAAAAAGGAGGGAGACGGATTACTCGACTTCAGTGAGCCAGCGCCGTATGCCTTCTTTCAGAGACGAGTCGGTCGCAGTCTTGGCGGCATCGAAGCTAGAATTATTTCTCGTCGTAACGTCCTCCTTTGTTTCGTCTTTCATGTCGCGTTCGGCCGTGACATCCTTGACCACCATCTCAAGCGCATCGAATATTACGGCTTTGCAATCTGTCTGTGGGACTTCTACGTGGGCCGGCGCGTCCGACATGCAACGAGTATCGCGCTTCCCTCGCCGGGAGCTCGATCGTGACGAGCTAGCCGATTGGGTACGAGAGCCTTGCCCAGATTGTGCCAGAACACGATCGACAGCATCGGTCAGAGTCGCGTCAAAATCCATAATTGGTTCTTCGACGAACGTCTCCGCGAGATGTACTTCCGTCATCATAGGCGCGGTCGGGCCCGTGCTATATGGATTGCCATATTGAGATCGCCCGGGTGGGATGCCAGAACCACCGGGCGTCATGGCAGATGCCTGGTAAGTTGGAGTCGGGATGAGTCGGACTAGACGACGCAAGCTGATGCGCTTGATCCTGAATGTCCGGGTATCTGCGATGAGAGCGGAGCAGACATCCACCCAGCGCTCAAGCGGACCTTGCTCAAGAGTTGGAGTGGCAGCCGATGCTATCGGGCTTGGCTCAGCGCTCATAGCCACTTGATGTCACTCTCAAGCTCGGCATAAGGTCTGATCGCTTGTACCGCAAAATCGGGATGAAACTGCTTCAACCAGCCCGCAGCGTTGACAGGCTGCTCTGGTTCGCAACAAGGTGCCGACAAAATTGATGATTCGCCATAACTGGACCCTTGTTGGCTAGGAACGGAGCCGTATCCGCCTAGCAATGGAGATTGAAGGGGAGACCCAAAATCAGGAAGCGGTATGTCAACGTCGATGACTCCATCTTTCTCGTTCACGGAGAGCTTCAATGTGGAATCAAAGGTCTTCGGACGCTCAGGAATCGGACGCGCGGCAGATGCAGGAATACCGCTGGTGCCGACAGGATAAGTCTCTGGCGAGTCTCCTCCAGTGATAGTTGTGTTACTAGCCGGCTGTTCGAATGGATCAGTGTCACCAAAGACACCATCCATAGAAAGCTCCTGTACCATTTGCTCCAATTGCGACCGAGGTCTATCGAGACCTCTATAAGCGGAGCCTCCAACGCCTAGACCATCATCGGTGCTCTGTAAATAGTCGCTTTGATCAGTGGAGGATCCACGTCTCCCATTCCAGAAGCTCATGAAGCCACTCCAGCGGCTAGTGTTGCCAGAGTCTGTGCTTGGGTTACTCGCGTGCCCTGTACCACTTCTTTGCAAGTTGTGCATCAAATTCGCCGAAGCAAGACTGTCGCTGCTGTCGGGTCTGTGGTCAGGCAACGGCCCAGAAGCCTTCGTCCTCGGAAGAGTAAAATGTGCCACTGGGACGTCATTCTGGGGCGCTGCAGTGGACGCAGTAGCGCCAGTATTCTTTGCAAGAGTAGCACTATCTGACATGGACGGTATCACTAGGCTCGTGCGAATGGAGTGCGCAGAAGAACGGCGAGAGTGTCGCGGCACTTCTTGAAATTCAGCTACGCCGGAATCCGAGCGTACATTGGCAGATTCAACGGTTGAACAGCCAGTATTGTTTGCGGCAGGAGGTTGAAGGCGCATGTTGGTTAAGCTTGGTTTACCACGGGGTCGCCGGTTGATCTGACGACGTAGAGAATGTTTGCGGGACGGTGGCATGTTAGTCGGTGGCGATTGTGAGTATCCACGCAATGACGTAGAGGTGCTTGGGCGCATTGGGGAAGCACCTTCGTAGTTCGACAGAGCGTTTGGTGGAAGGAAAGCAGCAAGCAAGAATATCAGTCTCCGAGCTGCCATCTTGTCCGGAGAAACGACAATGGTACGGTTCGAGATAATGAGGTTGTCACCCGCGTTGGACTTTTGTTGTTCTCGATGACGCCTGCGGTGCCATTTGGGGCCAAGAAGATTGAGCCACTCGGTATGATTTCCCAGGAACGCAGTCAGCAGGTTGAAGAAGAAGAAATTCTCCTCTCGCCGGCCCGCCCATCTCCCGAGCCATCTAGCCTCTTCACGCCACACGCCCCATTTCCCCTGGCCCGTCATAACACGCGGTATACGCATGCCACTAACAACACGATTTCCTGCCAGCTCTACTGCCTTCCGAATCTCAGGATCGAACATGAGTGCATTGGGCTGCAGCCTCAGCGCTCGACGCATTGGCGGCACAGGTCCACGGGGATGATTGATCATGGGTACAGATGTCGACTGTGCCGTTTTGAAGTGATTCAAAATCCGTTCTTGGACGACAAATTGGAGGCTGGTGAGGGTGCGCATGATGACATCCCAGTGTTGGCCAACGACATCTACACGATCGTCCACGTCACTGCTGAGCGACATGGAGAGTAGTGAGTCGACACCAAAGTTGGAATCGATGAAAGCCCAACCAGCACGGCGATCAGAGTCCAATGACGACCCCAAAGAGTCATTGCCGGGCCCAGAAGTGGACAAATGGTTTGCCTTGAACTGGCCCGGTCGGGACGGCGGACGTAGCGTTGACGAGGGAGCGCCGATAGGCAGGTGCAGGATGATTGTTATCGCATACATGGGACTTTTACGCGACGAAGACAGCTTCTGGGTTCCTCTAGCAGGGGTGGCCTGGCGTGGGAAAGGAAAGCCGTCGGCCGAGTTCTGTGGTGTAGGGGTGCGTACGTCGGATGTGTCTTGCTCATCGTCTGGGATGTTGACGGAGAACATGCGCGTAATGAAGATTGTCCGCCTTCTGTGCTCCTTGGACATGCTGGCGCTGCCCTCGCCAGAAACTAGCTCCGGGGGGACGTTGCTGGGGGTAAAGGACTTGGCTAGATGGCTTCTCCGGCGGATGCCCTCTGCCCTCCCGAGCGAACTTGTGGCATCCTGGATTGGCGAGGCCACAAGGCTCGGGTCAGATGGCTTGGGGTCGAGTGGCACAATGTGGATCTTGTTTGAGTTTCCGCGGTAGTTCATGGGCGTGTTGCCAAACATGCAATCCAATGCGATGTTGACCAGGTCGGTGGACTCCTTCGACTTGGCCTGGGCCTTTGCCTGCGTCTGGGCGTGCTCGTCGATGTTGGGCATGGACGAGATGGAGCTGCCGCGGGTGCGCGAGCGCGCAAAGACGGCGGCGGTGGGCGAGCGGGGCGTCGTCGTTTCGGTGACTAGCGACGAGCGGCGGGCGTGGAGGCCGCCGAACGAGGGCCCCGCGGTGCTCGCGCTGCCGGCGCCGAAGGCTCGTGGGCGTGTGCTCGGCTGGGCGGGCGACTCTGTGCGCGGCGGGCTCGGCTTGGAGTCGAACAGGATCGTCTTGGGCAGCGAGGCCGTCTCGTCCTGGGCGACGATGATGCGGCAGTCGCGGGGGAAGTCGAGGTCGATCTCGGGCAGCGGGCCGTCGTGGGCGGTCCCCAGCGACAATTGGGCGCCATGGAGCGGGTAGGGCTGGCCGTCGGGGTGGTAGAGGGTGCTCGTTTCGGGATAGAGCAGGTGTCGCGTGTGAGACTCTTCGGTGGCAGAATCAAGCGTCGTGGTCGGCGACGGGTGCGCGGCGGCGCCTTTGCGGGCGCTGAAGAACTGGCCAAGCATGTCTCCTACCGGGCGCATGCCGCCATAGAGGGAGCGAGGCGCGGCGGGCTTTTAGCAGTTGCTGTGGAAGCCGTAGTAGGCCTGGCGAGCGGGGACGGCCGCGTGGGAACAGCCCATTGCAACGCGCGTGCGGGCGGCGGCTCTCTGCTGGGGTGGGAGTGAGGCGCGACGTCGGCCGGCGGGCTCGTCGCTGGGGAGTGGTCGCGGGCGTGGGTGTTGTGCTGGCCGGCGGGCGGCGGCGGCGGAGGAAGAGGAAGAGGCGGTCGAGGGTGGGAGGCGGTGTCGGCGTGTGTCGCGTGCTGTGAAGAGGCCTGAGGGCCACGGGTGAGCGAAGAGGGCGCGGGAGGAGTCGTGGGCTGCTGGCTGCTGGCTGCTGCTACATACCTAGCTTGTGACGCTCCACGCTTAGTTATACAATGGCGGTGAAGGGCTCCTCGTACCGCTATCTCTGCCTGCATGCATTCTCCAAGCTCCCGCCGTCAACTTCCCGTCTCACCTGATTCTCCGGGCCCATGGCCGACGGGCTGCTATCGGTGGCCATGCTGCTCTCTCCTGGCTCGTCACCTCGACGCCCGTCAGTCACTGCGCAGTGGCAGCATCGCGGCCTGTTCGACGGTACCTAGTACATACCCATGCATCCCTACCGGCACGCGCAGATCAGCCGCCAGGATTCCCCGGCGTCCAACTCTCCACAATCACACTCGCTTGCAACCATGTACCAAGGTAGGTCTGGCCGGTATACATGCGACTAGTCGTCTTCTGGCACGGAAACGGCTCCATATCAGAAATCGGCTGTCTGCAGTTCCCACGTCAGCCGCGCCTTCCCAGGCAAGACAAAAAGCCTTGACGTCGTGCAACACGGCCATCGCTGCCATTGAACCCATCATCCGTACGACACGCCCATCGCTGCCATTGAACCCATCATCTGTACCACACGCTACAGACGCCGATATGCAATTCTCCCCGCACCACATTAGATACACTTCCATTTGCAGCACTAGCGTGTCGAGCAGGACCATGTTCTAGGCCTCGGCATGACAAACCCCCACAATCTCACCTTATTCGTCGCTATTCTGCCAGTCTACTGGCATCGTCCGCATTTACTTCAAGTTCGTACTTACCGACTGACGTACTATACTCAATTGTCAACTTTTACCGTGA
Organism: Laburnicola sp. JP_R_19; assembly: GCA_031010545.1. Taxonomy (NCBI): domain Eukaryota; kingdom Fungi; phylum Ascomycota; class Dothideomycetes; order Pleosporales; family Didymosphaeriaceae; genus Laburnicola; species Laburnicola sp. JP_R_19. Next base: position 19,374 of record VOIT01000131.1, on the reverse strand, counting down.
ATGTTAAAGCATCCAGCTCTTGCTTTACGTTATAGGATATTGTGCGTAGCTCAATTGAGATTGTACTACTTTATGTTCGAATGGGTGCGTCTGAAATCTCCATATGCAAAAACGTCCGTTGACAATTGCTACATGTTCCGTGATGTAGGATATCTGAAGTAAAACCAGTGGGGTGCGCGACCGGACGAAGATGTGTGATGGATTTCTCCGTCTTCAGTCCCGCCAAGTAATGAAGTCTTTGAAGGACATGGTGAAAAGGGAGGACAATATAGTTGGAAGCAGTACTTTATGTGTTGGAGATGGTAGGTAATGCTAATGGTAGAGCACCTACACCTTTTGGTTCACGTGCAAGACTTCTAATGATATTGACATATATGGTATTCTTTACACACGTCAGAAAGTCTATGCAGTACCGCGCAAATGCAGGGACTGGACACGTTGCTAGTATATTGCTCACACTATTCTCCCTAGTGACATGAAGCAAATGCGATTGTTTGACCTTACATCTTCGGCTGAGATTCACGTGTTGAGCAGGTTTCAATTCATTGAGACATGTTCTAAGCCCCTGATTTTGTATGTGATAATCATTTCAGCCTGAAAATACGTCTGACAAAGATTGCGCCTCGAAGATCAGCCTGTCAACACTCAAAAAGCTGAAATATTGGCAAAATCACCTCACGTACCCCTTATTACGCAGTACTGTGGTGCTGAAGGTCAATATCATGAAAGATGCGGTAGTTGGGCGTAAAACTCCATGTGGGAAGTTCCATGCCCAGATGCCCTGGTGGTGCAGTGCCCCCTATCATGAGCCGCCTCTACCTTGAGACCCCATGCACCTGCCCTTAACTTATGGTTGATCCGCGGTTGCTTTTCGGTCAGTGGCCACTCGTAGGAGTCTGACTACCAAGTCCTACTTTCCACTCCCTTGAACGCTCCTGAACATCTTCCAACTCTGCCTTCTAGACTTCTGGATCGACACCAAGTGCGAGCACGCTCATTGTTTACATGGCAGAACGGACAAGTGCAGGTCGTACACGCCCTATAAGAACCTGCCTCCTCCAACATCTCAACCATTCTTCATTCACATCACGCACACATCACAATGCACTGTCTTTTGTTGTCTATTACGTCCATACGATCTCGTTCTCTTCTTTTTTCGTCTATCTTCGAACGCTCAGTCTTCTTTGTTGCAGCTATACAGCTAGCAGTCATCATCGCGTTCCTTGACCACGTCGTTGACATGACCGAATACCCATCTACGTGTATGAGATAACACGTGTTGGTTCTTTTCAAACAAAGGTGCGTCCAATTCTCCAATGGTTGGTGGGTCTGCTCGGCGAGGGCCGCATGTTCGGCTTCCATGACCCTAGAGCTCCTAGCTGTCCGACAAGATTAAAACCCCCCAGGAACCCGGCCAAGCTCTTCCATGCTTGTGACGGGAATCACAAGGGGGGGACAGAATGGACGCACAAGTCGTTAGTCTTTGACTAACGCACCTTCTCCGCCGTATGGCGATAGGTTCCGGTCCGCTCGACGTTTCGGTCTCTTCGCTCAGAACGCTTGCATCATCATTGCAATTCGACCGGTCGACCTCGTCTATCGTTCTTCGGTCACCCTGACGCTGCCGTCTTGTTCATGCCCACTTGAGCACACTCCACTTGTTACCTGTATCGGCATCAGCAGCACTCGCTCGGATCAAAAGGAACGGCTGGGGATTCGGGATGTGGTGGTTTCTCTTCATGTGTGTTACTCAGCTACGGTCTTCTTCAAGGTATGGTGTCCTGCGTGTCAAGCAGTGCGTCTATGCGAACTTCTCTGATGCCTCCCAGGACTTCACGCGACTCCTCCTTCTATCGCCTGGACATGGGAGTCTCATCCAACTTCTGCCTCTCGGAGAGCTGGGGCGTCTGATCCGCATACTTTTGGCACACTTGCTCTGCCTCGGAAGTTATCGTACACTACCAGAACACTCCTTGCGTCGCCGGCGACTTCAGGCTCGTCGATGCAGCCATCAGGACTACAGTTGGAAAGAGGGACGACGGACCATGCAGAGTTGGGGCGGAGGAAGGAGAACATCACGAAGGGAACGCTCCTGCAGGTAGAATCCGGGATGGAGACGGAAGGACGCGAAGTGTGCTGCAGGCAGCACGTAGATAAATATATTGCTTTTGGTGGAAAATTTTGTTGAGATCACAACTCTTGTTTAGTTGTGGTACCTTACCCCTGGTTCAGGCCGGATAACGGACATTGACTAGAAACCGTGGCTTCACCTTCCCGTGAGGAGACCCGTAGAGGGTGGACCAGAAGAAAATTCGCCACGCCCTACTACCGGTTACCACAGTATAGTGGCGAATGAACAGTTCTTTTTATAGCTAATCAAACCTTTACTAAATGTTATTGATTCTTCGATCGTTTACCATAGAGGTAGCTTCACCTGCCGGTGAGGAGACCCGTAGGTGCCTGCAAACCTCAGGAGATTTGCTGACAGGTTTCTCGGTCTGGCTGGTGCGACATTTTTGTTACCGCCGAATTACCAAGCGAATCGTCGTTTAACAAGAAACTGTAGATTTCTTGCATGGTTCGGCGGTGAGCTGAGCGGGCCAAGTTATCTCGGGAGGTGTAGTATCACGTGACGCACGATCCACCTGAGCACCTAGGCACCTAGGCACCTAGCAAGTTTTTAGAAAAATTCTTGCGAGATGACTGATGGACCACTTACCAACTCCGGTCGTGGAGAACACACTGCAGTGGTTGCGCGAGGTTGGTGCTTGGCGCCGGTCTTGACGCCCGATACCGGTCCATAATCACACTACCACAAACAACAAAAAAATTGCACACATCGGATTTCTCAATGCAATCGCTTCATGCAATGCATACAACTCGTATATGGCTCCAGTGATCAATTCCGGGCGCCCCGAGCCAGCATTCGCACAGCCCAGTATCGATTCACAGCTCGCCTAATCATGTACCCCCAGGTTACCAATTCTGCCGTGCATGCAGGTTGAGGCGCTTTACATATTCGACTCCTTAACAGACGTGTTAAGCCGGATAACACTGGGCTGGGAACAGGATTATTCCTGGCTCTTTCTGTATGACCGGCTGCTACGACGACAATTGTTGTGCTGCGTTTGCTAGAACACTTTACGCAGTCTACGTAATCCAGGCGATCGACCACGTACCAGGCGCAGAGTCGGTAAATATATTGGGATCAGCGGGTCAAAAAAAGTGGATCTGAGAGTCGACGGTGTCCAAATTTCCGGGAGATAAAGATGAGGCGGAATTGAACCACCGCTTGTTGTCTAAGCGAGTGCTTGGTGCTGCACAAGGATTCGCAACGTCTTCATTAACAGCCAGAGGAATTTTGCTGTCTGGCCAATGAAAGAGGGATCAGCTTTGTGTTGGACTGGATTTGTACGTGGGCGCGTGGAGGCGTGCTGCGGCTCGAATCGCTCGTGGTGCATATTCACATGCTCCAGGCGTGTGCTGTGTGACACGTCAGATTGTAATATTCTGAGAGCTGCGCGCGGATGGGCAATCGTTGAAGGAACCGAGTGATGTAGTGCTCAAACTTACGTCACATTCTTCAACCAATACCCTAGGTATGATCGCTTGCTCCTTGTCCAGAACGGCATAAGATATCCAAGATCTTAAACTGGCGACCGAGCGACATATATATGCTAGGGGTTTTTTATTTTTTTGTGAACAAAGCTGCAGCCCGCAACTATACTATAATAAAAAAGAAAATCTAGCTATAACCTTTTTTTCTGTGTACTAGCTCTTAGCAAAAAAAAATCTTAAATACACGTAATTAAATTGATAACGCGCTCATAACCGCGTCATTTCTAAAATCGAAAAATTCAATCATGTGATCTGACTGTGACCTCGGGAAGTGCCTGTGGGTCTTGGTCGAGACCAGATGCTAGGGATAAAAATGGAGAGGTGATGATGCACTTAGGATTGTGCGATAGAAGCAGAACAATTAAGCAGTAAGTGTGTTGAATTCGTTCGATCTAGCCAACAAATTGGCTCTATGTACTATCAACTGCGGCTCTCTTCTATAAATTGTTAAGCATGAAGAACTGACCAATGAGGGATGACTCATGAAGAGGTATTTTCACCACAGGAAACCCAAGGAAGGAAACCCCAGGATACAACAACACCGTTAGATTTGTCTTTGTTGAACATTAGACCGATCCGTTTATCAGTGAAAGCAGTGTATTATGTAAAAAAAGTCCCATCAAGATAACACTACAAGATCCAGCAACCCTGACAAAGGAAATATAAAGAAAACATAGTAACACAATACAGAACCCAAAACCAAATAACAACAGGGGGTATGTGTGCCTAACAGCACGGGCATGAGACCATCCTTATAGGATCTGCACTTTGGGGGATTTTAGTAAGAGATAAAATTTGTAGGCTGCAGATGATCAGTTTACAGTGAAGTTGTCGAGTGCTTTTTGTAATGTACTGTTTTCATTACAACCCATATGCCCGTTGAAAATAAGTTTATTGTCAATCATGGGTAATTCTTCCATGACCTCACGTGTTTTCGGGGGTTCGTTCCATTTGCCGCCGTGCGATGTCACAAACTCCTTGAGCGAATCATAGACTTCGTGAGTATTGACTAGACGCTCTTTAAGAATGACACCTTTTAGCCTCGATGACACTGGCTTTTGAGTTTCCTGCTCGCTCGTCTTCATATACTTGAATTTGCAGTTGATGGTTGCAAATTTTCCACGGATATCCTTCTCGAGATCTGCAAATTTCCCATAGATATCCTTCTTGAGATCATAGTATCCTAGTGGATGCCCGTCTGAATTGTGCGTCGGTGCGGCAGCACTAGCACCAGTGCAATCGCGCTTGACGAAACCGGGAACTTTTTCGAACTTCTGAGGTGGAGCGACATTTGGAGAGAGCTTCTGTAAGTTTTCCATCGTAAGCGGCGGATATGAAGCTTTTGCTTCTTGTGGATGGTTTTGATCATGGCCGCCATCGTTGGGTATCTGCTCTTTGGCTCGCTCAGCATCTGGTTTCTCCCTTCTAGACCTGTTGCCATGCGAAGCGCCGATAGAATATGTGACGGATTTCACCTGATTACGTCAGCGGCTTGGCCCGTGCTCAACTTCGATTATACGGATCTCCCATAGCTCAATAGTACAATCAACAATTGCCTCAACTTTCGACTAAGGATCTCAACGCTCCAACAGTTATGAGCCCGGTCTGCACCTACTGAAGGCTGCCTACTCATCTGCAATTGTTCACGACTTTTTACGACGATCCAGCGATCCTGCAGCGATCCAGCGATCTGACGACGATTTGACGACGATCCCGCGATCCATCGATCCAGCGATCTCACAACAACAATCCATCAAACAATCCATCAACAACAACGATTACGATCCCGCGATCTATTGATCCAGCGATCTAACAACAATCACTACGATACACGCCACGTACGATTTTCGCGACGAGCTACACAATGGCGACAGACGATCCTACAACGACGCGCGTCACGGTCGTCCTCAGCAAGCCTGAGGATTGGCAGGCGTGGTTTCACATACGCAAAGACGCTGCAAAGCGAGAGATCTGGCAGTACTGCGACCCCGACGTCGCTGCAGCTGATCTGCCTCAATTAACTGAGCCTATTGAGCCAGTTGCGCACAATTACAAGGTCACCAAGGAGCCTGGCAAGAGGTACGACGACACTGACCTTTCTGACGCCGAATTCCACCGTTATCAATTCGCGTATGAGCGATACGAGAAGCAGCTTGCTCGCTATACAAAGCAGCAGGACGCGCTTGACAACCTGAATACAGAGATCAGCAAGACAATTGACAAGCGTCATCTACCTGATACAAGACAAAGATACGCCGCACGCGCGGCTCGTCGCCCTTAAGGCACACCTCGCGCCGTCAACAGCAGCTCACCGACGCGATCTAATCAACAAATACAAGCGTCTTTGTGTACCACCAAAGTCGCGCAATACCGAAGAATGGTTACGCTCATGGGTTGAGATAACTAAACAATGTATAAAGATCAATCTGCCTGACGTCGAAGGCACGCGAGCGCAAGACGATTTCTTGCAAGCGATCAAAGGCGTAGATCCCGAATACGCTACTCCAAAGCTTATCGAGCTGTTCAACCAGGAGAACAAGGGACTAGACGTAGCGACGCTGGAGGACTACGTCGCCGAGTATACAACGTACTATCGTCGAGTTCGACCGTCATATCAACTTACGAGCATGGCTGGCGATCTGGCCGCGGCAAAGACTCAGACTCAGAACAACAACAAGGCTACGACGCCAACAAGCCCTTGTGTCTGCGGCGGGTTACACTGGTTTGGTAGCTGCTACTATCTCAACAAGAATCACCCACAGCGACCACCCAACTTTCAAGAAGATCCCGCTATTCGTCAGCGCATAGATCAAGCGCTACAAAACAAGAAGCTGCTCGAGCGGATACAGCAAGCAGTTAACAAGACAAACAAGTATCATTCGTCAAAGTTGGCGACTCCGACGACTCTAACGAACGCGGTAATTCAACTCGACAGCGGCAATCCACCCAACTATGGTGGAGCTGCCTTTGCCTGCGATCTTTACAGCATGGCAATAATCACACCGGAGGCGCGATCTGACAGCGTCCCGGAGGAGCGATCCGATAGCGTCTCGCGATCCGACAGCGTTTCGGATGAGCAATCAAACAACGACAGTTTCAATTCAAACTGTTGCAGCAATTGACGAGGACGTCCAGAGCGACGTGTACACGACAAAACCACTACAATCACAGCACTATCAGTTACACCGACGCCTTCAACAGAGCCGTCGGTGGGGGGTGAGCAAATCGACTCACTCGACAAAATCGACGACAAAATCGACAAGCCCATCAAATCCGATACCGTCGATCAAACTCAATCCAATCCTGTTGATTACAGCAGATTTTTCGCAAGGCAACGTCGTCACTACAAAGCGTGTGCGTAGGCCACCCGCAATAACTAACCAACGCGACAACAACGCGCTATGGGATTCAGATTTCTCGCAAAACAACGTTGTCACCACAAATCGTGTGCGTAAGCCACCCGCTGAACTAGGTCTACACCGACAAGATAGCTGTCAACGGCCTCACCAAGATACTCTCAAAAGCCAAGCACCAGGAGTTTATACACCAGCTCCAACTCGTCAATATTGCTTAGCGTTTACAGGGCGATTTACGTAAGTGACGTCAGTGGCGTTTGAGTCAGCAATTACGACTCCAATTGATTGCAACACCAACAATCAACAAAATCAGCCTATACAGGGATATTTTCAGCTTCAATTGATCTCACGATCCTCTTGAAGCTGGGGGGGTGTGTGACGGATTTCACCTGATTACGTCAGCGGCTTGGCCCGTGCTCAACTTCGATTATACGGATCTCCCATAGCTCAATAGTACAATCAACAATTGCCTCAACTTTCAACTCACGATTTCAGCGATCCGACAGAATAGGACCTGCCGAGACTATCAGACCTTGGGATATCATTCGCCTTTGCAATTTCCACGCAAATTTCAGGCAGCGTCGACGTCCCTTTGAGAGGCGGTACATAGAGGTGCCCATGGTCTCGAGGCATGGTGAGCTCGAAATGTGGGATCGTTCGAGGAGATATGAAGCGGTCGTCGATATTCGAGCGTATTCGTGTGGTGTTAGAATTTGGGTAAAGCTGCTGGAGTAAGGATGCTGTGAGGAATGGTGTAGATGGTGTGAAGAAGTAAGTAGGAGTGAAGGTGCAGATACTTATGGGGAAGCCTCTAGGGGAGGATGTACGAGTCAAGCCAGCCCTAGTTTGAATCCTGTGACTCATTCCACAAGTTGGTACTGCTTTTAGAATGAGTCACATACTTACGAGAAAGTGGATGAGCAACCCGCCGAACTCACTGCAGTTTTAAATCACAGGAATCTGACTGCGGTATATGTCTGCTCTAGGTAGCATGTGGGAGCTCACTGGTGACGGTTGCGTTGTAAATTTTTGAGGAACTTGACAAGACATTAGAAAACAAAGTCCATTTATTGCAAACAAGATTCAAGAGAAGAGATTATATTATTAAAGAAACTACAAAAAAGCACCAAGAACTCCAGAGTGACGTGCTGACCAAAGGGAAATAGCAAAATAGCCATACAATTTGCCGTAATCTCAACACTGTCCTTGACTCACAATGATAATACCTTAGCTGACCGAAATGAAAGTTTGATTCCATGCTGCAAAGTCCATCATCTGTACACAGTTAATCCGTATCTGTGCTTTTCAGGATATTGCAGCCGCTTGTTCAGCTCTTTAGTATTTTTCGAGCACTACGTTGTCATTAATACTCCATCCGTATCATCATAAGAATCAATACTTACCGTTACAAGTGCAGCCGAATTCAGGATTGTACTCCAAACGACCCTGGTTCTTCAATGCACCGAACAGGAACTCCTGGATCAGAGGTTCATTATTCTGGTCGCATCGATTGACCTTTGCGCCAAACCTTCTCAATTTAGATTTCAATGATTTGGCGGTGCGTACGTCCAGGACACCTTCCTCGTTATCCGGAAATATGACGTGGTAGAAAGATCGCTTGTTCTCGTTCGAATCTTTTTGATCGTTGTACCAACCAATGTTCGATTGTTTAGGCCGGCTTTTTTTGTCAATGTCTGTCTGTCCCGCTTTCGGTTGAGGTCGAGAGGTTGCGTGCGTTGTTGACTTTCGATTGACTGGGTGAGTTGAATAGTGTCGTTCTTGACTAGGTCCCATTTGCGCAGGGTCAACCTTCATGCTATCCAACCTATCCTCTAATCCAGCAGCATAGAGGGTCTCCGATAAAGATATTACTGTAGATGATTAGTGCTTCAAATTATAGACACTCACATAGCCGGAATATTCTTACAGTTCTCAGTACATCCCTTTGAGATATCATAATCAGGTTTGCTTGTGCCTCCCCTCCCAATTGGAAGGCTCTTTAGGATTCGCGCACGCTTTGTACCATCAGGATCGTCAAGGCAGGAGGTAAGAGAGAAAGAGTTATCCTTAACGAGATTGTGTAATGTTTCAAACTCTTCCCTCCGGGCATTCGGGAAGACTTTGGGGCAGCGCTTGCAACGGTCCGTACTATCGTCGGTACTATCTATCATCTATCGTCACGTGTTCAATCGATCGATAGTAGACAAGGCAGGCGATACCGTAGTCGATCGATAGTAGTGAGGCCTACCGTAGTACTGTAATAATCGCGATACTTTAGTGGTGTTGTGGCCTAATTAGGCATAGTGCGGCTCTGCGGCTTTTATACCGTGCCCGTGCGCGTAACGACCCACGTCGCATAACGACCCAGGAACAACGCGCTCACTACTTCAAAAATGAGGGTATTGCAACAGCTATAATAGCTATTATTACGAGATTTTGTAGTAGAGTAGTAAACAAAGGCATGCGATTAATTTGTACTATCTAAATTTACTTGGAAGGTTGACGTTGCGGCCACGGCGGGTGGTGAAAGCTGGGGCAGCTGATGCAGCCTGTGATGCCTCCTTAGCAGCTGCACCAGCACTACGTTGTTTCTGACGCTTGTTGGCTTGAGTAGAGGCTTTTGAGGCCTTGCGCTTGCCCTTTTGGGACAGTTGTATAGCTTTTTCAGCGTTGCGAGCTGCCTTCTGGCGCTTGCGTTCAGCTGCCTTGTCAGCCTTCTCCTCCTCCCTCACCACCTTGGCTGCCTCTCTCGCCACACGCCTCTCCTCTGCCTCCTGCTCTCGGAGTAGCTTAGCAGCAGCTTGAAGCTTCTTCCTGTTAGCCTTTGCAAGCTGCCCGTTATGCTCTTCCCTCTGCTTTACTGTCTCTCGTGCACGTGCCTCTCTGATCTTGCGCGGAGACCAGAAGACAGCACCACCGTGGTACTCCTGGCGCTGCTGCAAGTTAAGAGGTTTGCCGCGCTTCTTGTGCTTCTTCTTAGCAGTGAGAGCCTCTCTTAGGCCATCGTTCTTATGGTGTAGCAGCTCGTTTTGTACTTGGAGTCCGTGGAGCGTTTGGGAGAGCGACTTTGACTCTTCTGCGGTAGTATCCTTCACTGCAGAGCGTACGAGACGCTCAATCTGACGCCAGTCGCTCTCCTTAAGCGCTGAGGGGCCTGCTTCGCCTTCATCTTGCTTCCTAGAGCTCTCTCTCTTGAAGCGTTTGAGTATAACCTCTGGGTCTATAGGCCATATACTAGTAGCTTTAAAGGACTTAAGGATAGTCTCTGTCTTAAATGAGGACTCCCACGCTCTCCAGAACAGTGGGAAAAAGTCCCCCTTCTTGACTGGTACTAGCCCTTGGCTCCTCTGGAGGTGGGTGGAGAGCTCCTCAGAGTAGGCGGTGGAGAGAGGTTTAAACATGACGACGTTGAGAGGTTGAAGCGTATGGGTAGAGTGAGGGGGAAATACGGCTAGGAGTATGCGATGGGAGTCGCAGTAGTCGATAAACTCCTTTGTGAGGTGACTGCCATGGCCGTCAAGTAAAAGGAGACGCCAGTCTCTCCCACGACGCGCTTTCTGCTTCGTGCAGCGATCAAAGACCTGCTCTAGCCACGCCAAACCAACGTCGTTATTTGTCCATCCAGATGGAGATGAAGCCACAAAGACGTCGTGTTGCCCAGCTTTAATAGCGTTCACCCAAGCTGCCTGCAGTGAGCTGTTCGCCGACTGATAGATGAGACCTGGCGGCAGAGCCTCCCCATCAGCGCAGACGGCTGCTAAGAGGGTGATCCATTCTCGAGAACCATCTTGGAGTGATGCTTGCACCTCTTTGCGCTCCCACATCCGACGGCTAAACACTCGTTTTGAGCGTGCTGTTATACCTATTATAAAGCCCTTCTCGTCCATATTGTAGGTGTGGCGCGGCTGTATGTCGTACTGCTTTATCTTCTGATGTAGCAAGTCAAAGTACAGCTTATACTTGACGTTTGAATCAGCGTTGTGGCGGAGGGAGTTAATTCTAGATGTCCATTTTGAGATGAGATGGTGGCCGTGTTGGTCAAGAAAGCGCGTTACCCACCTCTCGCTCACGCGCTCGTTGGCTATCTGGGATGCGAAATTTTGTATCATCTCTCTTGTAGGAGGCAGCCCTCTTTTTGTAAGGTCTTCAATATAGTGTACGAGCTCTAACTCTTGTTGTTGGCTGAGGTTTTGTTGATCGCGTTCTTTGGCTGCCCGTGGGCGCTGACAGCCTCGGTATCTTCGGCTTAGTGTACTTCGGTTCACATGGAACTGGTCAGCAATTATCTGGTATGAGAACTGTTCTTCTGGTTCGAGCGCTTCGATTGCTGCAATCGCATCATCGATTGGAGCCATAGTGGTGGAGTTATGAGGTGTTGAAGTTTGGGTTTCGTCTAGGGTTTTGGTGTTCGGCGGGCGTTGCGCGTCCGTGCACGGTACCCTATAAAAGCCGCAGAGCCGCACTATGCCTAATTAGGCCACAACACCACTAAAGTGTCGCGATTATTACAGTACTACGGTAGGCCTCACTACTATCGATCGACTATGGTATCGCCTGCCTTGTCTACTATCGATCGATTGAACACGTGACGATAGATGATAGATAGTACCGACGATAGTACGGACCGTTGCAAGCGCTGCCTCGGAATACCTCGGGTCATGTATAGATCCTCTGTACAATGTCGCCTTCGTTATTGGCAACCATTCGCTCCGAATCGGCCTTTCCGTTGCCCGATGCTGATCGTCCGACGGCCTAGGCTGCATAGCAGGGCGTTGATGCTCGTAGGAAACAGGAATACCTCTCCTAGCTGAGGGCGCTGCATAAGTTTGGCTCGAAGGAGGATGAGCGGAATATCCCAGAGATTGTGAGATGGCATAACTCGGCGATCGATAAGCGGAATGCCCCGGCGATTCATAAGTATGATAGCCAGGCGATTGATAAGAGTGATAGCCAGGCGATTGATAAGAGTGATAGCCAGGCGATTGATAAGAGTGATAGCCCGACGGTTGACAAGTGGAATAATCCGGCGACATAGTCTGGAAGCTGTCGGCAGGCCTTCTTGAGCTGGATTTTTCGGATCTGACACTAGGTATTGAAGCCCGCTCAGTAGCTCGGTATGGGGGTTTGCTCGAAGTGTTGGCGACAGGATAGTCATGCGAGAAACTTGCAGTAGTTCTCTCGATATCGAATGCATAGTTTTCGTGTGGTGGGCGAGATTGGTTATCGCCCGACATGTCGCGGCTCTTCCTCTGGGTATTCAGCAGTCCCTCCATGACTGGACGCATCTCGAGAGTTATGAGCTTGTGCATAGACCGCTCATCATCGTCGTAACTATTTCCCAGGGGTGGCGCCTTATACTCACGACCAGAACGTCTATAGTTCATACTGTAGCCGTACAGGAAGTAGTATCCGCAGAATGATATTCTTTAGTCAGTGAGCCGACTAGAACAGTATTTGGAGTTGTAGTTCGTAGCTGTTGATGTCTCGTTTATAGTAAAAGATCTCGTTCAAGATCTCGAAAAGAAGTTAGGATAATGTTGTAAAAGGCAAAGCAGAGAAGAGAATAAGATTTGACTGTAAGAGCGGAGAATCTTCCCGTCGACAGTCTGACTAGTTACCACGCAGGTATGAGCAACATACAGGTAACGAAAAGTATAGACTTGACATAGGACTCGAGTCACCAAGTTCCGGCATGCGGCAGCAGAGCCAGGCTGTGACTGTTGTAGAGCATATATGGTCGGCTACCCTAGGACACGTAACAGACATTCAGAACTACGGAAACGTGAGACTCGGCCTTGCAGACTGAAGTCCGAATCATACTCGCGGGTCAAGTCCACAGGGCTGCTCGTCTTAGTGCAAGATGGGCGCTCTGCAAGAAGAGCGCTGATAGCAATGCCCCGTCGGTGCAGCCAGTTGATGAAGTCATGCGGCCATCTTCGCTCGTGGAGGGAGCTTAAAAGCATCGGGAAAACGTATGACGGTGCGCTATACGGCAGGCTGCGAGTGGGATCGGCGCTCTTGTCGCTAAATCTCATCGCGGATCGTGAGTCGCACGCAGCCCTGGAGCTGGAGGCGTCGCTGTCTGGAGTCAGGTGGTAGTAATCTCTATGCCGTAGCTCCACGCATGCCAAAATGTTCTGTAGCTTCAAGATTTGAAGCGTGAGGGTCATATTGTACCCATGGACGTTGCGCTGCTGCGCCGTTATATTAAAAAGTCCTAATAGTATACTATAGTTAAGTGAGTCATGCAGTGGTGCAGGTCGGGTGCGTGACTGTGCTGGGTAGGGTTCGGATCGGCGTTTCCATTCTCCGAGCCTCGGCCACTTGGCAAGCGCTGGAGCGCCGACGCAACCTTACGCGACAAACATTCTCCAGTCATTCACTTGTTCATGAAACTTCATCAGCCAGTCGCCCTCTCTGGCTACAGCGACACAGTAGAAACAAACGCAATGCACTCCCGATCGTGCCCTTGAAATATCGTACGCCGTGCGCCACGTCCAATCGAAATGAAGAGACACCTAAACATTCACCACCTTACCGCAGTGGGTGAACACGTTTCGCCATGTCCAAGTCCAGCTTAATAGGAAAGCGCAAGCGAGTGCAGAAAGTGTGCACTCTCTGGACGCACGATGCCAACTTCTCGAAGGACGATGTCGTCTTTAATTGCGACAAGTTCTCAGAAGTCCCAGCGACGCCAGGCTCCTTGATGCAAGTCATGGCGCTTGAGTACGGACCAGTCATTCGTGACTTCCAGACATCCTCAAAGGCTCCCACAAAGGACAACGGCCAACCGCATGTGGATGTCTCCTCTAAGGATGCAGCCACTGAGACGCATTCAAGGCGGAGCCGCAGAGGATCCGTCAGAGTCACGCTTGATGAGAATGGCTCGGTGATTCAAGAGGGTCGTGAAGTGGATACGGACAAGTCATACATTTTTGTGGCGAAACCCTTTCCAGCAGATCTGAGATCGAAGCACTCCAATCTCCAGGTTTCCATCGCCGAGAAGATAGCCAAAGTATTCGGACTGCGCAACCGCATGCAGGTCATTGTTACTTTGGTGGGCCATCTTACACCTCCCGACGATGCATTGCTGACCTCGGCCAGGCTGACGAAGACAAGCACTCTGCATCTCATGTTGAGATTACATTCCGCGACCAGTACCTCGCGAGAGCGGATATGTGGCGTATGTCGATAGCAGAGCTGAACAATCGTACCGTCTATCGGGGGCAGAAATTACTCTTTATGGGCACCATCAAAGCAACTGTGAAGAATGTGTACATCCATGGACAATCCACGCATTCCGGGTACTTTTCAGCATTCACCAAGCCCGTGTTTCGCAGCGAATCCGCGCGTTACGTGCTGTTCATTCAGATGTCCAAGGAGATGTGGGATTTTGATGCCGAAGGCGCTGGAGAGATAATGTTCAACAAGGTTGTCAACGGCTTTCTCCCGGATCTGTTCAAACGTTGGATGAAGATCAATGCGAGGCACCTCGTCACCATAATCATGTTCACTCGCATGCAATATGATCCCGACTCTGGACTCGAGTTACCTAGTGATGCGACGGACAGTAGCAATTTTGAGAATCGATCCGGTCGCTTCCGTGACTATTATCGCGTTGTCGTTAGCGACATGGCCAGTGGGGATTGGATCAACATCCTATATCAGTTGAAAAAGGAGTTCCGATCCTTTCTCAAAGATGTTTCACTGATTCCCAAGCGGGAATATCCATTTTCAAAATCAGACACTTCGGCATCCAGGGAAACAGAACCTCAGCTTATCATTGCTGGCAAACCCTCTACAGCCGCTCAGGGTAACATCCTCGAGGCTATCAATCTTGCCGGCGCACAGTTCGCAAAAGAATACATCGATCGCGACCTGGTGCGGACTGGTATTTCCGTCATTGTTGTCACCGCTGGCACTGGCGTGTTCGAAGTCGATTACAATATGCTCAAATTGACGACCGATACGCTTGTTGGCTCTGGGATCGGCATTGACCTGGTATGTTTGTCGCCGATACCGTTGCATTCCGTTCCACTGTTCAAATACCGAAGCCCCCAATCTGTATCCAGCTTGAAGATGCAAGCGGGGGAAGATCAAGCCATCGATGATCCTGTTGATAACCTCGATTACTATGACGATAGGACACCTCGCCAGCGCCGACCGAATTTTGGCTCGATGGTACGAAGGTCTCCCTTGCAAGTTCCTCCAATTGTGTTAAACAATCCTCCACACCCATGATTTGGACCAGTGGCGCTAAGCAATGCCGCACTGGGTCGACGTCTCCTTCTGGTCTGGCCCATTGAAGAGATTCTCGAGCTTTCCAAGACGCGTAAATCTGATAAACTCTTCAAGAAAATACAAAAGAAGAGCGGATCCTTTGCACTTAGATGTCGCATGTATGAATTGCAAATGATGGGCGTCATGGAAAACGAACTAGGTGATATATCAATTCCCTATTTGGAAGAAGATCCGTTGTATCCCCAACGACTGCGTGAACAAATAGACAATCCGATTAGCCCGCCTCGCGCCGTGCGAAACGTACCGATAGCGACCGGGACGTACCAACCGAATAACCACAAAGGAAATCCAGAGGGTGAGCGTGACGAGACCAAGATTTTACAGATGAAATGGATGGACGATTTTGACAACCATGTGTTTTCGTCCCGAATGGATAAGCGTCTCCGCTATGAACAGGACAGACAGGCCAATTCAACCCTAAAGAGTGAACTCCCAGAACACGCCACGAGAGCCTCATTTCTGTCTTCTTCTTACCGTAGCGTCGCACCATCCCTAGAGAAGTCTGCTCGACCTCCCGACGACTCTAATTTCCAACAGCTAATGCGGGAGGGGGAGGTATCTAGAGACTTCAAAAGCCAATCCCCTAGACGGAGTGTAATCCACGTGCCGGAGTACAAGGGTCCAGGAGTACCACGAGCGGACGTCTTAGCCCGCCAAATGGCCATGAGCCGATCCAACAGTCGTCAGCGATCGAGCGCACACAAGAGAGGCGGTTCTGGAGACTCAAGTGATCGTCAGAAATCGGTACACTCGACGCCGCGAGATTCGCCTGTTGTGAGTAGAGGTAACTCGCCCCCGAAAGAAGATGGGCTGCCACCTCTTCCTCGCAAGAATACTGCGCCATCTAATACGACTGAACCAAACCGTCCCGCCAGGTGGTTTCTCCGGCAGATTAGTTTCGGGGGTAAGAGTGGCGCTGCTCCCAAACCTACGACTGGAGAAGCCATCGGTCGGGCCACCATCGACATCACACCAGGCAAAGTTAAGCCGGCGAGATTGACAGTGGGCAACAACACTCAAAAGGGGGCCATTGCGGAGAAATTGGCGAGTACTAGGGTTACTTCTACAGAGAAGGCATCGCAGCCCATCAACATTAGAAGTGCGTCTCGAGCGGGCTTGCCGTCCAACAAAGATTCCTCCTCGCCCGACCGTAATAGCCGTTCAGTGGAAACAGTCAAATATGCACATCCGGCAAAACCCTCTGTACCATCTCACCCCAGCTCGTTCATCAAGGACCCCGGGTCAACGTTCTTGCTTGCAGGGTCGCGAGCCTTGGGTGAATCCATAGGACAAAAATTAGATTTGCTGTCAACGAGCGGTGGAGCCAAAGATATCCCCCGCACTTTGTCGCCGACAAGTGCCATCGCCCCTTGGGCGGTCCTAGTCAACCCCTGCAACCCTAAGAAGAACAACATCAGCATTGCGAACCACTTCCAACGATGGCAGCACGTCTTCCCCAAGCGATTGAGTGCTGCTTCTGTGAAGTGGAAATCACTTTGTTCTCCTGCTGCAGTACCCTTGACGAACGAATATTTCCCCACTGCTGAACAACTCGCGACAGAGTATAACGAGAGTCCATACAAGATTACGCAGAACGAGGATGATGAAATGCTCGAAGCACCCAAGTCTCGAGAGTCGCTAGTCCGTGAGCTTATTGCTTTTCGATTGTCTCACGGCTTTCAAATTCTTGTGGGTCCTGCAGTAGCAGAGTTCTCGGGACGCCGTGAACAGAATCTATCAAACATCTTCGACTCGGAGTACATGTCCCGCGACGGTGATACCGTCTTTCTCACTGTGGGCACCACTATCCATCAACTTGTCTGCGTCGCTGGTGGTGAAGTTGAAGTAAAGCGATACAGCCGGAAGCCTACGACGGCGCTGCAGTCGTCGGCAGGAGTCAACACGCCCTTTTCTTACAAGCCATACATACGGACAGCATTGGAGGACAAATACCAACCACGAGACATGATACTTCGACCACCCCGAAAGGAGTACAATTGGAACTTCATCGACACATTCCTGGCTGGGTACCAGGACGAGTTCTCCGAAGTGCTGCGATTTTGGAGAGCCCGTTTTGTATTGATACCAGTAGAGTTGCCGACGATTAATCGACGGCCGTTTCCCATGTCAGCCGAAGACTCAGAGGAAGAGATCCGACTTGAGGGTATCAGGAAGCTGACGCAAGTCTGGCAAAAGTACCGTTACATTCCACCAGAGGAGCGTCATTTCCAGGCTACAAACAGCCGCAAGCAAAAGGATCCTAACCCACTGGCAATCGAATATCACACTCGCGATCCTTCTGCCATAGTAGCGGCAGGGACAGACAATTCCCTCATCAACGACACTGAGAGTGAGATTCGTCGCTCTCTCTCCGAGACAGAGCAGTACCATACGTCGAACATCGACATTAAAAAGCTTGCTGAAGACATGCAAGGCGAGAAGGGGATCCCTATGCGCGACAGGCGATGGCACATGCGGTTACACTACAACTGCTTCCTAGGCTTCGATCTGACAAGCTGGCTACTGGCGAACTTCACTGATGTGGACACACGTGACGAAGCTGTTGATCTAGGGAATCAATTGATGAACAAGGGTCTGTTTCAACACGTGCAGAAACGCCATGCATTCCGCGACGGGAACTTTTTCTATCAGATTGCCGCTGAGTACCGGGCACCACGACCCGAGTCCAGAACTGGTTGGTTTGGCATGCGCAGGGTTGATCGATCTGTACCTTCCACACCGCTTTCTGATGGTCCACGAACCTCGCCTCTTGCTTCCCGGAGCCTTCGCTCACGTCCCAGCACTAGTGATTCGTCAAGCGTGGGCTCCGACAGAGACGGAGAGAAGACCCCGACCCGCTCTGGAACCCCAAAACGTAAAGTCTTG
Organism: Laburnicola sp. JP_R_19; assembly: GCA_031010545.1. Lineage (NCBI taxonomy): Eukaryota > Fungi > Ascomycota > Dothideomycetes > Pleosporales > Didymosphaeriaceae > Laburnicola > Laburnicola sp. JP_R_19. Next base: position 1,213 of record VOIT01000131.1, on the reverse strand, counting down.
CTGTCACGTGTAATGCGCTACGATGTTGACTCTCGCAAGCGTTCATATCGCCCGGAAATTATCTCACTGCATTATGACCGTCTGTCAAACCCGGACAATTGCTACCATATACGTATCGATTGGATGAATGTTACAGCAAAGTTGATCGAAGATGCTATTGTGTCTTGGGCTACCAATGTTGAGAAGTACGGCTTGAAACTGGTAGAAGTACCGATAGCAGAAGCCTCGAATATCGTCGATCACCATCCTTTCCGCTCACCTTACATCGTCAAGCTTGCCTTGCAGCCACCTTCAATTCAACAAGAGACTGGTTGGGATTCGTCTCATTTCTCACCGCAACAGTCGAAAAACGACAAATACGCGTACCACAAAGCTCTCCTTCGCAGGCTGAATTTCGTCCTAGACATAGAATCCGCAGACTCGTTTCCTACAGATGTCGAAGTTGCGTACTCATGGGGAAGTCCGGATTACAAATACACCCAATTCATCCACAAAAGCGGTACACTTCTTGCCCAGATCATGCACGATGGCAATCTGCTGCTGTTGGCAAATCGCCTTGCGCACAACCGCGCAAAAGACACCAGCAGATTCAGACCCACAGACCCGTACGAACACAAGCGCGCAGCAAACGACAAAGACCGCATGCCGTCGACCCCCGCAGAACGCCCGAACCCGCATCGCTCACCTTTCTCCAGCCCTCTGTCCCGCCCGGTCCAGGACTACAACCTCCTCCACAACGCGCTGCAGGACAAACCCTCCGCCGCCTCTACGCCGCTCACATCCACCTCGCTACCACCCACCACCACCACCGTCACCCAAACACCAGAACAACTCAAAGACGAAATCGAAGCGTTTTGCTCAAATACCACCCTCCTACAAGCCTTCTACGCCACCGAAGCTTCCAAGCAAGCACCGCATCCCTCGCCCTCTCCGTGCATGCTCCCCGTGCTCGACAACAACATCCCCACCCTGGGTTTACCACCGGCAATCAGTATCCAAGGAGCCAGTCCCGCGAACAGCGGCTGGTCGCTGAGTGGGAGCGTGATTGGTGGTGGGAGCAGTATTGCGGGCAGAAGGCAGGGGAGTGAAGAAGGGAATGCGGGCAATGGTGGTAGTCGACCCAGTTTGCTTGGAGCGATGGGTGGGAGGAGGAGGAGTCTGGCGTTGGAGGAGATTGTGTTGCCGAAGAGGTCGGAGAGTCAGGGGAGTTCGG